>JAZKJV010001151.1:0-412687 GCA_037367405.1 Ottelia alismoides | reverse complement strand
TAGCAGGTCATTCCTTCCACGCCAGATCGCCCATAGAATAGCCATGGGATACAGCCGCTCCCTCCTTGGTCTGGTTTCTATTTGCGTGGATTGAATTCCAGAAGGCCTGAAATTCATCAAAGCAGCACCCAAGCAACATCAGCGTCCTGCCAAACTTGTGATACCACGGGACAAGAAAAGAATAAATGTTCTACAGTTTCCATCGCGCTATCACAAAGCAGGCATCTGTTCGCAACGAAGCCCAGGAGTCTGACGCACCGATCACGCGTCATCAACCTCTTCCTCCGAAGAAGCCACAAGAAGATCCCAATTCTCTCAGGAGGGTTAGTGGCCCAAATAGATGCACAATCCCTGCTCAGCAGTTCTGAGTTTGCCGGTGGCGGCCTGGAGATGGCCCCGTAAGCCCCCTGACTAAGAACGAGCCATCCTTCCAGCACCAATGATCTCTTCCCCCACTGGGAGCCCCCACCTCCCTCATGGCATCAAGCAGTTCCAAAAATTCATCAAGTCTCTGATCCGAGAAGTTTGCGGAGAAAGTAGGCCACCAAGTCCCATCCACCCAGCACTCCATCACCGAGCATAGCTTGTTGTCCGCAAGGCATGTAACCGGGGGAAACGAGAGCATATAGCCCCGCCCCGGTCCAATTATCCACCCAAAACAAGAAGTTGTCCCCCTCCCAATAACTGGTTTGAAGAGAGCTAGATTTTCCACGAAAGCCTTCACCACTCCCCTCCAAAAAGGCATCATGGTTGCCAGATTAGTAAGCTGCGGATGAGGCGCACCCTTCACTCCATAAATGTTGCGAACCACCATGCATATAAGATCTTCCCCCGGACCCCAGACCCTACCTGCCCATTTAAGCAAAAACGCCTCATTCATCTGTTCAAGAGATTCCACCCCCAGACCCCCCCGATCCTTACCACGCGTGACATCCTCCCATCCCACAAGATGGATCCCCCCACAACCATTTGAATTATTCCCCCACAAAAACGCGTGCATCCTCTTCTCCAACCTCTCACGAATCCCCTTCGGGATCTTGCGATTAGCAATAAAATAAGTTGGTATGGAAGATAAAACAGCCTTGAGCAGAACCAATCTACCCCCCCCCCTCGACAGGATAGCAGCTCTCCATCCCGCCAATCTCATCTCCACTTTCTCCACCACCCTCAGCCAGTCACGGAGCCTCGTCTTCCCCAGAGCCAGAGGCATGCCGAGGTACTCAAGAGGCAAAGAGACGCAAACAGACGCCCAAGGCCACGGCCAGCCCATCAGCAACCTGCTCCGCAAGCCTGAACGGGACGAAAGACGATTTGTTGTCATTTTTGCACAGCCCAGACAGCTCCGAGAAGATCTCCAGCGTCGTAGCCATACCATAGCCGCCTCGATACCCCCTTCAATAAGGAAAAGGGTACCGTCCGCATATTGAATGAGCGGAACCTGAAGCCCCTCCCTTAAGTATCCACCAGAGAACCCATGGCTGATCACACCCGACACCATATCGGCCAGCACATCGGCCGCAAGGATGAAAAGCATTGGCGCGAGAGGGCACCCCTGTCGCACCCCTCTACGAGGTTGGATCCAACCCCCCTCCGGCCTTCCGTTGATCATGATCGAAAGAGACGTCGTGGTGACACAGCGCCTCATCCTAGAAATCCATATGTCCGGGAAGCCCAATTGCCGCAAAACCGACCACAAAAAACTCCAATCAAGGCTATCATATGCCTTAGCAAAATCAATCTTCCAAAGGACACCGCTCGTGCCCCTCTTGTTGAGTGAAACAGGAATGCTTGGTTGCCGACCTGCCACTACATCTATTAATCCTAGTATGAAATTATATGATGATGACACTGATGAGGTGGATAAGAGAAGATACAGAGAACTAGTGGGCAAACTTCTCTATGTTACTATTACCAGGCCCGATATCTCCTTTGTTGTGAGTCGAGTGAGCCAGTTTATGGAGCAACCACGTCAGGTACACATGGATGCTATACATATGGTACTCAGGTACCTTAAGTCATCTCCAGGTGCGGGTCTGCTATTTAAGAAAGGCAAGGAGGTTACTATATCAGCTTGTGCATATGCAGATTACGCAGGGTGGCCCAAGGATAGGAAGTCCACCACTGGGTTTGCTGTGTATGTTGGAGATTCTCTAGTCTCATGGAGAAGCAAGAAGCAAACAGTTGTAGCAAGGTACAGTGCTGAGTCTGAATATAGGGCTATGGCCTAGGTCAGTACAGAAATGATGTGGGTAAAGGTTGTGCTTGCATATCTACATATAAAAGTCCCTTTTCCTATGGCTCTAGAATGTGACAATCAGGCGGCTCTATTCATTGCAAATAATCCAGCATTTCATGAACGGACCAAGCACATTGAGGTTGATTGTCACTTCATACATGACATGATTCAGAAGGGATTTATTGTTACATCCCATGTTAGCTCAGAGGATCAAACTGCAGACATTTTTACCAAGGCATTACTTCGAGGGCCGTTCCAGAAGTGTTCGTCCAAGCTGAGCATGATTGATATCTATGCTCCACCTTGAGGGGGAGTGTAGAGATATATTATTCACTTATGTACTTTTCTTATATTTTTATTTTCTGTTGGACTCTATGTATTTTACCCATAGGCTGGTCTCCTATATAAGAGAGCCTAGGGCGGATGGAATAAACAAGTTTTCTCATTTTTCCAACAATAATTATATCAAATATGGTGAAATACGGTAAGGTTAAAAATAAATCGACCACTATATTTATATCTGAATTGAATATACGGATTATAGATGATTGCGGATATTAAAGTGATATTTATATAACAAATATGGATGCCAAAGTCTGTATAAAATAAGTAGGGTGGCGGATCAGATCCGGGTATATCTGCATCCAGTTTACACCCCTATGCATGTGTGAGCCAGTTTGTGAGCTTACTTTAGTGAACCGACTTGAACTCGTTTCTATTCAAAAAAATAATATGCTTAATTTTAATGTGTAAATGAAATGTAGTCAATGTTAAAATAGTCGCCGGACTAGACTAATTAGTCGGTTTGACTACGGTATTCAGTGGGATGATCGAATAGAATACCTCCGATCGAGTAATCAACCAACAAATGATAAAAAAATATGTTATGTTATTTTTGTGGTTTTCCATACTTTTGATCTAAAGCAAACGCTAAATGTGTATAGTGTGATTGTAAAGTGCTTTTAACTTATTAATAAATTACCATGTATAAATATGTAAGGTTATAAGTATTAGACATAATTTTTGTGTTTAACATAATAAAGAATACATAACCAAGTATTTATGATTAGTCACATGAATACCGCTTTTATTCAATGACCATTCTGACTGAATATCAAATGCTAAGATTTTGCGACACTGAATGTGATGATTCTCATCTATAATGATATTCATAGAAATTAAAATATCAAGCATCTATCAATAATAGAGTTATAAAAGTAATTGTTACGAAGGTATCAAATCGAGTTAAATAATTAAAGGGGCTCAATTAGAATTAAAGTTGACAAACTCAACTCGTTTTATTTATCGGATCAATCAATTTGAACTTAAGCCCATTAGCTCAACAACCTTTAGTACAAACCCATATAAAATTGAATCCAAGCCTAAAAACATCAAGCATGTGCATGATCTTTCCTAACACCCCTTAGCTATATATAATTTGAGGTAATCTATGGTACAAATTTAGAATCAAACGATTCATGTGCAATTTGTTAACTCCATGGCCTTAGCCTGCTTGTAGAGGAACGTAGGTACGTGTTCAATCTTGACGATGATAATGCCCCTGATGATGAGACCGAGGGGGAGGAGGAGGGTAAGGAGGGGTGTAATGAGGGTGAGGGGTATAAAGTAGGAGGAGCATGAGGGAGGAGAAGGGAAAGGAGGGTATGCGCTTGTAAATTTGATAAACAAAATGGGAAATATAGATATTTTTTGATGAAATCCGGTTCATTTTAATAGCCAAATGGATAAGAGTTAACCACAAGGTCCGTAGTGTAACAGTAAGCAACTTTAGGAGGGTTAGACGATAATTACGAAGAATACATGGTCGAGAAGGTAATTTGCAAAGTTTTTAGAGTTCATGGTGTAAAAATCCCAAATATAAATGCCATGATAAAAAAAAGTTATGTGCATTCATTCAACAAATATTTTAGATGTCTTCAACTATTTATATCTCAAGTCATAAGTCGGATACACATTTCACTAAAATAGTAGTTGTTTTAAAAGGAAAAAGGGTGATGCCCCGAGGAGATGCCCACCCTAAAACTTTATATTCACAAATTAAAGTATAGCAATTACAAAAACCAGGAATCCCTAAAGATCTTTGCATGGTTCATAAGATTATCCACATATAACTTTCATCATGAAAGATCACAACATTCCTAGCCAAACAAATAGCCCACAAAATAGTCATAACTTAGATCCTATTAGAGTATGGACCACCAAGCTGCTAGTCCAAAGAGTCCCAGAAAGTAGAAGCACAATCAGTGGAGATCACGTCCAAAGCTGCATCCTCCCATATCTCCCAAGATGGGCCACAAAGAATGAACAATTAGTCGATGTCCACAAACATTTCTGTGCCCCACTAAAACAACACGTCCGCTCCCTGAAAAAATCTAGATCGTCAAGCACTCGTAAGCATACAATCACGCCTTAACAAACTTACAAATACTTTGACCCTCAGAGGGATTCTCCACCTCGAAGTTTGCACGAACTCTATTGAAACAATACTCATGTTAGAAACATTGATTGTGTATAGAACCTTGTATTCCTTCCGAAGTAAAAAAGCAACCATTTACCCAAATCCAAATGGTCACGCCCAACAGAAGGCCTTCTCACCTTAGAAAGAATCTCCAATAGCCTCAAAAACTCTACTTTCCTCTGATTTGAAAGATGCATATGACACACGGGGCACTACACGTCCGCATCACAGGTCTTTCCAACAGGGGCCCCCCATCGGTCGTTGGGCAAAGAGTCTAGGAAATTGATCGCAAAGGATTCCACTTACCAGGTTTGTGCGAAGGTAAAAAAACATGTAGAGGCATGAGCGATAACGGAGGGTTGAATCGATGATGGAAGGTAGATTAGCAATGAAGTAAAGGAACGACAACAGAGGCTAGAGCGGCAAAGAAGGATCATGGTTAAAGTCACCGTCCATAGAAGTAGGAAAGTGAGTTGTAATGACAGTTGCCATTTGGGCCGGCAAGCAAAACGGGAGTTGTAGGGGGTTGCATCATGTTGTGTGTTGTGTTGTCCTGGATACTATACATTGTATTATATATAATAAAATGTATTCGAAAAACAGGATCTGAATATGATTTTCATAGTTACTGCCATATATGTATCTATATTCGAAAAAAAATACAATCGGTGTTTGTATTTATTAATGTCAGAATACATATTTATCCATATTCAATAATTTTCCATCAGATAAAACAGAAGGCATTATCATACCTAGGAATACCCCAACAAGATCTTAAGAAGTATTGAAATATTATCTTTCAACTCTGTGACTCAAAAAGATAGTAAGTGAACCAAACCCCGCACGAGAAAAATTCGCCTATACGTCCATCTCTGATTGATTTTCGCCCTATACGGCGAGGATTATTTTTTTTAGTTAATTACCGCATGGGAGCCGCCTTTTGAGAAGGCGGCTTCCACTTAGCAAAAGCCGCCTCCTCAAGAGGTGACTTTACGCAAAAGCCGCCTCTTGTAAATGCGACTCCAAGTGCAGGCAGCCAAAAAACAGCAAGCCACAGTTTTATGTGGCTTGTTGTTTTTCTAGCTATCTATGCGACATTTAGATCTTTAAAAATTACATAAATCATAAATGCTAAATTACATAAATTATGAGTCGAGGGAACAGAAATCATAAATGCTAAATTCAATAGAAACGCTTAGGTTTTATTAAAAGTAACGAGATTCGAATGTTACAATATTTACACAAACAAGGTACAACAACCATAATACAAAAAAAGTCCAAACAACAATCTCCACTCATATGAACCCCAAAAAGACAACATTAACCTTATAACAAGTCATAACATCACATGTGTCGCCTCCTTCGGACATATTGACGATGTGCAGGTGCTTGTTGAGGAAGTGTCATAGTTGGCTCATCTGAAAATGAAGACAATAGATTGTCACGATCAATGTGCTCAATTTGCGAGAATTCTTCATCAACCACTACATCATAGTCCAAAGGAGGTAATGGTGAATGGCGATGCGATGGTCCAGGCTCGGTCTGTGGCCTCTCTCTCATCGGTGCAGGTGGAGTTTCTTGTATTCTATCAGACTCGCGTTCAACATTAGGAGTTTGATATTCCACCCCCGAAGCTTGTACGTCCTCGACATGGGGATGTGCTCGTCCTCCTCGTGTTCTGCGTACATGTACATGTCCTCTACCACGTCCATATCTCTGTGAAGATGTACCCTCGGTCGGTCTTCCCTCCTCATCGTCTTCATCATCATGGAGTCCATCTCTGAATTGTCGCTGGATGGAGTCATCGAGAAGGCGTCGAGTGTCTATCACCAATCGGATCACATCCTCGTTAGGTCCCACAAGGTGAACAATCTCATCTAATCGTGTCACCTGCAAAATGAAAAAATATGACAATATATCCACTACAGAAAAATGAGACGTTCTCAACGGAAGTGACGCTAACATACCACCATATCGAGTACGCATCCATGTCTCCCTATAAATCAATCGTGTGATGTGGTTGTACCACGCCATGTAATCTCCAGATACGTCATCACCTCTATGGCCAATTGGTGTGGTAGCCAACACATAATCACGTCGATTGTTCCACATTTGTACATAGTTTGCATGGAACTGTACCCAATCGACTGACGTCTTCCTCGAAGATCAATGCTGTGAAGATGCGTAGATGTGTTGCACTGGCCTGGGATCTCCTGGACCGCACCGAATTGGCGTAGGACTCTGTCGGACACATACAGCTCCACGATGCAGAAATGAATAAGAGGTACTCTACCAGTGTATAGATCCTGCACATCTAGGCAATATGGAAGGGGAGAACTCATAATCTCAACGGTGTATGGTTCCCATATAACCTACCACATAAATAGTGTCACCGAAAACAGTAAATAAGGTAGTAAATGCTAGTTAATTCGTTACCTGATCAGGAGTCTGGAGATCAAAAGCATTCCTGTAAGGTCGTACAACATGGGTAGGCTCTGATGTGACGTCAAACTCTGCTCTCCGGCGTCAACCTAATGGAGTACCGCACCACAACGGTCGTCTATGTACCACAGGCGCTATGTGAGGAAATCGCTCCCAGGCCCATAGCTGTAGGAGGATAAGTGAGCCACCAATCTCTACTGCTTCCGACCTCGATGCCACACACATATTTCTGTAAAGGTAAGCTAAACATGCAGATCCCCAACTATAAGCTCCACATGCTGATAAGTCCTCCAAAAGTGGTAAGTAAATCAAGGACACCTCGTTCCCTGACTTGTCAGGAAAAAATAATCCCTCCAATAACCTACAAAATGTAAGAACGTGCGTATCTGATGACCGTACTGCGTCTGCATCTGCAGGGAGTTCAGAGAAGTACTCTCGAAGCCATGTCATCCGTAGGCGGGCACCATCAATATCCGGTCTATGTGGTCGAACGCCTAGCAATCTCTCACAAAGATCCGCCCAGCTCAGCGAAGTAGTCTGTCCAATCACGGCAAACCCATCTATCTTCAAACCCAACAAGACGGCGACATCTTGGAGAGTAATGGTCATCTCCCCATGACGCATATGGAAAGTATGCGTCTCCGGTCTCCATCTCTCTACCAATGCAGTCAACAAATGCCAATCCAATGAAATAAACTCTAGCTGCAGCACCCCAAAAAAGCCCGCGGTGTATATGTGCTCCACCAATCTCTCATCCAACTGTGACCGACGAAGTGCACCTTCGCGTCGCCTACAACGTAGCCACCTAGACACCTGTAAAGCCACAATGGGAAAGTATTTAGTATAACAAAGAATAAGATCGTATACTAAAAATTGGATTTTTACACCCATAACCCTAAGTAATTTCGCAATAACATTCATAACCTCGCATAATCGCGAATTACACCTAGGACCCCAAAAAATACTTAACTCTTACATGGCATAACCCTGTGTTAGTTGACATCTATTTTATCCGTTAACTCTTACGAAAAAAGTTAGATGTTGCCAATTTTACCCCTAAAATCATAACATATTTATAAATTATGCCATTAATTCCACTACCATCCATCAAGCTAAGGCCCCACCTCCTCCAAATTGTGTCGAGAACTCCCCTCATCCCACCTCCTGCAGGACCCCCTCCCCCAGCTCACCGCCTGCAGCCCAGGCCGGCACCGACCTCGGCCCTGCGCCGCCCACCCTCCAGTCTATGTGACCCCTGCGCCGCCCACCCCCAACCCCTGCAGCCGAGGGCGGAGAGGGCCCCCCGTGTCGCTCACTCCCGACACCCTGCAGCCCCCCCCCATGCGCCGACCCGCCCACACTCCACCCGATGGCAGACCCATACCCCCCTACCCACCTTGCACCCGATGGCAAAGCCCCCTGCTGCCCTCCCTTCACCTGATGGCACCCCCCGCCGCATGTCCTCCCACCCTGCACCCGATGGCAAAGCCCCCCGCCGCCCTCCCTTCACCCGATGGCATCCCCCGCCGCCTGTCCTCCCACCCTCCACCAGATGGCAGAGCCCCCCGCCGCCCGCCCTTCACCCGATGGCAGAGCCCCCCCCCCCCTGTGCGCCGACCAGCCCACCCTGCACCCGATGGAAGACCCATACCCCCCGCCCACCCTGCACCCGATGGCAGAGCCCCCTGCCGCCCGCCCTTCACCCGATGGCAGCCCCCCCTGTCCGACCTCGGCCCCACCGCCCCCTCCTCCGCACGATCCTCCTCCTCATCCTTCTTCCCTGTAGCATATCGGATCAGATGTGACTCGGATTGCGAGCAGTGAAGTGCCGGAAAGGGGAGCCTCTGATCTTGATCCCGCAGCTCCAGGTGGACGGATCAAACAAGTTGAAATTTCAAGAGGTCTTTACTCCAACCATGTTACATCTGAGCAATTCGGTGAAGGAGACCATGGTTGCATCTGTTCATCTATTTTTGGATCTCAACCCCAGGAGCCCACATCCTCTACCAACGACCCACACGAAACATGGAGAGAGGGGTGGGGTTTGGAGGGTTTCTTTTTTTTTGGCAAATTTTTAATAGCCTTTGGATAGATTATGGGTTAGATTAACTCATGATATGGTTGAGTTAACTGTCCCTTTAACGAAGGGTTATAGGTGCGAGACGGAGGGACTATCCAGGGTTCGTCATGTAATTCACGATTATGTGGGGTTATGAATATTATTGCGAAATTACTCGGGGTTATAGGTGTAAAAATCCCATTAAAAATTCTCTCGATACTTACATCCCCCAACTAAACTGCACGTGAACGGTCCTCACGTTGCTGGCGAAGAACTGAATGATCAGCTGGGCCCGGCTCTATCTGCATAAAAATTTCAACGGATAAGAAAAAATATATGAAAGATATGCAAGTATGCCTAAACAATTCAACTGATAAGAAAAAAAAGATACGAAAGTATGCAAGAAATGCCATGTAAATTTCGATTTGGACACTTCCTCCTATTGTGACATTCCCCCTGCATAAATCACACTTACTTATGTTATTGGTGGAATGTCTTTGATTTCTTACATTATGACCTTGTGAGTGACATGAACCACACTGTGCAGGCACAACCGACTCCCTCATATCCATCTCGTTGTGGATCCATTTAGACTTCGGCCTACCCTTTGGCCTCAATCTAGTTGGGTTGGGGATTACAATATCATGTTCAAATTTTGGTCACTTGTCTTTATCACCAATGAGGAAGAAAATACCATCATAAATTTCTTTCTGAACACTCCACGAATACTATGGACCCACGTACTCTTCCACGTCCACATTCAAATTTGACATGACAGCACAAGCATGTGAGCAAGGAATCCTGTGTACCTGCCATTTTTGAGATGTGCAAGAAAGATCACTAAGTAAGATTGTATGTTTCTTCCCTCCTTTCAGACCGAATTATGTTAATCGTTGCCCCGTGATAACCTTATAAAGATGTAGTAGAGCACCCCTTATACGGGTAATACGATGACTGTTGCTACGGTCCACCCATGCTTTCAACTTATTCGTGGCAAATTTTGGGAATCGGTCACCTCGAGCTATCATAGTCAATGCCTCGGAATGTCGTTCGTAAAAGTAACCAATACAATTGTAGTATGTTTTCAACACTAGGGCGGCAACTGGCAACACCTTGCGTCTTTCAAAACAGCATTGTAGCTCTCGGAAAAGTTAGTAGTGGCATAACTGAATCGGTATCCACCGTCGAACGCTATGGTCCACTGCTCTTTCGGGCAAGCGTGTGTATCGAACCATTTGGGAGCATCTTCATTCCTTTCATTCAACTTATCCATGTATATCTGCCACTTGGACTGAAAGTACACACTACCGGCCCGCTTGATCATTTTCTTCATCATTTGATTCTTGTGAACGTCGTTGAAGTTGCTCGCAACGTGATGTAGGCAAAACCTCCAATACACATATGGAGGATGAAACTGAACAGCATCATTACGTAGGGTTGCACGAATACCAGGTGTACGATCAGATAACAAACGAATGGGCCATGGACGATCCCTAAAAACATGAACTCGCAACCTCTCTAAGAACCACGCCCAACTGGGTTCATCTTCCTCGTTGACAAATGCAAAAACTAGAGGAACGATGTGATTGGCAGCATCACATCCACATGCAATAAGAATCCTCTGCTTGTACCTTACGTACATGTGGGTCCCATCAACACTAACTACAGGCTTACAGTGCCTGAAGGCATTGATACAAGGTTCAAAAGCCCAGAAGGCCCTCTCGAACACTAAGCCAGAATCAACAGCAATAGTATCCAAATCTATAACAGTACCCGGAATAGAAGTTTCAAATGCTCTGAATAGGTATGGCAATTCATTATAGGACTTGGCCCAGTCCCCATAGACAATCTCTATTCCTTTGCGTCTAGCATCCCAGACCCTTCTGCGACTGACCATGTAGCCATAATCCTCAGAAATCATGCCCTGTAAAACTGCGACTCTTACGGATGGGGAAATTTTTATCTGGTTAAGAAACTTCTGGGCCATGAAATTGCAATCAAGTTGAGGATGATCTTGATTAGCTACACGATGCAAACAAGTGTGGGATGCATCCATCTTAGAAATCACAAATTGACCATCTAGTGGACGTCGGTGACCTCGCAAACGTCATTTACAACCTCTCTCTTTCTCGTTGCAGTAGACAACCCAAACCGACTTATCTGACTCGTGCACATGAAAATTGTAATGTCGCTTGATGTGAAACATCTTGACAGAGTAGACCAAGTCAGCCTTCGACTTAAAGGTCATCCCGTTCCTCAACTCCTCTGCAAGACTAAGTCCCTCCCCAGCATCGTAGGCATCCTCGTCATTTCTTATATAGTCATCACCACCACAGACATTATAGAATGGTATATCAGACATAATGTGTTCCTCAGATTCCTCATCATTCTCCATTTCATCTTCCGTGTCATTCAAATCTAAGTCTTCATCGGTACTCACGCGGTCAATTTCCTGAGTAATTGTGTCATTCATATCGAAGGTAGCAACACCATGAGCACGAGTTAAAGGTGAAGATGCTCGGGTGACTGGTGTAGAGGCTCGGGTGACATTCGGTGAGGACTCCTCTTGATGGGTTACATATAAAATTGGACGATATGATGAACCCATCATTCCTGCACAGTCAACAACATCTTGTATGTCATCATCGTACTCAACATTCGCCAAATAACTACTGTCATTTGCCTCCATTCTGTGAAACAACTTCAAATCGGCGTAATGTATACGGTCGAGACAGAACAACGACACGATCTTCTCCAACAAGACATCAAACTTCATGTTCGGAGCTAACTTCATTGGTTTCATACGACCACCTTGATAATTTGTGTCCTTCCCGGAAGTTATAATCGTTCCTCCGAAGTGACAAAAGCACAAAATATCCATGGACATCCTATATGTAGCGAGAGACAAACACATTATATATAATCTCGAAATAGGGTTACTAATATGGATGAAGGGCTCACCTTAGGTCACTGTTGACAAACCCGATGATGAGTGAAGATGACCTACGTATCGCACGAGTGGACGAAGGAGGATTCATCCGATGGAAGAGGCGACGGCGGCGGAGGAGGCGACGGCGACGGAGGCGGCGCTTTGGGGTGACGGGCAGCGCGCGCTGGCAGGGAGGGAGTGTTTTTCTGGAAGTGTGGGGGCGACGGGCCATGCTTCCTGTCTAATATTAAGCCAAAGCCGCCTCTTGAGGAGGCGGCTTATGCTAAGTGGAAGCCGCCTTCTCAAAAGGCGGCTCCCATGCGGTACTTAACTAAAAAAATAATCCTCGCCGTATAGGGCGAAAATCAATCAGAGATGGGCGTATAGGCGAATTTTTCTCCCCAGGTGAAAGCTCCACTTCCAACTAACATACTCATAAGGGAAGCTCGAGAAAGCAATAGCAGGCGAGAAATAGAGATGGGAGAAAGCATCAAGACATCCAAATTGACAAATGAACTGAGAAATGGGGCATAAACAATTCTGCTTTGTCTACTTCGACATAATCATTTCTCATTAAAAATTCAAATGACTAAGTAATACAAATTTCTGACATTAGAAGGGTGATGAAGCAACCAACTTATAAGTTTCTCATTTTCAGATATTGATTGGCATTTACAATTGCAAGTAAAACTTCTTCTGATAAAATCTATAGAAATAATGTGAAGATGCCATAAGAAGTATAAAGAAAGATTGATACAAAGGCATGTTTCACTAGGGGAGTCAGAAAGCTCGGGCTCAGTAAATTGAACTTAAGCTCAAACTGAAAGGAATTTGTGAGTCAAGCTCGAAAAGCTAATGATTTTGAGTTTAAATCTAATAATTGACTTGTTATCCTTATAAAGCCGAGTTCGATTCGTTTCAGCGTGCTCAACTCGCTAACGGAACTCGATAAAAAGATTTGACTCGTTATTTTTTAAAGTATTTGAACTATACGCATGCCATATCTGTCTATCATTATTCCTTTTTTATTAAGAGATTAATATGTTGATACATCTCTAAGCCTAACCCCTTCTACATGACATGATAAGACCACTTTTGCTTTCTCAAACCTCCATGCGGCTCTTCGTCCTCATGCCTCCTCAGCTTCTACTCTATCCTTCTACTCGTCGTCGTGTGTGACGGCTCTTGGCTCCTCCCAGCTCCCGCCAGTATCGTGACACTGCCAACACCACCTCCACCCTTTGCCTTCCCTCGTGATATCGGCAACATTTTCCTCCCTTTGGAAGGTTATGGCATGTCGCCCCCTTCCACCTTCTATATCATTCTGCCTCCTTACCTTCTACTTCATCCCTCTACTTGTCGTCGTGTGTGACGGCTCCTAGCTCCTCCCAGCTCCGCCAATATCGTGACGCTTCCAACACCGCCTTCTCCCTTTGCCATCCCTCGTGATATCTGCAACATGGTCCTCCCTTTGAAAGGCTATGGCATGTCGCCCCTTCCACCTTCTATATCATCCTTGTGAAGTCGCACACCCCAAGCTCCTGACCCTTACTCCATGGCTGCTCACTTCTCTCAAATTTTAGGTACTTGTTTGAATTCTCGTCAACTTGCAACAGTTTTTCTTCTATTTTAAAACCCAAGATTGTAAGGTGGTTGTCATATGTATTATGTACAGATTGGACAAATAATCCATCCGCAATTATATATAACAACCACTTTGAAGGGTACTCTTCACCTTCCTTTGGTTGGATTAATTTCTCACATTAATATTCCAAATTTATCCTTATCAAATTTGGTCAATGGCCATGGATGTCCTGAGTGTCCCCCTCC
The DNA here is from genome assembly GCA_037367405.1 of Ottelia alismoides. Lineage (NCBI taxonomy): Eukaryota > Viridiplantae > Streptophyta > Magnoliopsida > Alismatales > Hydrocharitaceae > Ottelia > Ottelia alismoides. The sequence goes on along the minus strand of JAZKJV010001151.1, from coordinate 398,712 downwards.
CATGAATTTATAGCCATCCCTATAGCCTCCTATGAATTTAAAATTTGTTTTGATAAGCCAAAGGGGATAGCAGTAGACTTGCTACAATTGAGAACAAACCCAGAAAGCTCCCCAAAGATTCCGAGTCTTGCGGTCATCCCTCTAGCCTCCTCTCCGCCACCTTCAACGAAGAAAATGGTGTTGTATGCATGTTGAAGGAGTGACACCCGGAAATCATCAATAGATTAGCCCACTATGATTCCATGTTGAATCGCATGATCAACCATACAAGCCAAAACGTCAACAGCAATAACGAAAAGCATAGGAGCAAGGGGGAAGCCATGTCTCACACCCGGTTGGGGTTGAAAGAAACACCCCCATGGATGGCTATCGACAAGCACTGAGTAAGAAGTTGTGGTGACGCATCTTTTCATCCACGAAATCCAAACATGCGGGAAATCTTGCCGCCGATCAATTGTGTCATAAGCCTTGGATAAGTCCACCTTCCACAAAATGCCTCTCACATGTCATCACGTCCAATCAGCTACGATCTTTGTGGTCACAGCCAAGATGTCACTAATCCGCCTTCCTGGTATGAATGCCGACTAGAGCGGTGAAATAATATAATCCATGGCCATGCTTAATCTGTTTGCCGAGACCTTCATGATTACCAAGTATATTGCGTTGGAAAGAGAAATAGGATGATAGTCCTCCACCCTCTCAGATGTTTTATTCTTTGGGAAGAGGAAAATAAGAGCCACTTCAACTACGTCTCGCCCGACCACCGACCATAATTCTTGGAAGAAGAAAACTAGGAACCCATCAAGTCCTGGTGCATCATCAGCATTCATATTCCAAAGAGCGACTTTAACCTCCTCCATTATAAAACTTTGAACCATGTGGTTCGCATGCTGACCAGATAATTGTCGCCTCAAGCTGGACCACCTCCACAGCCTACCTACATATCTGTGTGATCATGAAAGTGCTCCGCCATCGCGTGCCCCATATCACGGTTACCCTCCACCCTCCTTCTGTTTACGACAATGGACAGGATCAAGTTATGACAACGTCTTCCGGTAGCAACCTTATGAAAGAACTTTGGGTTTGCATCACCTTCTTTGAACCATGTTTGTCGTGACCTCTATTCCCACTCTACAACTCGCTTTTTATCTCCAATCGTGATTATCTTTTGGGTTGTCGCCCTCTCTCTTAACTCATCAAAACCAAGATCATGATTGATCCTATCAAGTCCGACAACATCTGCTTCAGCACCCATCCGACGGGCCCTTCTAGCCACTCTAACTTCCTTCTTGAACAAACAAAGCCTTCAATGCAGCGAAGCCAATTTCTGCACCATATGCATGGCGATGGAGCCCAAACACTCTCTAGTATCCCAATGATCTGATACCATGTCTTTGAATTTCTCCTTCAGAAGCCATGCTGCTCCAACCTGAAGAAACCACGTGACGCTGAAACATCTGCAGAGTCCCGGACCAATAGAGTGTGATCCAACCTAGAACACGGTCTAGAGGAAGCAGTGGACAGTGAGAAGAGGTCAAGAAGCTCTGCCGACGCAAGGAAATGGTCTATACAAGAGCGGGAACCAGAATTCCTCTAAGCATACCTTGTATCTATCACATTAATCACCTCTAATTGCAAGCCATCTATCAGCTCAACAAACTCCACATAACCCGAATCTTGACCCTCGCAAAGATAGGATTGACTTGAAGAGAGCATGACACATTAAAGTCACCCTCGAAAAGTCAAGTCTCTCCAGGATAGAGGCTTCTAACATCACGAAGCTCGATCAAGAGATCCATTCTTGGTGTTAATAAACAAGGTCCACAAACACAAGAGATCACCAAGTGTGAACCTATGTTGGATTTTCTAAAAGAACAATCACAACATGCATGCCCTTCTGCTTTGAAATGAAAGAAATTGAGAGCCCTTCCAAGTAACAACCACTCCCCGCACAGCCAATAGCACCAATCAATCTAAACTTTGAAAAAGAACCAACCCCCATCTAGTTCCAAAAAAAATTCTAAGAAATTAATGACCTATCTTTCCAACAACAAGACAATATCACAATCTCAGTCCCTTAAAAGAGAATAAATTGATCCCCGCTTCTCTGGGTCATCCGCACCTCTGATATTCTAGGTCAAAACTTTCATTTAGGAACTTGAAATGCCCCCAAGATCGGAACCACACCTATAGCCAAAGCCACACGCGTCCTATGAGTAGAAAAAGAAGGATATTTTCCAACCATAATGGCTCTTTGACGAGTCCGATATCATTTAGTTTTACCGTCTTTTCCCATCCCCAAAGTAGAAGAGGTGGATGATGAGGAATGTGAGACATCTGCAAGCTACTCAGAAGGTTGGGGAGGCTTCGAGGATGTCTCCTCTACGCAAGCAACCCCCAACACCTACATTGCTTAGTCTAGAGATCTCGCCCAAAGAGAGCCAACATTCCACAGAGAGTTTTTCACGAGAGGCGACCACCGAGCCGAAACCCCCTGCCCTCTTTTCAAGGGTAGCTCGTTGAGGCAGCAAAATTTAGCAGATGGCAACTGCATTTAGGCTCAAGGATGAAGCATCAACAAGCTTCATCTCAGGCTCGAGTATGGCCTGAAGAGATGGCTCAAGGTGCAATATAACATGTTCTTGCGCATATGGAGGGCCAAGAGCATACAGGAGGTCCCGGTTTGGAAAACGTGATTCATGTTCAATTAAAAAACTAGATCTGTATATCGAAGGCTCCAAAATTGGGCACAATCGAGTCAATCTCATCACAACCTAATTAAGAGGCCAGAACCCACTTTAAAGGAGAGACATCAGAACCCCAAGGCCCGCAAGTGCAGGCGCGAGCGAAACAATATCCAACTCCTGAGAAAATCGCGTCGACTTGCCAATAAAAACTTCCATGTTTGAATATTTTTAAATTTTGAAATTCGAAACCTTCGTAATATTCTCTTCCGAAGGACTCACCTCCCAATTTGCTTCCGCGAATCTCGTCACTGTAACGGTTGGAGTCTCCATCAATGTCAGCTTCTCCGACGAGAGAGCCAAACATGAGCTCGCGACCCCCTCTTCAAGAACAGGAACCAATAGCAATAGCGATGGTGGGGAAGCACCTGGACCAACAAGCAGAACTGGGCACTACCCACCGTCAACGAGAAGTGAGTTTCAGAGGCTAGGGTTTTTGAACTTTTTATCACGGCAATGGTTATCTTCAGATCAGTTCACGATAGTCGGCCATCTACAAGAGTCTTAGATACCATACCGAGCTCCGATAATGTAGGTCTTAGAGCCTCAACCATGCGAGAGAGGAAGGGACACCATAGATCTGAACAACTCGCAATGAATAGAGAGATTCTTCTTCATCTGTGAATCGAGGTAGAAGCTAACTAATTCCGCCTTCCAAGTTAGAAGGCAACAAAACACCGATTTCATGGGTTGAAAGACCCCTAACACAGCACGTCTTTAGGTCCAGCATAACCACATCTCCTGAGAATGAATCACCTAAAATTTGACGCAGATTCGATAAGATCGAACAAACGTCACGACTTTCTTCTCCACACACACCAATTAGATTACCATATTTTAACAAAACGTGATCAAAGATGTCCTCACAAACAACTGAAGCAAAAGAACGTGATGACAAAAACATCTCTGACTCGAGCTTGGGACTAAGAACAACGAATGTTGAACAAAGGGGAGACACATGTTGACGTTTCTGAGACCCCAAACAAACAGCTCTCTGGTGACCCACCTCACCATAGCCAAAACATCGAGGAGGCTTCGAGCACTCGACAACCCGATGATCGTAAACGCCACACTATAGCATTGATGGCCACGTTTGCAATGAGAGATAAACTTCCAGCCCTCCTTCGTCTCCACTTCGTGTTTGGTGGTCCTCCTCACCTTCAGATCTCTAGGAAAGATAGCCCACCTTAACCACAACTTCACGCCTTCTAAAACCATCCATCGCATCCACTCTCTCGTGACAAGAGCTTTCCATCTCAACAAGGAGGGTCTGTTGTAACTCCATGTAACAAATATGTTTTGTGCATGCCATGACGTTGTTCTATGTACTACATTTTCTACATAATACCTCTCCATTTGAACATTACAATAACATAGATTATGTTACAATGTAGTAGTTGACTCCCAAAGAAGAAATAACTGAAAATACGCGTCAGGTACCTACTAGTATTTTCATATGTATCTTGAACTTTTGTCCAATGGCTAGTAATAGATAAAACATGTGATCATGCAATAGCTATATATAGCACCATCGTCGAGTCAAATATGCATTTGATTATATGATAAATATACAAATCGAAATTAAAGTAGTAACCATTGTTGTAAAAGTCGGCCGACTAAGCCGATTAGACGGCCCGACTAGTCGAGTCAGTGGGGTGGCCGACTCAACTAGGCCTAGTCGACCATTAGTCGGTCAACCCGACTAATCGTGCCGACTAGTCGGCCTAGTCGGCCGACTACAAGGCCAACTTTTACATAAAGATTTTTTAATTTTTTATTTTTTCGATTTTTTAAAGCAAACTTATTCTAATATGCTTCTTGTTATATTTAAAGACAATTGCTTCTTTTATTTCATTGATACTATATAAAATGTACAAATCAATGTAAATATATAAGAATATGTGTATAAAAATTGATTTATATATTTAAAATAATTAAAAAAAATCAAAACCGACTAATGGCCGACAAATCCGATTAGTCGCCCGATTACCAATTAATCATTAGTCAGTGACACCGCCGACCGAGAACCGACTACCGCTTTCTGCAACCTTGGTAGCAACATTTTGTTTCATTTAAATGTTAATCGCATAATCCTAAAAACATATAGATCATAACGATGTGCTTATTATAATAATGTCCAAATAGGTTACAATGTGGATTACATGACATGACTTTTTACATACATTGTACTATATCTAATTAAAGTGGTAAGACATCAAAAATAGGAAGCAATATGAATAGGGGAATATAAGATTGGATAACATGATGCCAAAATAATCACGATACATATAAATAAAAGTAATCAAGGATAAGTTCATATACTGTAAAAAACTTAACATTATTTTTTAGACCAAAAAATTTAACATTATTATTATTGAAACTCCTACTAAGCTCAACGTGATTCATTAAAGAAAGTTTACAAACAAAAAATATAGAAATCAACCTAAAATGGCTTGTTGAGATGCTCGTGAGCCAACTCAACTCAACAAGTTTGAGATCGATATAGCATCCCTCGACTTGAAGCTTACCTAGTCCGTACATGGGTCCAAGATTGGTCATTGTGTTCGAGTCCAAGTCGGGGATGACTTGACTCGTTCAACTCGATAGACAACCTATGTTTCACCATGCCCTACAATACAATTCCACCCATTGCAGTTTCTTTTTAAATTCACTAAAGAAAACTTGTCATTTTTTGTTACAATAAATAACCAGAACAATTGTCAGTATGTTTTTGTAATATGAAGACAATAAATAATCAAGCAAGGCAGTTCATACCTTAAACAATTGAATACTAGAATTGCCGTCGTTTTGTATAGCAAGATGACCGATAGGAATATTGCCAACAAAATTAGCATGAGCAAGATCTCCAATGGTAGATTTCAAAGCCAACTCTGCACACTAAAGGATAGCAATGGTTTAAACACCAAAGCGGAAAATGGAGTTTTAAATTTTTCCTATCATATATAAATGCATGCGAGAAAGGTAAAATGTGTACCTGTCGTAATGTAGCCTCCGATTCATATATTTTTTCTGGGAAGTGCCAAACAAATTTATCCGAAGGAGTGCCATAGGGGCGTCCATATAGAAGAAGATACAACCTTTTATCAAGAGCCCTCATCGGAGACCTTGTGTGTAGAAAGAAATTATCAGTAGATCGAGGAAAAATTTTACCAATTTGCGCACATTAAAACCCACAAAAGGAGCAGGCATGAAAAAAAAACATTTTCAAATGCAAACGTAATACATGCTAAAACTCAAATATAAACGATAGTAACTACATTCCTTAAATAATCAGACAATTTAAGAGTGCAGAAGAGCACGCATATATTAATAATACCAATAAGGATTGTATTCACACAATCCAGATAGGGGTCTAACTATGGACAAGTGTCCCGGTGCCAATTACCCAGTGATAATAAGCCATTCGATGGGAAGAAATCATGCAGGTTGCCTTGGCTACTACTCAATAGTCAATATCACAGCGGAGCCCCCTATCAACAGTTGTGGAATACTGGATGGATATGGAGGCAGACTATAAACGGAATTTTAAAAATAACGATATTGAGGCATCGCAATTGTTTCTTCTATGAAATAAGATGAGGTAGCCAGGGGCACTAAGCCAGTTTTATAGGTAGAAAAGATATAAAGGTACGAGATAATACAGAAAACTTTAAAATTCAATTTTAAATGAAACACATCCCGGTAATTCTTCCTATTATGGGGCTTTGGATAGATGGAGCATCATAGGCGAGAGCGACGTAGGGGAGAGCGGCGTAGGGGAGAGAGCTTTCGGAGGGAGATTCAAAGTGGCGAGCATGTGTGGAGGAGGAGTGAGGTTTGAGATCGCTCGATCGAAGGAGGGGAAGAGGCGGTCTGGACGATCGTTTCTCACAGGTTACCGGGGCGGAGGTGTTTTACGTGCGGTGAGTGGGGTCATCTGGCATCGACTTGCGCTCTTCCACACAAGTGCTTTTCTTGCGGGCGTTTCGGGCATCGCCGCAGCTCCTGTGCGACGTTTTGCGGTCGTCCAGCCCTCGGGCGGAAGGCTGGGCCGGCGCGCTGTCCTTCGGGAGGGGGGCCTCTGGGCCCGTGGCCAGGCGTTGATCGCGTGGGTAGGGCCCCTACCCTGGGCGGTTTGGCCAACTTCTTGTTGGGCTCCTGGGCGGAGGGTTCGGTGTCTATGTCTTCGATTGAAGCGGGGCTCTCGCTCCAGTTCGATGATGCATTCACAGGTGATGTCATGGTGTTGGATGCTCGTAGTTGCTGCGTGCGAGGCTTGTCGAGGCAACAGAAGGAGACCCTCCTAGAGTCTAGAGAAGGAGGTGTTGTTGACTGGAGATTGCCCCGTTTTGCCGATGGCGGTTTGGACCGCTTTATCACGCGGGTTGCACATGTCCAGGGGGTTCCTTTTCTCTCATGTAATCTCCAGTGCTTGGGGTCACTGCTGAAGCATCTGGGCTAGGTCCTTCGGGTCCTCGATGATGGTACATGTTCGGGTTCTGACCCTGAGGTCACTTTGTTGTTGATGGAGTGCCCGTTCGATGTGGCTCCGATCTCCGAGGCGTTTATGGTTGTCGAACGATTCTCATTTCCCCTGAAAGTTCGCCTTCTAGCTCCTCCGCCTCCGCCAGCATGGCCGGAGAACGGAGGCGACCTTTTTGCTTCCAGTCTGGGGACTGAGCGGTCACTTTCAAATGTCGGCAGTGCATCTTCTGAGACGTGGTGCCAGGATATCTTCGAGGTGCCTCTTCAGATTGTTTGCAATGCTTCTGCATCGGTTGGGCTCCCATGCTTTGAAGCGGAGGGGTTGGGGGTTGTTTCACCTTCTTTGCGTGTTGTGGGCTTGGACTCTCGGGTTCGGATCTTGCGGACGGACTTTATGCTTCTTTCTCCCGGGCGCTTGGGTCCGGTTCTATCTCGATTGTCAGTTGCGGGCGATCACGGCTCGGTAGACTCGACGCCCGCTTTTTGCTCGGGCTCGGTCCATGCAGGACCGACAGGAGTGCGGGGCACTTGCTTCTGGCCCGTTCCGGGAGGGCTTCAATCCCCTACACCTCGTTGCTCTCGGGACTGTGGGCCTTCTGTTGTTGGGCCCTCTGTTGTTTCCCTGGGGAAGGAGGATCTTGAGTCATGGTGCTCTTTCGTTTGTCTTGGTTCGGCGATTGGGCCTGTGGACTCGAGTGTGGTGCCTACCATGGCTCATGACGAAGGGCCAGCAGCCGCCTCACTGGCCGTCAGGACCTCTCATTCGGTGGCTCAATAAGAAGAAGCAGTTGCAGCTTGTAGTCCTGTGGCCGACAAAAGGTTTGGAAAAAGGTACAGAAGAAGGCAGCGCGCTCGGGCACAGATTTTTGAGCCTCTGACTATCTCCGATCAGAAAGCTCAAATAGCGGAGTTGGCGGGAGTGATGCGTATTCGGGGCCTCAACGCTGGTTCTAAATGAAGATCCTTTCCTGAAATGTGAGGGGTCTGGGTGATCCAAAAAAGAGGAAGACTTTGGGGTCGAGATTCATAGAGTGGGATTGTGATGTCGTCTTTCTACAGGAAACGAAGTTGGACTCTGTCTTGGATGTGATCCAGCGCTCTTTTGATGTGGGTTCGCTAAATAAATTTTGGTCGATCGGGGCGTCGGGATCTGCGGGTGGTTTGATTGTGGCTTGGAAGAGTTTCGCCTTTGTGCTCCGGGCAGAGTTGAGAGGCACCCATGTCCTCAAGGTGCTTCTGAAGTGTCTTCACTCGAGTACCGCGCTCGCTCTATCCTGTGTCTATGGGCCTTGTCAACCCTCCTCGCGGCATCAGTTGTGGTCGGATTTGCGGGCTTCTAGGATTGCTTTTCCGACTTGCACTTGGTTGATTGGTGGAGACTTTAATGTTACGTTGCTTTCTTCGGATAGGCCGAGATTGCATGGTGGTTAGGATCTTGATCTGCGCACTTTACAGAGGTCACGGATTTCTTGGAGCTGGAGGTGTTGGACGCAGCAGGAACAAAGTACACTTGGAGGAATTCTGGTTCTCGCTCCCGTCTTGACCGCTTCCTGGCCTCTGTGGAGCTGTTGGAGCTCTTTCCTCTGTCTTTTGTTGCTGGTAGACCGCAAACGCACTCTGATCACACCCCGATTCTTTGGGATTCTGGTGATCTTTCGCCCCCAGGGGGTTTCTTTCGTTACGAGAAGGCTTGGCTTTTGGAGGACTCGTTCACGAACCCGGTCTCGTCCCACTGGCCCTCTTTGTCCGTTTCTGGATCCGCTACCTCGAGGTTCGTTCAGAAGTTAACTTCCTTGCGTGTCCGCAAGTGCGCTTTTAAGAGAGAGTCTAGAGAGGCTCGTCGTGCGGTCAGAGTGGCGGTTGAGGAGGAGGTGGGTAGGCTTGACGCTCTGGAGGATGGCTGACCCCTTACTGAGGCCGAGTTGGTTCAGAGAGCTGAGGCTCAGAGGAAGATTGTTGTTGAGGACAGGAAGCGAGTGGTTGAGTGGAAACAGAGATCCGGACACAAATGGATCACAGAGGGCGATGCGAATACGGCTTTCTTCCACATAGTGGCTAGTGGGAGACACCGCGGCAATGCCATCGGGTCAGTTTTAGTGGGCGGTATCAGAGTGGACGGCAACAGGGAGATGGGAAGGGTGATAGCAGATCATTTTCTTGAGTTCTCGACGAGGAGGTCGGGCAGATGTTGGAGGTGGACGGGGTTGGGCGCCACGCAATTATCAGTCGGTCACGCCTCTAGCTTGATTCAGGCGGTCACCTTGGAGGAGCTGAAGGAAGCTGTGTGGAGTCTGAACGGGGATGGTGCCCCCTGGCCCAGATGGGTTCCCGGTCTCCTTTTATAAGGACTTCTGGGACCTCCTAGGCTCCAAGGTGTTGGAGGTCGTGGTAAAATGTTGTCGCTACAATGTGGGGTTTGACAGGCTCAATAAGGCTTTGATTTTTCTTCTTCCCAAGTGAGAGGCAGCTGAAAGGATTGAAGATTTTAAGCCAATCATGCTATCGAATGCTTTGTATTTGATTGTGGCTAAGGTCTTTGTTATAAGATTAAGCAGGGTACTTGAACACGTGATCTCCCCTTTCCAGTCGGCTTTTGTTCCTGGGAAACAGATTGGGGACTGTTTGATTATGGCGTCTGAGATTACTGTTGATTGGAAGAGGCGTAGGGAAAAGGCGTACTGGAAGGTTGATTTTGTAAAGGCCTACGACACCTTAGACTGGTAGTTTCTCTGGGCGGCTTTGCATAGGAGGGGATTCCCGGAGATTTGGATCTCGTGGATGAAGCGTTGTGTTACTACCACGTCCTTAGCGGTTCTCGTGAATGGCCGTCCAGAGGGCAGTTTTTTTCAACCGCAGAGGGGTGTCAGGCAGGATTGTCCTCTGGCTCCTTTCCTCTTCATCATCGCATCTGACGTTCTTGCATGCATGGTTACCCGGGTGAAAGACTACGGGATCACGTGTGGCTACTCGAGGGATGGTCCGAATGTCCCTCTTCTTCAGTACGTTGATGACACCATTTTCTTCATTGAGGGGAGCATCGACGAGGCCAGTGGCATGGCGGTCACTCTTGAGATGTTTGGAGAGATGTCGGGGCTGGTGCAGAATGATAGCAAGTCTACGGTGGTCCCTTTTGCTTTATCTGATGATGAGGCGTGCCTTTGTAGTTAGGAGCTTGGTACGGAATGTGACACCCTCCCTATTTGCTATTTGGGGATACCTTTGACTTCTGGCAGGACAAAGCTGGCGGATTGGTTACCTATTGTCGAGAAGCTGGAGAAGAGGCTTGCGGGGTGGAAGTCCTCGATCCTTTCTAAGGATGGACGCCTTGTGCTGCTGAAGGCGGGGCTCTCTGTGGTTCCGATTTACTTCATGTCTATGCGGCTTTTGCCGGCTGCTATTCGCAGGCGACTCGAGAGACTGATGCGGAGATTCTTATGGGGCAAAAGCGGTTAGGAGGCTACTGGCATGCACCTCGTTGATTGGGAGACTATCATTCTCCCTAAGGGTGAGGGTGGTCTCGGGGTCATGCGACTTGATGCGATGAATGAGGCCCTGTTGCTGAAATGGGTGAGCCGGATCTTGGGGAGCAACGACGATCTATGCATTAACCTTATTTGTCGTATTTACGCCGTAACTGGTACTTCGCGGAGAACTGCGACCGTGGGCTGATGCCTTCCCCTTTTTGGAGGGGTATTCTTGCGACCCTCCCTCGATTTCGTTTGCTCTTTAGGCCAGTTCTGGGTAATGGTGAGTCCTTTGCATTCTAAACGGATGGTGGGGAGTTGTGCAACCGTTTTCCTCGCCTATATGCTCTGGTTGCGGATCGTGAAGTGTATGCCGCTAGCTGCTGGACTGATGGAAACCGGATGCCCTTGTTTCATGCTAACTTTTTGGACCAACGTTTGGAAGACTTTCTTCTCATACTTGACTCCATGAGATTTCTTGGAGGCTCGTCCGGGGGGACCACTAGGTGTGGAGAGGGAGCTCTTTCGCGGTCAAGAAGGCATACACGGCAATTTGCAGACCGCCTCCCTCGCAATCGGCAGAACTGACTAGGGATTGCATCTTTTTCTAGGGGTTGGGCCTCCCCGAGCGTGTCGATTTTTTTCCTGTGGCTTTTCAGGAGAAAGACATTGATGACAAGAGATCAATGTGCTAGACTGCTTGGGACATTTTCCGACAGATGCCTTCTTTGTGGGACTGGTATTGAAACAGTGGAGCACCTTTTCTTTCTCTGTTAGAATTCGTCGCCTATCTGGGATGGGTCCGCACTGGACTGGGTATGTATGAGGGACATGGCCTCTTTTTGTGAGTCCTTGGTGGCAGTCAGATGCCGCCCGATGAAGGACCTGCTTCGCCCTTTGGCCATTATGTGGGCTATCTGGTTGGCCAGGAATGCCCTGTTGTTCTCGGGCCAAAGGTTCTATAGAGAGAATGTTTATATCCAGGTGTCAGGTCTGTTGGAGGCGTGGCTTTTGTAATCTTTAAATCTGTACTTGATTCTTGCTGTTTAATTTAATTCTGGGGCGGGTACCACAGCGTGTTCCCCTTGTTTGGCTTCAAAAAAATATTCTTCCTATTATTCTCAAAGAGTGAACCTAACTTAGTAAACAAAGCAAAACACAATACTGTATGATATGCAAGCTTTTCTACATATTTTTATTTTACTTGAAAAACTCATGCAGTCGTGTATTTATTATCATCCTCACCATTCCAGGATGAATAGATTCAACAATATTGGAGAAATGTAGCTAGATATAAAATAGAGCCAATTGTTTAGATCTCCACGGTACTGCAAAAACTATTATAGAATGATAAGCTATGCTTCTTCTTTTTAAAGTCAAAGATGGGCATCCGGCACGGAATGTCATCAAGATTTTTCCATTAAAGGCAAGAAACTTCAAAACACAACCTCTTAAAACCTCCCCGAAATACAAGTGCACCCACGGACCACGACGCATACAATGCCTTGGCATTGTGCACCATATTCTCCTCAAAATACATCATACCTTTAAAGACAGTTGCATCCTCTTTTGGTCAAAGTAGCCCAAAAGACCACCAGCGGTCACCTCCTGTAGTTCTGGTCCCCTCCATCCACCGTTCCAGATCTGAAGCTCAACAAAAAGGTATCTGCTCCCATGCATCTAACTACAAAACTCATGTTTCTCCCCAAACCATATCTATATTCGGACACGTGAAAAATAGGTGCTCCACATCTTGCGTTCCACTACCACACAGAGGGCACGCGTACTGTTGAAGATTTTTCTTTCAAGTGTAAATAACTCGAGAAAGGCATCATACTTGTTTTCCTTTTTTGTAAAATAAGTGAGGTAGCGATGGATACTAGGCCAGTTTTGATGATAAAAAAGATAATCATATGAGATAAACTTTGGCCATTCTTAATGAAGCGGACTTTAAAATTCAATTTAGATGATACATAAAAGGATCGACGCCAGCAAATCTTCCTCTCATTATCAAGAAGAAATTTCCCAACTTCGTAAACCAAGTCAAAATACAATATTGCAAATTATGCAAGCTTTTCAACATATTAAAATTTCACTTGGAAAGCTGTAACAATCTTGTATTTTTTTTATAATCGCCATCACACCAGAATAAATAGATTCGATAAAATTGGATCAGGTACTAAAGATCGCACCATCGGTGTCTCATAATATGCCTAGGAGAAAAAAAATCCTCCTCAATCCACTACAGCGAGTCTCGTTGATGACCCATCAGCTAACAGAAAGACCAACAATGCGAAGTCAACAATCCTATGTCCTGGAAAGCGGTGCAACATTCCCAAGCTGTGATACACCATCCCATTATCTGGCCACCACCGCATGCCTTCCCTCAATAATGGCGAACAGGTTAGCGAAGATCTATGCCATCAACCCTCTCCCATAGAATCCCGCTTCTGATGCGCATTTATTTATTTCTATCTCTCCATTATGATAGAGTAAGTGTGTAATTTCTTTGAGAGAGAGGATGAAAAGGTAAAGTTGTACTATTGACAGGGTGCATTCTGAGAGAAAATTCACATCACAAGTTCTTTCCAGAGGTAGATATACAACAAAGTCTTCAATAAAACCAATTTATCATAGAAGTTAATTGTTGTTATCTTGAGAATAAGATGTCCAAAAAGTTAGATCAGCTTGATCAACTAAGAAAACACTGAATTTTCCTTAAACTATCAGCTTCATTTACGGATAGGGCAAGATTCAAAATAAAAAACGAAAAAACTGAGTTAAAACCCTTGAATTAGACAAACAAAATTTCAATACACTGTAACAGAAGGAAAAAAGCCTGTAATTATACTGAACCTTGAATTGGCCTCAAATTCACTACCTTTTGTTATTGCTCTCGTCTGCTTTACCACTCCATGGAACTCGTTTGAATTCAATTTCATAATCTCCTTTTCTCCTGGTAGAAAAATGGCAATATATGTCAAGGTCGGTAACTAAAAAATAAGTCATTGATAACTGCAAGCCTGCTAGTTTATATGAAACCATGCTGATAGCCGCAGAGGGAGCAATTTCTTAAGCAACAGAGTAAAAAAAGGTTTCAGTCCACTTCGATAAAAAAAAGAATCATAGCATGTGCTCTAAGTGGAAACCATATATGGAAGGAAAGAAAGCTGCCCATAAGAAAAGCCATCTTGGTGCAGCAAAACACCTATTCCAGCAAGTACAACATAAACAAGATAAACAATAATGCATCTTTTTTATTAGATAAGGCAGAGAAGCCTGTTGTTTTTAATTTTTTTAGTTCAATGAATTCACTACTGCTCTCAGATATTATAATTACACGTATAAAGTTAAAGACTATTTTTTCACACACAGATGCAAGTGGCAGTTCCTCTCTCTTTTTGAAAGCTATGTGATTCCTCAAAATATCAGAGGTGAGGTAAACATACATGTACAATTCCACTTTTCTAAATCTTTTGTTAGTACACGAAAGATTACAGAAACTAGAAAATGATACTATTTTGTAAAATCTTATGGACAGTGTAAACAAATTAGAGAAGTCGTGAAGAAAATCAGAGAAGGGAACTCAAAAGATAGTTTACAATAGATAGTTTACAATAGACACACCTCAAAACACCTGGAACTGTATTTCTTCATGAAAGCATTGAAAGGGGAACTGAAAAGGTTTCAATTTGATTCAGAAAAGAAGAAGATTTCAATTACACTTCAATAAACAAATAATAATTGATTGTGGTCATCTTGCAAGCAGTGGTAAGTAAATCCGCCTATATGAAAAGCCTTCCTACAGCAGTTTATCATCTATTCCAGTATGTCTAAGTAGCGTTGATCCTAATACATTTTCTTGCCTGGATAGATGTAAGAGGGCAATTATCAAAATATCTGAGACGGAACGAATATGCATGCCCATTTCTACATTATTTTATGTTTTGTAGTACACGAAGATTTCAGAAACTTGGAAAATGAGACTTGCATAAAAGCTGATGAATACTGTAAATCATTCACCATATAAATCTTTATTTTTAGAAGAAAAAGGGTGATCACCCAAAGTAGGTGCACACCCATGCCGGAACTCCATTAACCACACATCAATGCCTGAATTTTCCTTGTAAAAAGACCTCATTCCACAAAATCACTGTATTCCTAGCCATATAGCTCAGATGAAGGCGAAAGGTCTACCTTTCTCCAACTTGGATCAATAGGCAGCATCCCCAATCATTCACCAAAATCTTATGGGCAAGACAAGACGCATCCACTCAAGGCACCTTCAAGCTCCTCCAAGTCCCCCATCGAAAACCACACCCGAAAAAAGGATGGGAAAGACCCTCATCCCCCCTATGACAAATCAGGCAAACCATCTCTGCAAACGAGAGGAAGTGTGGCTTGAAGACACAAGTGATAAATTTCCCCTCTTCTAAGCAGCCAAAGGAACATATTGACATTCAATAAGACTTGTGCCTTCCAAATCAGGCGACAAACCCTCGCCAGCTCCAGCCCACCCACCCCCCCGAGTCACCTACGTAACCAAAGTGTTGCATACCTTCTCCATCGAAATGTCCCCATCCTCCCATGCCAAGTGATATCTGCTACCATATAAGGGCTCGTTTTTCGATTTCAATGTCTACAAGAGTTCCATAAGCTTCAGCATTCTCAGATCTGGGAGCATCGAAGAGAAAAATAGACACCAAAGCCAATATATGATAAGCAAGGCCGTAAATGTCGGATTTCATTTTCGTTTCAGTCAGTGCAGTAAGAGAAATTCGGTAGAATTTCAATGGAATTTCGGTGAAATGGCCAGAAATCGGGAAAATTACTTGAAAACTCATTTTTTCTAAAAGTAAGATTTTTAATATTCTTTAGCTCAATAAATGATATAAAATTACACAGTTTTTTACTAATAGTAAGATATAACATGATATATTACATTGTATTTCCATCAAATCGCTCCAACAGTCAAAAAAGTAGTCTACTACTGCTAAAAATCAGAACCAGATTTGGAATCAAAATTAGATGCCATTAGTTTCACCTCTTGAATTTGAAGAGAATGGTGACGTGTAATAATAACAAAGAAAAATATAGTCCAACAAATAGTACTAGCAAAATGATTAAGAAATTAAAGACCGAAATGATAGCTTAGAACTTGTATCTAACCAAAATACTTTCAACTTAGAAAAATATTTAATGTTAGAAATAAAATAAGACACACGCACACATACACACACAAACACAAATCTTTTTAACGTGTATCTCTAATAGATGTATTGTATATCTTATGATAGTGAAATTATGCTATATAAGACACAAACAAATAAGCTAATACGAAGAAATTATGTAACATTCGCAAGCACAATCTATACCCAACCTGATAGTAGGCAAATACTTACATTCACAATATTTGGAAAGTTGCTAACAAACTAGCACTCGTACAACCACACATACTCCATGTAGTAGTCTAAACTTGCAATAAAGCAATGCTTTAAATTTTAGATTTCTATTCCGTTTCGCCATGTCCGAAAAGAGAACATTTGGAGAATTTTGGTGAAATCATCGGAAATCTTGGAAATTGCTCTAAACTAGACTTTTTCTAAAAGTTAAGGTTTTTTATATTCTGAAGTCAATAAATAAAATAGAAATGCACATTTATTTGTAAAATAGAATTGTAAATATAAGTTTTGAAGTGATATTATCATCATAATTATCACACATGTTGATATTTAGAGCAACGTGTTGCCTAGAGTCGAAATTGTATGCTAAATTCGAAGCAAAAGCCATAATAATCACCTCATCAATAAGAATGAGTTGACGCATATAATAACTAGTAATCAAAACATATATATCAAAATAAAGAAAGAACAAAAAAATAAAGCTCTTCAGTTAAAACATGCATTTAACTCTTAAATCTTGTGTCTAATTAATTTGGTTGGGATTTAGATCTAAAATTTAGAAACTAACTAAAGAAACTTCTTCAAACAATGTAAAGCACTATAACAACTCAACACATCAACGAATAAATAAGTGAAAATTTATTACTATATATAAATTTCGATGAAAGCGAAGGGTATATTCATTTGTTTTTGTTGTTTTACCGAAATGAGATGCAATTTCGATGAAATTCCGTTGATATTTCGATGATATTTCGTTGAAATTTTGGAAAAAGAAATAGGGTTTTTATAAGTTGTGCCCCTCTGAGATTTTGCAATTTCAGTTATGCCCCTCTCTTTTTTGGAATATCAGTTGTGCCCCTACCTTCTTGCAAAATTCACAGTTGTACCCTTCTGTTAAGGTAAAATAGGGGCATAACTGATATAACAAAAGGGCAGAACTGTGAATTTTTCAAGAAGGTAGGGGCACAACTGATATTTCAAAAAAGAGAGGGGCATAACTGAAATTACAATATCTCAGAAGGGCACAACTGATAAAAACCAAAAGAAATAAGGTAGCGTTTCGATTTCGATAACCTAAAGAGCTGAAAATTTCGGAGAAATTCGATTGAATTTCGTTGAAATTTAAGGCAATGACGATAAGGCACAATAATCCGTCGATGCAGTGTTCTTGTTCCATTTCATGGCAAAGAGCCAAGGGAATATGTCACTAAGAGCATTGCCTCCATCCAATCATCCGTCCATAAGTTGAACGCCCTGGCATTCCACAACTGGCCTGGGAAAGGCAGTTGTCTATGGATGCGTTGCAACCAAACCCCAAGAAGCACAAGGGGTTCCTTAGTCCTACAAGTGACACCTCGTGGTCCAATCCAGTTTGTATATATTCTTCCTAGCAAAGCAAATCATCGCTCGCTCTCCAAAAGAATACCACCCACTTCACAAGCAAAACCTTGTTCATTTCTTGCATATGTAATATGCCCATATCTTGCATCGGCCTCGGGACAGAGTTCCAAGCCACCAGAGCTATCCCCTTGCTATCCCATCTAAAAGAAGACCCAAAAAATCATCGCATTAGGCTCTTAAGCCTTTAATGGATCCTAATGGCATCATGTACATCAACAAGGAGAAGACGGGATCAGTCGACAACACTGAATTCAGAAGCACAAGACGACACCCCCACCCCCCACTCCCCAATCGAGATGCAAAGCAGATTCCAACTTGCCAACTTCGGTTCCTTCTTCTCAAACAAAGGGATCCACTTGGTCATCTACAACCTGCCATCTATACGAGAAGGATCCGTGAAAACCAAAGGGATCCCGCACCTCTGCAACCCTAAAACCCAACCGCATGTTGCCACAAGCTCCTTCATTTCAAATGAAACAAAAGCAGGTTTACCCGACTGATCTGCAAGCTCCAAAAACTACCAAATATATTCACTATTAATGATAGGCATCTAGCCTCTTGGACACCATTCTCCATGAAGAACAAAGTGTCATCCGAGTAATGAAGCACCAGAATGGAAGCATTATGCTTCAAGAAGCCCATAAAGCCACTTCCTGAAACCACTCCCACCATAACAATGCCAAGCACATAACTTGCCAACTTCTACTCCATCTTCTCAAACAAAGTACACACTTTGTCGCTTGCAACATGCCATCTATAAGAGAAGGATACATGTATACCATGGGAATCTCACACATCTGTAACCCTTGAACCCAACCACATACTGCCACAGTCTCCTTCATCCTTAACAAAACAAAAGCAGGTTTTTCTCGATTATCTGCAAGCTCAAAAAGCCACCAAATCTATCCACCATTGTTGATAGGCACCTAGCCCTTTGGACACTATTCTCTATGAAGAACAAAGGGTCATTCGCGTGCCAAAGCACCAGAATGAAAGTGTTAGGCTCCAAGAAGCTCCAAAATCCATTGTCTGGGACCATTCTCAACATAGCGACGACAAGCACATAGTTGTCGAGATGAAATGCAAAAAATTACTTCGAAAAGTAACCATACTACACCCCCCCACCATGGTTGAAAGAGAAATCCCTCTTGTCGCATTAATCAGTATTGCAAAAGAGAAAATGATAACACATCTTTTCATCTACAAGATCTAGTGATCCGGGAAGCCAAGCTTGGACAAGGAGCTCCAAAGATAGTGCCAACCCACATTGTCATATGACTTTTCTACAACAACAACAACAAAGACTTTTCCCACATTAAGTGGGGTCAGCTACATGGATTCTTTGCATCCATTTAGATATATCTTGGGTCATTCTCGTCGGCCTTACATCCAAAAAACTAAGATCCCTTCATATAGTCTCATTCCAACACTTCTTAGGCCTTCCTCGCCCTCTCTTAGTCGGCTCAACATTTCGAAATTCGCATCTCCTAACTGGTGCATCAGCTGACCCTCCTTTGCAAATAGCCAAACCACTTTAAGCGGCTTTCTCGCATCTTATCCTCGATCGAAGTTACACCAACTTTCCTTATGATTACATCATTCTGAATCCGATATTTACGTGTGTGTGTGTGTGTGTGTGAGTGAGTGAGTGTGCGCGCGTGTGTGTCCACACATCCACCTTAGCATTTTTGTTTCTGCTACAGCCATTCTCTACACATGTCTATGGTTCACAGGCCAATATTCAGATCTATAAAGCATAGCAAGTCCCACAACTACTTTGTAAAACTTTCCATTGATTTTCAAAGGAATTTTCTTGTCACATACAACAGTAGAGGCTCCTCTCAATTTTAGTCAACTTGCATTTATTATATTAGTAACGTCTCTATCAATTTACCCATCATGTTGCAAAATAGATCCCAGGTATCTAAAAGAATCTCTTCTGAATGTTATCGTCGCCAATCTTCACCTCAATTCCGTCACCATTGCTTCCATCAAACGTGCACTCCATATTTTCAGTCTTAGCCCTACCTATACGAAATCTGTACGTCTCCAAAGCATGTCTCCAAATCTCAAGCTTCTCATTTACTCCATCTTTAGTCTCATCAATCAACACAATATCATCAGTGAATAACATAAACTAAGATATCTCATCCTGAATGTGAATTTTCAACTCGTCCATAATCAAAGTAAAAAAGAATTGACTCAAAGCTGAATGCAGACCAATGTTGATGTCAAGATAGTCAGTCTTCTCAGACTGGATCCTTACACATGATGAAGCCATATCATACATATCCTTTACGAGGCTAATGTATAGGAGAGGTATTGTCTCTTCTCCAAAACTCTCCACAATATCTCCCATTGG
The DNA here is from genome assembly GCA_037367405.1 of Ottelia alismoides. Taxonomy (NCBI): domain Eukaryota; kingdom Viridiplantae; phylum Streptophyta; class Magnoliopsida; order Alismatales; family Hydrocharitaceae; genus Ottelia; species Ottelia alismoides. The sequence goes on along the minus strand of JAZKJV010001151.1, from coordinate 378,854 downwards.
ACAGAATCATAAGCCTTCTCCAAATCAATAAAAAATATATGGAGATTCTTCCTTTTAACTCTATAAATCTTTGTTGTTCTCAACGAGTGGATGGCTTCAATGGTTGAACGACCTGGCATGAATCCGAATTGGTTTTCTTTTACTTTGGAAACTTGCTTCAACCTTCTTTTTATCATACGTTCCCAAATTTTCATAGTGTGACCCATCAGCTTGATACCTCTTTGAACAATTTTGAATGACTCGTTTGTTCTTAGAAAGACGCACCACGATGCTTCTCCTCCAATCTTCATGCATTTTCTTGCTTTGCCAAATAATATTGAATAAATTTGTAAGCCAAGTCAAACTACGCTCACATAAAACTCTCCATACTTCTATAGGAATGTCATCAGGCCCTACACCTTTCCTAGGTCTCATAACCTTCAAAGCATCCTCTACTTCCTTTGTTTTCATCTATAGCTTGCATGATTCAAGTAACTTTCATTACTAGTTAGATCTCCCAAAGTAATCTCTTTATTTCCTTCCCCGGTAAAAAGCTTATGGAAGTACTGCTCCCATCTAGTCTCTATATCCTTCTGAGTAACAAGCATGTGACCTTCCTCGTCCTTAATGCATCTCACTTGAGAAAGGTTTTTGATCTTTCTTTCTCTCGCTTTGGCCAACTGAATATATCCTTCTGACCCTCCTTAGAGTCGATATTTTTATAGAAAACTTCATAAGCTTTTGACTTAGCTTGGCTTACAGCGATCTTTGCCTCGTTCGCTATTTAGTAGTTTGTGACAGTTTCCATTATTTTATCCTTAGACATAGCTTTAAAGCATGCTCTTTTAATTTTGAGTTTCTCTTGCAACCCTCCACTCCACCACCAAACCTCCCTTTGGCATGAAGCTCGTCCCTTTGACTCGTCTAGCATCTCTTTGGCTACCCTTTGGACACAAGATGCTACCGCCCCCCACGTCTTGTTTGCACTTCCATTATAATCGCAAGATAAGTATTCAAAAACCTTATCCCTGAAGCTTGATTGCTTCAATTGAAGATTCGACCATCAAGTTCTAGTGATCTTGGAAGTCCTTTTATTTACCAGCCTCTATATTTGCACATCCATGACTAACAAGCGATATTGGGTTGTCAAACTCTCTCCTGAGATTATATTGCAGTCTTTGCAACACAACCGATCTCTTCTCCTCGATGCAAATTAATCTATATGTATTCTTGTCAGGCCATTCTTATAAGTAATTAAATGTTCATCCCTCTTCTTGAAGAGAGAGTTTGCTATAAAAAATATCACAAACATAGAAGGCCGTATCGGCGATATATCGCCGATATATCGGTTTCGACAAGGAAGGAGTTTTGATATCACCCAGTATATCCTTTTACAGGGATATCGACGATATATCGCCGATATATTGGCGATATATCGCCATATCGGCTCATATCGGTCAAAAATGACTAGATTCAGTACAAAAAATCCCGTATATCGATCGATATCATCAATATTTCGCCGACATCTCTATATATCAATGTTATTATTCATGCAAGATTGATTCCACTACTTATCTAGCTACACCTAGTATTTAAATACATATCTAGCTACACCTAGTATTAAAACACACGATAAGGGGGGGTCAACCTGAGCCCCCCAGCCCCCCCAGGCTCGCTGATCGGGCAGCGAGACCCCGGTATTGGTGGGGTATGGTGCGACAGGAAGGTGCATGCAATGGTTCTTCAACTTGGTGTATATTTGCAGGTTATTCCATGTCGTAAGAACTCAAATGAAATCCATTTTCAATCTATAAAGTCAATTCTTCAAAAAAATCTATAAGTCAAGAATCAACATTAATATCGATGTATTCGGAATGATCGATGTATGCGATATAAGCTTCATAGATGATCGATATGTGTGATCTAAGAGTATATTTGTAAGTTATTTAGTGATCTAAGAACTTGGATGAACTCCATTTTCAATATATATAGGTCAACAACTAACAATACCAGCAATATGTTCAATATGACCGATATATGCAATATAAGGATCAGTCTTCACAAAATGGTCTATGTGTTATCTAAGTGTATATTTGTAAGTTATTTAATGTTATAGGAACTTGGATGGAATCCTTTTTCAATATCTATGGAATAAACATTAACATCGATATGTTCGATATGACCGATATGTGCGATATAATGGGCTATAAACGACCGATATGTGTGACATAAGTGTGTATTTGTAGGTTATTTGTTGTTTTAATATATTGGATGATCTTAATTTCTGGAAAAAAACGACGAAAAATAGCTTTTTTGAGCCATTTCCAATATTTCCACCGATATCATCGATATATCGTCGATATATCCCGATATCTATTTCCGGACGGACCGAAATGATATTGATATCGATACGGCCTTCCTTGATCATAAGCCATTACAAAATTCAGAATGACTTTTCCCTCTTCACTTTAATCCCCGAAACCATAGCCTCCATGAACACTAGCATACCCTGACGCATCCTTTCCCACATGTCCATTAAGATCATCACCTAGGCAAGCCATCTCTCTTTGTGGGATGCCTTGCGTAAACTTATCTAAATCCTCCCAAAAAACTTGTTTAGTACGTTGATCTAAACCAATTTGTTGTGCATAAACTGAAATGATTTAGAATTTCTTCTTCGAGTATCAATTTTAGCAAAATAATCCGATCCCCGAATCTTTACACCTCGACCACACAATCCTTCAAATCCTTATGAACAATCACTCCAACACCATTTCTGCCATTATCTTTACTTGAATACCAAAGTTTAAAGCATGTCTTCTCGATCTCCCTTACTCACCAACCCATTTTGTCTTTTGGAGACATAGTATCTGAATCTTCCTTTTTTTTCCTTCGTATCTACGATCTCCATCGATTTACCAGTGAAAGTGTCAATATTCCAACTATATATCCGTAACTTCCTTTGTAACCTCTTTATGACTAACTTCTTTACTCCCATGTCCATCATGCGAGAACCCTTGCAAATTTTGGATTGCATCCGCACAGCGATGCAGCGGAATTAGCTTATTTACTTGCATGTGCTCCTCATACGAGAACCCTTGCAAATTTTGAACTACATCCGAGCAGCGATGTAGCGGCCCCTGTCAACTGCTCATTACAATCGAGCGATGCAACGCATCGCTACGCCCAGTGTTCAGGAAACCGGCCGAGTATACCTCATGCCTGGTCGCATACTCGTACTCGGAAGTTTTGGCGCTACGAGTATGATCAAATCGGCATCTAAGCAAGACATGTTGCATACTCAGCCGAGTATACCGTATATGCAACCGTTTATGCGGCCTATTTTCAAATAAACATTTTTAAAACCCTAACCCAAACTCGAACACTTGACTTAACGCTCTTTCAATTGATGTTTTTGTTCATTTGACTCTATATTACTTTTTATCCCAATAGTTCTGTTCCTTGTACCTTCAATTCTTTATTATTATAATCAAGAGATATAATATTTAGAGGATATTAACATAATATTAAAATTTTATTTATATTTTTAATAGTAAAAAATACCAAACCGCATAAAATCACATACTCCCCGCATACTCTCCGGCATACTGCATACTCTCTATGCAGTGACCCCTCCGACTGAATACGGCATACCACATTCCTGAACATTGGCTACGCCCCAACAAAATCTAAATTTTTGCATAAAATCATGTTGAAAAGATCCGAACTTTTTTGAGACAAATTCCTAAATAGTGTTCTTAAAGAACACTATTTAGGAAGTTGTCTCTATTGCGCTTGCTGACGGCTACCTAATGCATAACCCTCCTCAATTATCCAGACTGAGACCGATCATGGTTGAGTTATCCAACGACTTTTCTAATAGAAAATAATGATTTGCATATTCATGAGGCCCTAAGATTCTCTTATATAGAGAGGATAAATCATATTAGAAAAATTGCATAATAGAGATGAAAAAATACATAAAACGATAAATGATAAAATAACTCTCAATACTCACCTCAAGATGGAGCATAGAAGTCAATCATGCTCACCTTGGAACAACACCTTCAAAATGGTCCTCTAGTTAGAGCCTTAGTGAAAACATCTGTTGTCTATTCCCCTAAGATGACGTGGGAAGTAGATATAAGGCTCTTCTGAATCATGTCGCGTGTGTAGTGACAATCTACCTCAATGTGCTTGGTCCTCTCATGGAAGGCAAAGTTGTTGACAATGAAAAGAGCAATGTGATTGTTGCATTCTAGATGCATGGGAAGAGGCGTGTCATTGGCTAGGTCAGTCAGAACGTATATGACCCACATCATCTCATTGATTCCATGTGCATGGCTTTGTATTCTAACTGCACTAGATCTCGCAGCTACAGTTTGCTTCTTGCTCTTCCATAACACAAAAGAGCTCCCTATGAACATCGCAAAGCCTGAGGTAGATTTCATGTCCTTAGGACATCATGTATAGATGTTGTAATGGCGAGGGATGTCCCTCTGCTAAAGATCAATCTTGTACCAGGAGATATCTCAGAATCATGTGAACCGCATCCATATCTATATGTTCATGTCATGGTTGCTCCATAAACTAGCTAACCTTGCTTACGGCAAAGGAGATTGCATCCACCCCATAAGTCTGGGTGATCCCACGAGCCACAAGTATAGCCTTGTAGCAATTAATGTTGCTATATGCACGGTATTTCACTATAAACACCCATTTGCATCCAACCACAGAAACCCCTTAAGGAGAAGTAACAAGCTCCAAGTTATACGCAACTTTCGCACAACCATCTCCTCCTTCATGGCAAGATGCCACTGACTATCTCACATAGCCTCCTAATGTGTCAGTGGGATCTCTATAGATGATAGACCCATGACAAACCTCCTGAAATCCTCTGAAAGACGCCTTTAAACCTAAGCAATGAGAAGATACGTGGCATATGTACATCTTCGTTTCCTTAGAGCAATAGGCACATCAAGATCATATGTACCATCTGTAATATGTAAAGTATCCTCCTGAGAAGACATGTGCTTGTCTTGTAAAGTAGTCTGGTGTATAAACAAATCACAAGTGCCATCATTAGAAATAAAGTGCTCTAAACATACATGGGTGTGCTAGATGATGGGGAGGCCCATGAGCAGGGGGTACAAGGTGGTCTGTGAATGTAAAATTTTGGCGAAAACAGAGCTAAAGTACCATGAGGTAGAGGCGGAGGAGCAATTACGGTAGGAAGAGGTGGAGGTGGTGAACTTGGTGGAGGTGGTGACGGTGGTGGTGGAGCTTGTGGAACCGTAGATGGTGGTGACGTAAGAGGAGGCATATAGACCTCTCCAGAGTCAGATGGAGTCTACCTCTCACATGTAGGAGAAAAATAATGGCCGACTCAAAAAAGGTGACATCAGTACTAAGTACTTCTGTCTAACAAAATCAAAGCATTGATACCCCTTCTGGGTCCGAGAGTAAACCACAAAAACACACTTGACAGCACTGTGAGAGATCTTGTCATGGTCAGGAGTCAGATGATGCGTGAATGCCATGGAGCCAAAGACATAGGTGGTAGTGAGAAAAGGTCCTTAACGGTGAAACACAATCTAAAAAGGAACCATTTCACCTAACATGGAAGACGGCATATGATTGATCAAGTAGCACACAGTGAGAATCGCATCACCCAACAAAGAGTGGGGAGCGTGACTCTGGATCAAAAGCATGGGCGGAGGTAGGGGGCGGGTGGGGGCCATGGCCCCCCCTCCCAAATGGAAAAATATCAGACCCCTTCCCCCCAAATCCTTAGTTTGTCTTTCCGATTTCCATTTCTGAGCTGCAGCCAGAAGAAATTATGGCCTTAAAAATCAATTCTCTTGGACTTTTTTTGCAAATTCTCCCACAACTATTCAACTCCCCCCGAATCCCTCCCCCATTTTCCTATTTTAACGGCAGCCAACCCCAATCTCGCCTACCTCCACTCATCCCTCTTCCTCATCTCCTCACACCGCCCCCATCGAACCCCATCGACGCAAATCTGGAGCTGGAATGCTCATCATCCGTCACCAATACTCGTCGCTGCTTCGGTGAGTGGACGCTTCAATCTTGCTTATTTTCTTTGTGTGATTTGCGTGCATGCATCATGTATGTTGAACTTACAATCCAAATGGTAATGTAGATTTTTTTCTCTTAGGTGTTTTCTTTGTGTTGTTTTCTTTGTATGATTTCCGTACTTGTAGTCATCTAAGTAGAATCAGATACTGATGGAATTGAACTAGTTTATTTGTCAACGTAATACACTTTAAGTCGTTAAAAAATTAGTTGGAAATGCTAATCAACGACTCTAATTTAAGAAGACAGATCAAACTTCAGCTTTATTTCAGCTTTCCGTAGATAAAGATCATATAAAAGTCAATGTCCAAATACCTAGTCGGCTGGAATTTTTTATATACATAAGTAATTAAATTGGATAGAAAATTTTTTATTTATTGCCTTTAACGACTAATGTTGAAATAAACCTAATTGTGCAATTGAAATGGAAGAAGACTGCAATTGCAATATACGTGGTGCTGAATTTTAACTATCTTAATAATTTATGTTAACATTTTTACAGATATTAAAAACATTTCATCGTATCGAGCTCGGCAGCGACTTGGCACATCAATCATCGACAATCTCATTCACGTGAATACATCTGCATCAATCATCAATTCATCGGTAAAAAATATTTATCATATAATCATATTCTATATGTTACACAAATGTCCTAATATCTATATCTCAATTCAGCGCTTTGCGCATTTGCCCTTTTTTGGGTAGGGGATCTATATTTGACGTTTTGAAAGTGATGTCCTAATGTCCATCACTTTCAAAACTTTGTAACTCACTAGTAGTTATTTTTTAGTATTTATATATTTGACTAAGTTTTGGCCCCACCAATAAAAATTTTCTGGCTCCGCCCCTGATCAAAAGGATCCTAGTTATGTCAAGAAGATGATGGTGTTAGCATCCAGCAATATCGTTCTATTGAGAAGTATATGCACAAGAGGTCTGATGTAGAACACCGATGGAACCGAACAACTGAGACAATTGAATGGTATGAATCTCCAAGGCATTGTCAAAATGGGCATATTTAACATAGCAGAAAAATATTCTTTACATCATTAATGAAAGTTTGGATGACAAAACCAGCCTCAGACTTGTTTTTCAGAAGAAAAAGCCAAGAAAGCATGGAATAGTCGTCGACGGAGACAAGATAGAACGCGTACCCTTGGTAGCCAGGAACATGACTGGGACCCCATATATCAAAATGAACAAGCTCAAGTAAAGAACTGATACTACGACTCTGAAAAGCAGGAAAACTAAAGCGGTGATGCTTCCCACGCTGGCAAACCTCATACTGAAAATGTAGAATGAGGTGAGATCTATGGGAGGCACGACTGGGACCCCATATATCAAAATGAACAAGCTCAAGTAAAGAACTGCTACTACGACTCTGACAAGCAGGAAAACTAAAGCGGTGATGCTTCCCACACTGGCAAAGCACATACTGAAAATGTAGAATGAGGTGAGATCTATGGGAGGACTATACACAGCTTCTGCATAGAAAGGTGACCGATCGAAGGTACTTCATGTATGGAGAGACAGACCCGATAGGAATAGAAAAAACCAACATAAAGACACTGGATCAATATATAGAAACCCCTTTTGGTGGAAATGAGCAATCTGTTTATTCCATAGAACCCTAGACTCTCTTATATAGAGAGGGCCCATGGGTAAATTACATAAGAGGCTATCGAGAAAATAAAAATAAAGAAAAAGGTACACCGACTACATAATATTCTCTACACTCCCCCTTAAGATGGAGCATAGATATCAATCATGCTCAGCTTGGAAGAACATCTCTGAAAAGGTCCTCTGAGCAATGGCTTGGTAAAAATGTCGGCAGTCTGCTCCTCTGAACTAACATGTGAAGTAGAAATCAAGCCCTTCTGGATCATATATCTAGTGTAGTGGCAGTCTACTTCAATATGTTTTGTTCTTTCGTGAAATGCTGGATTATTGGCAATAAACAAAGCAGCTTGATTGTCATATTGTAGCTGCATGGGTAGAGGTACATCTATAAGCAAGTCTTCTAGTACGGCTCGAACCCACATCATCTCCGTGCTTGCTTGTGCCATGGCCCTATATTCAGATTCAGCACTGGATCTCGCCACAACAGTTTGTTTCTTTCTTTTCCAAGAAACCAGAGAGCTACCCACAAAAACGACAAAGCCTGAAGTAGACTTACGATCCTTAGGACACCATGCATAGTCTGCGTCTGCACAAGCTGAAATAGATAGATCTGTGTTCTTTCTAAACAGCAACCCTGAGCCTGGAGAAGACTTTAGATACCTCAGTATCATGTATATAGCATCCATATGTACCGGTCTTGGTTGCTCCATAAATTGACTCACTCGACTTACTGCAAAAGCAATATCGGGTCAAGTTATAGTGATGTAAAGAATTTACCCACCATCTCTCTATATCTTCTCATGTCCACCTCTTCAGTATCGTGTCATATAATTTCATACTTGGATCCATAGGAGTGCTCGATGGTCTACATCCAACCATGCTCGTTTCAACCATCAAATCTGTAATATATTCCCTTTGGGTCATCACTAGACCATGTGCATTCCTGGCAAACTCCAACCCCAGAAAATATCTTAGAGTACCAAGATCCTTCGTGACAAACTGACGGCCCAAAAATGCTTTTGCCATCTCTACCCCCTGAACATCATCTCCTGTAACCAGAATATCATCAACATATACCATGATGACAACCGTACCTCTAGAAGTCTTCTAAATGAACAACGAGTGATCCACATTTGATCTTTTGAATCGTTGTCATTCAATTAGGTGGGAAAGCTTCTGGAACCACACCCTTGGGCTCAGTTTAAGGCCATATATCGCCTTGTGAAGTCTACACACCATATGATTCTCCCCCTCAGCAGCGAACCCCGGTGGCTGCTACATGTAGACTTCAGCCTGCAAATCGCCATACAAGAATGCGTTCTTGACATCAAGTTGAAATATGGACCAGTCACGTACCACAGCAATAGATAAAGAATGCGAAGAGTAGAGTGTCGAGCCACTGGAGAGAATGTATCCAAATAGTCCACACCATAGGTTTGAGTAAAGCCTCTCGCGACTAGTCGTGCCTCGTACCGGTCAAGGATGTCATTTGCATGGTACTTTACTATGAACACCCATTTGCAGCTAATAATAGATGCGCCAGATGGAGCGGTAACCAAGCTCCATGTACCGCGGGACTGTAAAGCACTCATTTCCTCTTCCATAGCCAATCGCCAGCAGTCAATTTTCATAGCCTCTTGATAAGTCCGTGTTATCTCCACGGAAGACAAAACCGCAGCAAATCTCTGGAAGTCGCCTGTGAGACGGTGAAAGGAAACCTGGGAAGCAAAGAGATAAGGCGCGCAAGTCCGTTTCTGCTTCCGAATAGCAATCGGGACATCAAGATCATCGTCCACTGTACTCGATGGTGCACCCTCCTCCTGCAAAGAAGAATCCTGCACAGGCACATTATCCGACCCATCGTTAGTAATAGCATCTGAACATACCTGAGGTATGACGGATGCTTGACGTGCCGCCTGAGCAGGACCTGACCAACGTGTATAGAATTTAGGTAATGGTGGGATAGGTGGTTGTGGTGGTGGTGGTGGTGGTGGTGGAGATGACGTCGGCATGACAACCGGGACAGGAGTGGACACAGGTGGACTCAGGCTAGGAGGAGGAGGAACATAGACGTCATCATTAGATGTGGAAGAAGCCAACCTATCACCTGCAGGGGAAAAGTACATAACGAACTCAAAAAATGAAACATCAGCACTGACAAAATATTTCCTGTTTATAGGGTCATAACAACGGTCATCCTTCTGAGTTCGAGAGTAACCTACAAAGACACACTTGACGGCTCTAGGTGAGAGTTTGTCAAGTCCATGAGACAAGAGGTGAACAAAAGCAATAGCACCAAAGACACGAGGGGTAAGAGAAAATAATTCCTTTTCTGGAAAATAACAGAAAGAGGAATTTTCTCACCAAGAACAGAGGACGGCATACGATTGACAAGGTAGCAGGCTGTAAGGACAGCATCCCCCCAAAAAGTGATAGGCGCACAACTCTGGATAAGCAGGGTTCGAGTGATATCAAGAAGATGACGATGTTTTCTCTCTGCCACTCCATTCTGTTGAGATGTGTAAGCACATGTGGTTTGATGAATAATACCTTTGGACGAAAAGAAATGGGAGAGAGAGCGAGTGCAGAATTCCAACACACTATCCGTACGAACATATTTGACAGAAGAAGAAAAACATTCTGCACTTCAATGATAAGATTTCTAATAACATCCCTTGCTTCAGATTTATTCTTTAAAAGAAATACCCACGATACACGAGAAAAGTCATCAACTACAACCAGATAAAACTTGTGTCCCTGATGATCAGGATTCAGAAACACGACTCGAACCCCAAATATCAACATGAAACAATTCAAAAGGGGAGCTACTGCTCCGACACTGACGACTAGGGAAGCTAGAACGATGATGCTTTCCCAACTGACAGGCTTCACATGAAAACGACGAACTCGGGGAGATCTGAGCCAAGAGATGACGTATCTTTTGAACCGGGAGGTGACCAAAGCGTAGATACCAGGTGTACGGAGAGACTGATACGGTTGAGTAGGAAGAGATGCCAGCATATGAATTCCAGACCAGACGATAGAGACCATTCTGCTCAGAGCCACAGCCAATCACCCTGCCCGTTAATATGTCCTGAAAAATGAGAGACGATGGGTCAAATATAGCGCGACAGTGCAAATCCTCCGTAATCTGACTAATTGATAATAGATTCATGGAAAACTCAGGAGCATGTAGAACATTCTGCAAATGCATAGACGGTGACAAGGTGATCTCCCTCTGTTCAACGATGGGGGAATGAGTCCCATCAGCTATGAGCACTGAGCGTCCAGGTGGAATGTCTCTGTATGACTCAAGTCTATCTCTGTCACAGCAGAGGTGATGGCTTGCGCCGGAGTCCATAATCCAATCTGAGAGATCATGATAGGATGTAAAAGCAGAAGCACTACCTGAGGTACTAGCAGCGGCAGAAGTACTGGCAGATGCTGAAGCAGCAATGTCTGAAGATCCGCCTGGAGACTCTGTAGATGGTTGAGGCATAATATCATGCAGTCGCGCCACAATCTCTTCAAACCGATGATCTGAAGTGGATGCCGACGGAGATGTAACATGCTCAGCTACACGCGTCGATGCTGGAAACCCATGCTTAGAATAGCATGTATCCTCGGAGTGACATTAGGTGATAATTACGAAGAATACAAGGTCGAGAAGGTAGTTTACAAAGTTTTTAGGGTTTGAAGTGTAAAAATCCATCTTATTTAATAAGATAAATTATTAGCTTAGTGGTTGATTATCAATTATTTGTGTGTTTATATAGGTTTCTCTGTGCAAAATTTAAACTTAGCTAGATCCATAATTCAGACTGCAGTTTCTTCATATACACTCGGATGATGACCTCCTGAAGCTAATAGTCGTCCCATTTTCCTATAACATTAAAAAGTGAAACTCTGAAAACGGCCCATGCTCAACTAGAGATACGCAAAAAGGCAATAGAGAGAAAGGCGTTACACAACATTCTCCCACATAACACCTAAACCGCTCTGATGTGATACTATTTCTCTTGAATCCATAAGGCTCAAAGAAATAACAAGGATACATATCTCATAATATGGCCTGTACAAATTGAGCACATGTCCAAAGTCAAAGGTAGACAATCATCACAATCCATCCGTGGGATCCACAATTTTTTTTGAAACAATCCATCCATATGATCCATGATAATACCAGAACAGAATCGAGATAAGGCCCATAATGGGAGGGTAAAAAAAGATGATTGACATCTTCCTACTTCGAACCAAAATCTTACACGACGGAAAAAGATAAGCAGCCTTCTATTAAAAAAGAAGACACGTCCAATCTATTTTCAAGCATCTATCTCTAATAAAATGAGACATCCCATTAATAACACATGTACTTGCAACAGCACACAAAGCTATATCCAATAGAAATGTCAATAAAGCACACATCCACTCTTCCCCGAAGTTCTCACAAGCACACGGACAGCTAAGTAGCCTTCTATTACAAAAGAAGACACGGCTAACCTATTCTCAAGCATCTATCTCTGTTAAAATGAGGCATCCCCTTAATAACACATGTATAGTTGCAACAGCACACAAAGCTATATCCAATAAAGAAGTCAATAAAGCACTCATCCACTCTTCCCCAACGTTCTCCCAAGCCCACGGACAACAGAACAAGGAAAGAAACTTTGCAATAAAATTGTCCCCTAAAACACCCCTATCAGACAAAGTATTCAACTAAATGAAGAAAGCATTCCATTCTTCAGACAATGACAAAAGCAATTAGTCATTTTGGAATGACTGGAAACATTCTCCCCTACAAAAACTTCCGAGGAAGCCACAGCAACTCATCCAAAGAGATGTCCCGCCACAGCAAGCAAAGAATACATCCTGATGCAAAGAACCCATTTTGCCAGTGAGAATTTATTAATATCTACGGTACTGTCCTCAAGTCCCTTCCAAGATTTCCTTGCAAACAACGTCTTAAAGCACCAAAGAAACCCCATGATCCTGCATCATTGGCCTGGGACATCACAATTCTCCTCATTGTAGGAAGCAGCCAAATATTGACATAAAAAGGTTACGAGCACAGAATAACAAACATCAAGTAAAAGCCCATTCTCCCACCTCCTCCAATTCAAACTAACTCATGCAGTAGAAAACTTTGTTTTTGTTCAGTGTTTCCATTTCCGTATCTATAAAATCATACGATCTTTGGCACGCCGTTGTATAGATTTTGGCAACCTCATGCACATATGATTTATCCATGCATGTAGTACTCTTCAGAGGTAATTTGAAATTGTTTAAGTGATTAGAACTTTGATTTCTATGGAAAACTTCTGCCTTAAACAGCTTCCATCAATACTCGATAGGGTTTGGGGTTTAAGCTTCTCGGAAAAATATATCTAAATCAACAAGTGGATTATATATGCGATTTCCTTCGAGATACCTCTACGAACAATTCAATTATTCAGCTGAAAGTCTGAAATTTTGTAAAAAAAATGACTTAAAAAAACGAAACGCCAACAGCAACATACATGGATTCAGGTATCTCCAAGACCTGCTCGGGCTTCTCCTCTTCATTCTTCCTCCTCCTCTTCTTCTCCCCCATCCTCCCCCACCGAAACCTAACACCCGCAACGCAATGTCATCAAAATCAACATTTTCCAACTCAATTTACAAAATAGTGTCTTATTTTTTCGGGGTTTAAGGATCCGAGAAGCACCCACGAGAAATGCTGGAAGGCGTAGAACGCGGGGTCGATCTTGGGGACGACGAGCGGCGGTCTCTCGAATAGAACGGCGGCCGCTATCTTCTCCTTGCTCTGAGGCGGGTTGCAGAGGCCGCGGGATTGGATGGATCGGAGGAGAACGGGTCCCGATCGCAGCATTTCGGCGGTGGATAGCGAGTAAGATCGCGACTTTGGGATCGGACGTGATGGTGATCGTGATGAGGCCAAAGTGGGAGGATTCGGTGGCGGAGACGATGGTGGCGGCGGAGAAGGAGGTGGTGCGCTCCGCTGGTGCTGCGTGCTTCTCGTATTTAGTCCTAGCGGGCTAACAGGGTTGGGTTGGATTCGGTTCCGGGCCTGTTTTGGCAACAGGGCTGGTCAGCTGAAGGATCCTCCCGTGAACATTGGTTTTTTTTTTGGATGATTGAAATGGTAGATGTCATATTATTTATATGGTAAATTAATTATTTTTTATGATTATAATATATTTTTATGTTATATTTTTATTTGAAAGTGGTTAAAAAATATTATAATAAAGAAAACATGGGACTCATAAAATTAATTCCAACTTAAGAATATAGGGATGGAGTCGAGGGTAACCAGTTTATCACAAGGTAACCTGATTTCCAAAGTCTTCCGCACATTTTTCGTAATTATCACCTCATTTAACACCCCAATCCATGTCGCTAATTTTATACTTCATGAGTTAATTTGCGTGTGTTAACCTTGAGTTAATCAAACATGACAAATCCATTTGACTAAATTCATCCCCTCTCTCTCTCCCCCCCTTGTCCTCTCCCCCTTCTTTTTTCCCTTCCAAGCAACCGAATATCGATAGTAGTGTCACCTTCAGCCGTCATTGATGATCCCTATTTTTATCCCCCTCCTTGCAATCCAACGACTCCTCTTCGGAACGGTGATGGAGCGGAGGGTGTCAACAGACATGTGGTGATGACAATCCTCAGCAATGTGGAATGCTCGTAAGGTGGTTCGATAATTGCTCATGATCTGGTCAGGATGATCGAGCCTTAGGCTGATATCCGGTGGGTTGTGGTGGCATTTGTTGTTGTTGTTCTTGCGCTATTAAGGCAGAGGTTGATCGGTAGATTATTCTTCTCCATATGCTTGTGGGTGTTGGGCGTTCTTGTTGTGTTCTTGAGATATGGAGAGATCCAAGGGGAAGTAATATATAAAGTAAAAAAGACAACTCCAGATCATAACTCCATATCAAGATATGGGCACATACAAAGTTTTCGTAACTCAAGAGCTAACTCTCTCCAACAACCCCAAGGCATAACTCAGTTGCATCTTCTCTGTGGGGGACATCATTGTGTAGGGGATCTCGAAATCCATGAACAACCTCTGGTTGTGGGTGGTTGTGAGCAAGGATAGCTTCGTGCATACCATGCCCTCCAGGGTCTTGCAAGGTGGCGTCAATTTCGGGGAGACCCTCTTCATCCGATGCCACCCCTGTTGTAGAGGCGACGATGGCATGGGGGGAAGCCGATTGAGTTCGAGCCCCAAGTGTTCCTCATCTTTGTCCTAGTGGGAGGAGGGGAGGAGTCGTGGTCGGGATCAAACACGTTTGAGAAAGGGGATGCAGAGAAGGCGATGGTGCGGGATAGAGGATACGAATTATGCAGAGGTGTGGGGGAGGAGAGGTGGAGGAAGCGATGCTAGGAGGGGCGATGACGCTGGAAAGGAGAGACGGAAATGTGTTGTAGAGAGGATCGTCTACTGGGGGGTCTGTTGCATCAGACTCTGAAGGAGACTCGTGGGTCGCTCGATCTTGGTCGAGCGGTTCACAAGAATTTGCACTTTTTATGGGCCCATACCATGCGAATTCATGTGAATCGCTTGATTAAGATCAAGCAGCCCGCGAATCTATTGCAGAGTCTGTTGTAGTAGTCTCTAAAGCAGACGATCCGGTTCCAATGCATGGTGATTGGTAAGGAGACGTGGGAGGGGGAGGTGGTGCAAATAAACCATTTTTTGACATATTTTATCAACTTAAACATCAAAAATGATGGGAGTTAACTGAATGGATCTTGTGCAAGAGCTAGTTTGTCCGTTTATATAGGTTTTTGGAATAAATATGAACTATACATGGGCGAGTTGGTAATTTGTAAAGCTTATAGATTTCGTGGTGTAAAAATCTCTTTTGATTTCAAACATTCAATAAATATCGTATTCCAAAATAAGAAAAATAAGGACATTTTTACATTTTATATTCATTTATATAAATGAATTAAACCTCGACAAAGGTAGGTCATGAATGTGTGATTAGTCTACTTCTATTTTTTCATTTAAGCTAGAAGTCTTAACAAATACACGAAGATGCATGTTAATCCCACATCCTTATTAAAAGATTTCATGAAATACGAACACGATATTAACATTCAAAAATGCGTTTAAAAAAAGGAAGAAAGGAGAAAAAATGAAGGAAAAATGAAGAAAATGTATATACACACATTGACTAAGATAAAATCAAAATTAGAACCAAAGAACGATGCACATAGAAAAACAGTGAATAATTAGGCTAGTAAATAATATTCATGACTTACAATTCAAGGATCAAGTTAAAATGATTTGGTCGACTAATTAATAGATAGAAAAAATCATAAATAGCAACATATTATATATAAAATAGCTCAAAACAAATTTGCATATCACTTATAGATTTCATAACATCTATATCTATTGTATATTAACTTTTTTAACTATTTTTCCCACTACAGTTATGTACAAAAATAAAAAAATATACTAAAAAATGGTAACCTGACAAAAATCCGTATATATGGGTAAATGGGGCTACTCCCCGGGGTAATTTGGCTACTACCGCCTTTATTTATTTTATTTTTAAAGGTATTTTGCGATAACACATGGGAGATTTGGGTCACTATATGGCATCATATTATTATTCAAATTTCGCACAAAATAGACGTCCTAAGGCGTCCATCAAACGTATCAAATTTAAGGGTCTCGGAGTTGCTGGAATTTATCACTTTTGGGATGGGTGTCTTAGGAATACCCCGCCTCTTCCTTAACCGTTGGATGGCTCCCACATCCAGCGGCTCTGTATCCTTCCACATCACCTCTCTGCTTCGAGCCGTAGGATATAGCCCCACCTTCATCTCAACCATACACTAGCACTTTACTTCCCACCATTGGATCAGATCCCCTGGTCTGATTCAAGCCCTCGCCTTGCACCTTCACCCTAGCCATTGGATCGCGAGATCCAAAGGTCCCATTCATATTCCCCCACTAACCAGCCGTTACACTTCTCCGACGTTCAGCCCCCTTCCATTTCTAATTGTCAACCCGAGCCACCTTCAGTCAACCTAATAACGTCTACACACAGCTCCATCATCTGCCATCTTCGAGTAACCACCAACCATTCAAAACCTCGTCTTTATACCCGTCTACGACTGCTACAAACACCCCCCTCCATCTCCTGTAATCGGCGCTCCTCCCCTATAAAGTCGCTTCCTCCACCATCGTTCTCCATCATCCACCAATTAAGGGAGCTCTGCCTAGCTCCTCTTCCCCTCCTCATGGCAGGAGGAGGCGGAATTGAAGGGTCATGATGACCGATGTCTGCCCCGATGAGATCTATGGCTTCGTCCATGTAGCTCTGCCTTCCCGGTAGTTGCCCAAGCATCGAGGATCAACTGGTTTCGTCGTGCGATGACCCGAGGATTGCCCGGGCCCTCAGCCCAAGTCCCGCTCCACCAATCACCGACTCCGACTAGGTACCCTTCTTCTCTGTTTTTTGTTCTGTTTTCCCTTTGTTTTTTTTCGACGTACACAACACGTATCGCCTTCACCTGACCACTATCCGAGCTTCATCTCATACTTGTCATCCTTGCTACACCAGCTAATCACTACTTCCCTTCTCCACAATCTCGAACACCTCCGCCTCATCTCCTCTTTGGTTCACCGGAGACGAAACCAGGTCTTCCACTCCTCCACCTAACAAAGACCTTCATTCCGCTCACAGTCGCACGCACCACACCTCTGCTATCTGGACTAACTACTTTTGTAGGAGTGCATGTTGAATAGTCAGAATTTGGATGGAGCTTTGTTCTCCAGCTCCACCTCCGACGGGCGGTCATCAACAGCCTCATCCTGAAGCTTCTGCGCCTCCATCTTCAACCAAGCTTAGTCGAGGAGCTTTCAGGAAGCTCTCGAGGACTCTACCAGCTGCGGAGGAGGACGGAAGAGGAAGGGAGGGCTCACCAAAGCCAAGTCTCCTCGTCGCTACCCACGGCGGAGGAAGAAGGAGCAAATGCCCTTGGATCTCGATCAAAGGGCATCTACATTAGTGGGGTTTCAACTGTCGATCAACCTCTATAGAGTCTCCATCCAACGTCCCTCAGCACCTCATCTCATAGTCGTTGGATAGACTTGATCTAACGGCTCTGATTGATGCCTGAGCCTCCATCCATTCATCCTAGATCGAGATGCCCGAGGCTTGGGCCTACATTACCGCATCATGACACATGGCCTCCGACCTGAAGATGACTGAGCCACAGTCCGAACCGAGCCCGCACACGCGGAAAGCGCGTACGGGCTGGGAATTTTGCGCTGGTACCCGCCCCTTTTCATAAATTACAAAAGGCCTTCGTGCACAAGGGAAAATTACAAAGATGCCCTATCGGGTTTTGTTTATTACCTTTAGGCCCCTCCAAGGGCCTATTTGTAATTATTTATCCATTTATTTTCATAGTTTTATTTGCATTTCTGTCATATGAACTCCGATTTGGTTGATATCAGGGCCATTTTATTGCTAATTTCATTCTCTATCTAATGACATCATTTATTTCCTATTTTGAAACTATATTGAACATATTATTTTGAGATCTATTGTGTTATTGGTCTTCATTCCTTGATGATATTAATTTATTTTATTGCTCAATTTATCTCTAAAATTAATCCATCTTTTATGGCTCATATATATGATAACTTCAGGGCATCTTTTATCTGCTTGCATATCATTGCAATTAGGGGCGGAGACAGGGAGGGACGGGTGGGGCCCATGGCCCCCCTCCCACTTTTAATTTCATCATTTTCTCTTTACAATTCTAATAAACATTGCTGTCATTCTATTTTTTTTATTTTTGCAAACTTCTCGAAAGCGTCAATTCAACTTCCCATCCATCATCATTCCCCCATTTGAAGCAACCCATATCGAAAATCCACGATTCAACTTCCCCTCCTTCCTAATTCCTGATTCAAACTAGCCCATCCTCGAAACCCCCATTGCCCATTCTCATCCTTTTGGTTCCATTACAAATCATCTTGCATGTAATTATTTACCAGAACTTTCTTGTTGACTGGTGCGACAGTACGCAAGCTATGGCTGGGGTCCGTGGAAAAACCGAGTGCGTATGGACCGGGGGGTTGTGAGTTGAAGCAGGGACGTGCCCCTGCGGAGCCGGGTTTTGATTGCTACTTCATCAACATCCTCTAGATTTGACAATATTTCTATACATGGTTGGTAGTATGAGTGCATTGCATATAGAGGTCATGACGATGTTTCGATCTTATGTTTTCGAAAATGAAAATCTTTGCTTTTATCTAGAGTTCTATATAGTTTCATGCGTTTGGTATTACCTTCCCATTTCCTTTGCGGTGGTTTAAGTATTTATTGAAGCAATAGATTGACATCGAAACATTACGAGGTTTATGAATCTATAATGAACTACAACCAACACCAACCATATAAATAGTTTTGTTCAAATGATTAAAATAGATTTGATTAAAATATAAACATATAATATCAATATAACATCAACCTTTTCTAAGTTCTCTTTCAGCAATATTAGAATTTCTTAACGAATAGGAATCGCATACATACCCTCTTAATCCCAGATTCTACCCTATCCTAAATCTTTGTTACTCCATGTGCTTGAGTTATATGATCTTTTGTTGTCACGGTAAACGAACTTTTTTTATGCTAAAATAGTATGGAGGTAGATCCAAACCACAATAATATATATATTGAGAATGTGTCCTACCTATCCACTCTCCATCATTTTTTATGAATAAGGATTCAACCGTGGAAGAAGTCACTAATGATTTTTATGTAATAAAAAATCGTCGAGTGCAACTTTGATAAATAATGTAAGTTTCTCTTAGAGTTTACATGTCACTTTAAACCCTTTAACTCAATAATAGTATTTTTAGTTACCTATATATGAATAGATTTGACTAAATTTGGCCCCTCCTATAAAAATTTTCTGGCTCCGCCCCTGATTGCAATGTATTTTAATTGCATAAAAATCAAATAAAAAATGCATGCATCATATTGTTTTATCTCTGCATAAGTCTTTGCATTGTTCATTCTCTGCATATTATTTTATGCATTCTGTATTGTGCCTCGCATCTGCATATGAAGACCTAAGCCTATGAATTTAATCACTTGATTTTTAATCAATAAATTTCGATGAATATATGAGGAGGCTCGTGTCCCTGTGTCCGACCTATTTACACTTACCAAGTAAAATAATTTTCCACAACACTTAAAGATTGTAGTTTTTACTTAATCATTTTCACCACCTATACTACGATAAGATACAATTATTAACATGGTTAGAATTTGATTCATCATCTATATAAGCTGCAAATATGTATCGCTTGTTTGATTTCAATGCAATATTCTTTTTTTACTTTTGAGTTTTGTTTGCATATGTTAGCCATGTGAACCCGAGGCGAACCATTCCTGCAATAAATGTTATTGTAATAAATGATTTATCAATAAAAGTTATTAATTGTTTATCACTCCCTTTCTGAGATTAAATGAATGCACTATAAGGTCCCTCTGTACAATAAGGGTGCATCCTCTAATTAGAGACAGATGTGTTACTATATGTCTGAGTATATACATTTGGCAGACCAATAGGTTGATGACCTAACCAAGGTCTATACACCGGCGAGCTGGTGTGCATGTTAGGACATATAAGTAATATGATCTCTCAAAGGGATCATACATGTTCACATGTGAACCGGAAGACATGAGCTCACTCATGAGGTATTGGGACTAATCAAATTCCATGCATGGTCGTCATGCTTTGGAAGCATGACAAGAATTTGAAGGTATGATATATGCTTTGGAAAAGCATATGATCAATACCAATTCCCAATGACCAAGATTGAGAAACTTGGTGATCAAACCCTGAATATGACAGTGTAAAATTGATCTATATCTTCAGGATGATCATAGGTCTTCCAGTATGCAGGATGTATAGGTGTTGGGAATACCTAAGGGTGTTGTGATCATAAATGATTGTATAATCATGATGCTTCCATTCCGAGGGAGTGATGAAACATGTTTGGATTTTAGTGACTCCTCTCCGAAGCGACCTAATCTTAGTCTGTGTATTGGACGTTGATCTAAATGAGATTCATATGCAATGAGAAGATTATGTCTACGGCCTTGATTCAATCAAGCATCTGTGGGAGGTCCATGAGATCTGGATTTGGGATGTGATCTCAATATCCAAGTCATTACACGTAGAACAACACAATCACCATGTCCTTATCTCCGAGTATCTGCGGAGAAATCTCATTATTCTTGAAAGAGTTCAAGAATGATTCCATAGTTGAATTATATCTAAGCATTGAGAGATTGATAATTAAATGTGATTTAATTATCTTGATGCATGTAGATAATTATCCAATATAATTAAATGTGATTTAATTATTACGGATAAGAATAATGTAGATAGCAATATCCAATTATTCATAATATATTATAAATATGATCTATAATGTATTAGAGAGAGGTAATTATGATTTATATTTATTAATTAATTATTGGTGTGAATTGGATTCACATTGTATAATTAATTGAAATGTAAATTATATTTTGTTTTGGGTTATGAATGTGACTCACAAATTTCCAATGGCAAGATTGCAATGTTCTTAAAATTAATTATGAATTATTTTTGTAGAATAAATCACAACAAAAGTTGTTGGAAAATATGGAAGATTTTCATGGGGATATGCAATCTCATGAGATTGCATGAGATTGCCTCCACCATGAGATCATGGTGGACAGGTACCAAGTCCCACAAGGAAATTGGTAGACGTCCTACCTATTCCATATGGGGAAGCAATCTCCATGCTAATCCCTCCATATTTGTTTGATTTAATTTAGGATTGAATTGTATTTGATTTGTCAAAAATATTTAGTCTAAATTAAATTATTAGTTGTTGTTTTTTACCAACAACAATCTTGGCCATTGGATTAAACACAAATCAATCTCATCCATTGATTTCGCATGTCTCATGGATTGTGATCCATGGACTCCCAAAACCCTATAAATAGAGAGGCATACCTTGCTCTCTAGAATTATACAATTGAGATACATCGCTCTCTCTCTCTCTCTCTCTTCTTCCACACGCCAACCTTCTTCTCTTCCCCATTGGTGGCCGTCCACTAAGCCCTAAAGAAGAAGCTTCGTCGTCGCTTCGCCACCATGCCACCGCCTCGACGTTCCTCGGTTCTCCATCTTCTTTGGAGTGCTTCGCACATGAAGAAGTTGTTCGATCTCGTACGATGAGATCAGGAGTTCACCATGCTTGGATCAACTTATTGGATTGCGAGGATCACGCGACTCATCCCCACGCTCGTAAGCATCTTCTCCGACGATCGGACTTGAGATAGGAAGTCTCTTTTCGTAGAGACTCCATCAACCACGCTACACGAGGTATTCCTTTATACTTGATGTGGTGTTAGATGAAACGATCCGAGAATCATTCTTGGATCATGTGGTTTCATCACATGATTTTTTTTAAATTCTACTGCATAGAACAACTAGTATGACTAGTAGTTCTTCGTCCTATTCGATACGATACTCACACTTTCATGATGCGCTTGAGGATTATTCCATATCTTTCAAGTGGTATCAGAACCTTAGGTCAAAGGCTTTGGATACGATCCGTAAATCTGGGATGACTTGGGTTCGTTAAGGTTGCGAAAGTTTTTGTCGCATTTCATTTTCGCACATCTGTTTAGTGAATAAGTTCGGCCTTGTTTAAAATGTTTAAACACGAATTAATCACTTGTATTTTGTTCTCCATTAAATAAGGAAACCATAGGATCTGAGTTTACGTAATTTGGATTCCGTTTTCTCGAGATATAGTCGTTTTAATGAACATGTATTCACTGTTGCGGGAACTGCGTATCTTAACATGATTAATGAGTCAATTACTATTTTGATCCGCCTAAAAATATGTGAACTATCTCTTAGATTCTGTCATAAATCAAATTAGCAATCTTTGGAAACTGATTTTGTCTAATTTGGATTTTATTTGATTGAGATATGTTGATTTTAGTAAGTAGGGGTCACTGCTGAAATTACATTCCTAATCAAGAACCATGTGATTGTCAATTAATGAAATTAATTGTTAATTTCATGAAATAATTATTGAAAATATTTGATAAATATTTAATGATGATTATTTCCTTAATTGGCATGGCCTCAACCAATAAATTGATTAGATTTGATCTAGATCATAATTGGAAACACAATCAACAAACAACTTGATTGAATAGGATTGGGAATTTGTCTAGCAAATTTACTTATAATCAAAATTGTTTTGATTATTACTATATGTTATAATTTCGACTGAATAACCGATGATCATCTCAAGTACACATTGATCTATTTGGTATTATACTTTCCTGAGGTGGATATGGTATCTAGTCGGGGAGCGTTGGGGTAGCGGGTCATACCGGTTGCGCTCCGTCCCACTCCCGCCGATGCTGGCCATGACAGCGGGTAGGGACTCGATAATGTCAGAGAAATCAAGGTGTATTTTTCTAATTATTAAAATTTGAATTAATACGTACTTTGAGATAATACCATACACATATATATATATTCAAGTAAAACCAATCAAGTTTGTTGATTGTATTAGATTGATAATTGATTTAATGAGATTGAATTAATTATATCCAATTAAAACACTCTATTATGAATAGATGTATATTTTCCTTGAGAGAATTAATTATATGAATATAATTCATGATAATTAATTAAAATTTGAATATGAGGTGGATGATCACATAAGTGACATCTATGGTCTCCTGTCAAGGCGAAGGGTTTCCGTCGCCAGGGATTGCATGTAGGAGACGCCTGTCCGAAGTGACAGCTCCTGTATACGCATCTGGATCGGGCTCTTTGCTTCTCGAAAGAGTAAAATCGTATGCGTAGTGACCCCAATATCAGATCCTCATATTATTGGACCGATATTGGATTACGCATAGCGAGTACTATTCCTGTTGACAGTTGGTTCAATTAACGATGGGTCAACATTACCTTAGGGGTGGACTTGCAAGGTGGAATGTGTTCTCGCTTCTCTTTATTGAAGTCACATATTCTCATATTATTGGGATGTGACAAATGTAAAGAGGAGATCACAATTCTTGCTAGAGATATAGCAGTAAGTATATCTCTTGCTTTGAAAGTGATTAAGGGAATGAACTTTCAAAGTTGACAATGCAAGAATAATTTGATTTAAAATACCTTAATAAAATGTCATATATTTGAATATATGATTATATGTTCTAATATAGTGCATTCTTAATTTCAGAAAATGAAGTCCATGAACCTACTAAGAAGGCTTCTGGAGGTCAACCCGTTGACCGGACCGAATTATTCGGATTGGATCCATAATTTGGAGCTTGTTTTCTCGGCTGAGCGCATAAGTTATGCGCTCACAGAAGACAAGCATGAAAGCCCTAAATCGAAGGAAGAAAAGGAATACAATGACAAGTATGATGAAGATCATGTATTGGCTAGATGTTATATCATGTGTTCTTTCTCCAATGTTCTTCAAAAGCAACTTGTGGAGATGAGCACATGCCAGGAAATAATGCAGAATCTGACAGATATGTTTGGTGACATAAACCACATCCAGCGTTAGAATATTATGAAAGAACTCATTCGCTGCAAGATGCAGGAAGGAACTTCAATCCGAGAACATGTAATCAAAATGTTTGGGTACTTGTCTGAGCTAGAGACCCTTGGGGCAAATATGGATGCAGACATGCAAGATGACTTCATTCTGCTATCTTTGCCCAAGTCTTTCAATAATTTTGTGGTTTCATTCCACATGAACAAGTTGGACTTGACTAACGCTGGACTTCTTGCTGCATTAAAGTCTGCGGAAGACGTAATAAAGAAAGATGGTCCCTCTGGCAGTGCAATGGTTGCACATGTCAAAGGGAAGCTTGGTCGGAAGCAAGGTTCTCGGAAGGGCCCGACCCAGAAGAGAAAGAAGAAGAGTCAAGGCGTTAGCTCATCTTCCAATGCATCCACACTGATAGCGTCGAAGAAAACCGACGTCTGTCACCACTACAAGAAGCTGGGGCACTGGAGGCGTAACTGCCCGGAATACCTGAAGTCGGTCGACAAAGATAAAGCTCCAGCAGGTATGAAATATACTTTCATCATTGAAACTAGTTTTCTCGTTGGACGAGAAGTAAGTTGGGTTGTAGATTCTGGTGCTTCTGTTCATGTAAGCAATTTGTTGCATTTGTTTCAAAAAACTAGGAATCTGGAAGAAGGGGAGATAGTCATCCAGATGGGATCTGTTGCAAGTGTTGCAGCAGTCGCCATTGGGACCTGTTGACTATCATTATCTCATGGTAGAGTTTTAGTACTTAAAGAGTGTCTTTATGTACCTGAAGTCAGAAGGAATTTGATATCTGTATCTATACTTGTTAGAAGTGGATATTCATTCCTTCTCTGTAATAAATTAGTCATAAATCGTTATGATAAATATATTGTAGATGGTATTTTGACTTCTGGTGGACTCTATGAATTGTGCATTGATAAATGTATCATGAATTTTACAACTACTAACAATAAAAATCCTAAAAGATCCAAGGAGGATGGAAATCTTTCAAATGAGATTTGGCATCAAAAACTTGGTCATTTATCTGTTGATAAGATCAATTGATTGATAAAGGATGGACCTTTGGATTTTCTACAGGTTCAACCTTTGCCTACCTGCAAACATTGCATTCAAGGAAAAATGACTAGGAAGCCTTTCCGTAACAAAGTTAAAAGATGCGAAGGTATTATTGACCTAGTACATACTGATGTATGTGGTCCCTTCAGTACCACGACTCGAAATGGATATCGATATTATTTAACGTTTATTGATGACCATTCGCGATACGGGTTTGTCTTCCTGTTACGTCATAAATCTGAAACCTTTAAAAGTTCAAGAATTCAAGGCTTTGGTTGAGAACCAAACTGATAGGAAGATTAAACAGACTCGATCTGATCGAGGTGGCGAGTACCTCTCAGATGAATTCAAGGAATATCTTAAAGAGAATGGAATTTTCTCCAATCTCACTCCTCCTGGAACTCCCCAACTTAATGGTGTTGCTGAAAGACGCAACATGACTATCATGGATATGGTCCGTTCAATGATGAGCAAAGCACATTTACCACAGTTTCTGGGGATATGCAGTAGAGACTGCAATATATATCCTAAATAAGATTCCTAGCAAATCTGTACCTAAGACTCCTCATGAGCTTTGGTATGGAACCAAACCTAGTGTTAATCACTTGAGGGTTTGGGATTACTTGGTCCATGCGAAGAACGTGGACGCAAGTAAGCTAGAATCTCGCTCTCGTGAGTGTTACTTCATTGGGTATGTTAAAGATGGTATTGGATACCAGCTCTATGACCTTGAGACTTAAAAGATTTTTGCCTCTAGAGATGTGAAATTTCTGGAAAATGATTTCCTTAAAGGTTAAGACAAAAATGAAGTAGAGGAACTTATTGAATCCTCTGAGGATTCTGAGCTTCCTGAGCCAGAAACTGAAGAGATAAATAAAGATGAAACGCCCATAACTCTTCGAAGAAGTTCGAGGGTGGTTGCACCACCTGAAAGGTATGGATTCCATGTGTCAAGTGAAACTGACAGTGATCCTTCTTCATTTGATGAAGCACTCGTGGATCATGACATGGATAGATGGATGCTAGCAATGAAATCATAAATTGACTCCATGCATAAGAATGGTGTATGGACCCTAGAGGATCCACCTAAAGGAGTAAAACCCATTGGGTGTAAATGGATCTTCAAGAGAAAGAGGGGACCTGATGGGAAAGTGGAGACTTTTAAGGCACGGCTGGTAGCCAAAGGCTGCACACAGAGAGAAGGCATCGATTACGATGAGACGTTCTCTCCTGTGGCTATGCTTAAATCCATCAGGACACTGCTAGCTATAGATGCATATCTTGACTGTGACATCTGACAGATGGACGTCAAGACGGCTTTCCTCAATGGATACCTCGAGGAGGATATCTATATGGAGCAGCCCCAGGGCTTCATAATTGAGGATGGCAAAGTATGCAAGTTGAAGAAATCCATCTATGGGATAAAATAAGCTTCTCGTAGCTGGAACATCAGATTTGACGAAACCATAAAGAGTTATGATTTTGTGCAAAATCCTGATTAACCTTGTGTATACAAGAAGCTTAGTGGGAGCACCATAGTGTTCATCGTGCTTTACGTAGATGACATCCTTATCATTGGGAATGATACAGGGATGATGACCAGTGTGAAAATTTGATTGTCCCATACCTTTGAGATGAAAGATCTTGGAGAAGCCTCTTACATCTTAGGCCTGAAGTTGTTCAGAAACCGAGAAAAGAGGATATTGGGATTATCAGAACATGGGTACATTAAGAAGATTCTTGAACGATTATGTATGGATAGTTCTAAGAAAGGTTTCCTCCCCTTAAGACATGGTATCCACCTGTCTAAAGGGATGACTCCTCAAACTGTTGAGAAAAAGAAAGCCATGGCTGGATGCCCCCATGCATCGACTGTAGGAAGCTTAATGTACGCCATGATGTGTACAAGGCCAGATATCTGCCATGAAGTAGAAGTGGTAGGTCGTTACCAATCCTGCTATGGAGAGAAACACTGGAGTGCAGTAAAGAACATATCCAAATATCTAAGACGGACGCAATATTACATCTTGGTCTATGGAGATGTGATCTCAAAGTCTTGGGATATACATATTCTGACTTCCAGTCGGATATTGATTACCGAAAGTCGACATTAGGGTTTGTATTCCTGTTGAACGGTGGTGCTTTGAGATGGAGAAGCAAGAAGCAAGACACTACAACAGATTCAACAACGGAAGCCGAGTACATTGCCGCATCAGATGCTGCAAAGGAGGCGGTGTGGTTGCGCAAGTTCATCCTGGAGCTTGGCGTAGTTTCCTCTGATACTCCCATCCCGTTACTCTGTGATAACACGGGAGCCATTGCCCAGGCGAAGGAACTTAGATGGCATCAAAATAGCAAGCACGTGGAAAGGAAATACCACATCATTCGAGAGATTCAAAAGCGTGGTGATATCATCATCACCAAGGTGGCCCCCGCCGACAACGTTGCTGATCCTCTTACCAAACCTCTGACACAGAAAGTTTTCGACCAGCATGTATTAAGTATGGGTTTAAGGATTGTTCCTAAATGGTTCTGAGGGTAGTGGGAGATTGTTAGCCATGTGAGCCCGAGGCGAACCATTCCTGCAATAAATGTTATTGTAATAAATGATTTATCATTAAAAGTTATTGATTGTTTTTCACTCCCTTTCTGAGATTAAATGAATGAATGCACTATAAGGTCCTTCTGTACAATAAGGGTTATGAACCATGGACAACTTGATATACATACAACTGTTGATTCATTGATTGAATCATAGAGGATGATGCTTGGATGATTATCTAAGGAGTTAGATAGAGTACTCATCAAGCATCATCAAATGATTGTTAAGTGATGATCTCCAGCCAGAGTAGGAGATGTCAATCCTTTCTCATTTGGATGATATCTTACCGACCTCTTGATGCAGGTCCTCTGCATGGGAATAGTGATTCAGAGGTGTCAGATTAGTTGAGTCAATGAGTTGACTTAACGAGATCGAGATAACCAAAGACCTATGTTGAAAACTACCACGGCATAGGCATGCATCCTCTGACTAGAGACATATGTGTTACTATATGTCTGAGTATGTACATTTGGCAGACAATAAGTTGATGACCTAACCAAGGTCTATACACCGGCGAGCTGGTGTGCATGTTAGGACACATGAGTAATACGATCTCTCAAAGGGATCATACATGTTCACATGTGAACCAGAAGACATAAGCTCACTCATGAGGTATTGGGACTAATCAAATTCCTTGCATGGTCGTCATGCTTTGGAAGCATGACAAGAATTTGAAGGTATGATATATGCTTTAGAAAAGCACATGATCAATACCAATACCCAATGACCAAGATTGAGAAACTTGGTGATCAAACCCTGAAGATGACAATGTAAAATTGATCAATATCCTCAAGATGATCATAGGTCTTCCAGTATACAGGATGTACATGTGTTGGGAATACCCGAGGGTGATGTGATCATAAACGATTGTATAACCATGACACTTCCATTCTGAGGGAGTGATGAAACGGGTTTGAATTTTAATGACTCGTCTCAGTAGAGAAGTGACCTAATCTTATTCCATGTATTGGACGTTGATCTGAATGAGATTCAGATGCAATGAGAAGATTATGTCTATGGCCTTGATTCAATCAAGCATCTGTGGGAGGTCCATGAGATCTGGATTTGAGATGTGATCTCAATATCCAAGTCACTATACGTAGAACAATACAATCACCATGTCCTTATCTCCAAGTATCTGCGGAGAAATCACATTATTCTTGAAAGAGTTCAAGAATGAGTCCATAGTTGAATTATGTCTAAGCATTGAGAGACTGATAATTAAATGCGATTTAATTATCTTGATGCATGTGGATAATTATCCAATATAATTAAATGTGATTTAATTATTGCAGATAAGAATAATGTAGATAGCAATATCCAATTATTCATAATATATTATAAATATGATTTATAATGTAATAGAGAGAGCTAATTATGATTTATATTTATTAATTACTTATTGGTACGAATTGGATTCACATTGTATAATTAATTGAAATGTAAATTATATTTTGTTTTGGGTTGTGAATGTGATTCATAAATTTCTAATGGCAAGATTACGATATTCTCAAAATTAATTATTAATTATTTTTGTAGAATAATTCACAACAAAAATTGTTGGAAAATATGGAAGATTTTCATGGGATATGCAATCTTATGAGATTGCATGAGATTGCCTCCACCATGAGATCATGGTGGACGACTACCAAGTCCCACAAGGAAATTGGTAGTTGTCCTACCTATTCCATATGTGGAAGCAATCTCCATGCTAATCCCTCCATATTTGTTTGATTTAATTTAGGATTGAATTATATTTGATTTATCAAATATATTTAGTCTAAATTAAAATATTAGTTGTTGGTTTTTTTAGCAACAACAATCTTGACCATTGGATTAAACACAAATCAATCTATTCCATTGATTTCGTGTGTCTCATGGATTGTGATCCATGGACTCCCAAAACCCTATAAATAGAGAGGCATACCTTGCTCTCTAGAATTATGCAATTGAGATACATCTCTCTCTCTTCTTCCAGACACCAACCTTCTTCTCTTCTTCGTTGTTGGCCGTCCACTAAGACCTAGAGAAGAAGCTTCGTCGTCGCTTCGCCACCGCGCCACTGCCTCGACGTTCCTCGGTTCTCCATCTTCTTTGGAGTGCTTCGCACACGAAGAAGGTGTTCTATCTCGTACGACGATATTAGGAGTTCACCATGCTTGGATCAACTTCTTGGATTGCGAGGATCACACAACTCATCCCCACGCTCGCAAGCGTCTTCTCCGACGATCGGACTTGAGACAGGAGGTCTCTTTTCGTAGAGACTCGATCAACCATGCTACAAGAGGTATTCCTTTATACTTGATGTGGTGTTAGATGAAACGATCCGAGAATCATTCTTGGATCATGTGGTTTCATCACATGATTTTTTTTAAAATTCCACTGCAAAGAACTATTAGTATGACTAGTCGTTCTTCGTCGAATTTGATACGATACTCACGCTTCCGTGATGCCCTTGAGGATTATCCCATATCCTTCAGCATATTGAAGTATGTAGAATGAGAATGAAAATATCACCTAAACGATTTTTTTATCAGGAGTGTAAATATTTGTTTACATATTGTTTTTTTATCTCAGGTTGCCAGTATCAATAAATCATTTTTTTATTATAGAAGGTTGTGCATATTGTTTTATTTTTGCTCAAAAAGTTGATGCATTTTGAAAAATCAAATTGGATGAAATCTCATCGATTGTGAAGTAAATATCAAAGAGATGGAGATTTCATATTCAACTGAATGGATTAAATTCCAAAACCTGATAGTTATATTTTACGTTTTGATCTATTAATTTACATAATTGATAGTATAAGTTACATTTTGATTCATTGATTTTATAATTATGTATGTATTTTTTATATGTTATTTTTCTGAAGAATAAATGATAACTTATTGATTGACTTTTTATTTTGCAGTTCAACATATAATTGTTACAATGAGAGCATGGATTTTATAAAGGGATATTTACACCCATAACCCTGAGTAGTTTCGTAATTACCCCAGGGACCCTCAATAATTACGAATTATACTGAAGACCTTGAATAGTTGCTCCGTTTTATACACATGACCTTCTATTAGTTTGGTTCATTAACTCAACCAGATGGTTGAGTTAATCTGACCAATCCGTTATCTACGGTTGGGATTAATCGAAAATAAAAAAAGAAAAGAAGGGGAGAAGGTGGGTGACGAGGAAGACGACAGGCATGGGGGTTCAAAGGGGCTTGCGAGCCCAATCCTAGGATGCAGGCAGGCGACGATGGCCAGTGGGGGCTCCGAACTGGGGTTTGGCGGGCGACCTCAGGGCTTGGGGGAGTTGGTGGCGCAGGCGGAGAAAGGGGTGGGGTGCAAGCTGGGGTTTGGGGGTGCAGGCGGGGGTGGGTGTGTGTAGGCGGAGAGACCTGGTGGGGTATGGTGCTGGCGGAGACCCGGGGGGGGGGGGGGGGTGCAGGGGGTGCGCAGGCGGGGATCTGGTGGGGTAGGGGTGGTGCTGGCGGATGGGTGCAGGCGGGGGTGGGTGTGTGCAGGCGGAGAGACCTGGTGGGGTATGGTGCTGGCGGAGACCCGGGGGGGGGAGCAGGGGGTGCGTAGGCGAGGATCTGGTGGGGTAGGGGTGGGGCGGAGACTCGGGGGGTGGGGGGGTGCGTGGGCTTGAAGGAGGAGACGACTCCCAGGTTCTAACCTTGGGGGGGGGGCACGACTTGGGGAGGCAGTTGCAGGTGGGGGCTCTTGGGTAGGTGCAGGTGCCTTGGGCTTAAAGGAAGAGACGACCTGGGGGGTTCCGACCTTAGGGGGGCACCGACTTGGGGATGCAGTTGCAGGCGGAGACGAGGGTGGAGAGTGCAGGTGGAGATGAGGGTTGGGGAGGGTGTGCAGGCGGTCTCGGGGGAGGGGGTGTGGGGGTTGTTGCAGGCAGCTTGGGCTTCAACGAGGAGACGACCTGGGGGGGGGGCGACTTTGGGGAGGCAGTTGCAGGTGGAGGTCGGTTCCCTTGCCGAATGGGAGGGGGCAGGGGAGGCGTCGACCGAGGGCTGCTGATGAATCTCGTATTCATCATGCTAAAGGCCGTAAATTAAACGCCCTGCTTAATCAATCCAATAAAAATCACCTGTAATTCTTTGTTTTTATCTTGTATTATATTGTATATATTTTACCATTAAAATAATGCTTTTAATTCCCTTTTATTTTCTTGTAATTATTTTATCCCCCAAAACCCCCAAAAATTAGGTAGAATAATTGTCTGTAATTCACTGACCTTTAAAACTACTAAAAAATACAAAAACATCTCAAAACACCAAAATCAGTTTTTCTATCCCTTTAAAAATACCCCCATAAATACTTTTTGTACAGTTGATCTCTTTTGGCTTTTTGACTAACATGAAAGTTGTAGATCTCATCGAGATGAGCAACTTTCATGTTTTAACTTTTTCCTAATTCGGCCTCTAACTATTTCTTTTCTATTTTTCTTTGTAATTATTCTCTGAATTTTTGTGATTGGGCCATGTGGCGCTCTCTGGAGCAACCACGTGGCCCGCCTCCCTTCTTGCCACCCGGCATTCAATCTGTCCGTCCGATCCACCCCTGATCACCCCCATCGCTACCGTCCATCAACCGCTTTATTTTCAGCCGTCAGATCAAGCCACCAGATCTGATCTCGACCTCTCCTTAGCGCCTCGACTACAACCGTTGGATCAGCCTCCATCATGCGCCTCTCTTTGCGCCACGTCTTCCCTCAACCTCCACCGCTCGATCACCTGCTGATCCAACGACCAGTTACACGCCACGTTGCCTCTCACCTCAACCACCCGATCCCACGACCATCCAACGATTCTCAATGCGCCACGCCCCCTTTCAAACGATTGCCGTTAGATCCCCCCTTCATTCAATCTCGGTCGTTCCCTCACGCTCCAGTATCAGCGTACGATCAGATCCTCAGATCTGATCGCATCCCTCCGCGCGCGCCCCACGCCCAGCCGTTGGATCTCACGATCCAATGGCTGTGGCTCATCTTCCTCCTGCGTAACCTCCCCCTTTCCCAGCCATTTCACCTCGCACGCACTTCACCCCCTTCCAATTATCACCGCAACCTACGGCCATCTTTCTGCATCGTAACATCTTCCCCTCGTAGCTGTTACACCCTACTTCCTCGTGAACCTCATCAAACACCATCTCCATTACTCCTCTTCATCATATCAGCCGTTGAAAACCTCGTCGCCACCTCCGTTACAATCACAACCCCCGCCTATTTAAGCCCACGCTCCGTCGCCTGAGAGCTGGTCCACCATTTTGGGCTCTAGCCCAGTCTCCCCCGCCCCTCCGGTGACAGCGGAGAGGGCAGGGCGTCGAGGCGAAGACGGCTGGAGCTCGGTGTCGACCCACGGCCATTTTGGCCGTGCTGTGGTGGCTCCGCCACCGCTGAGCACTGGGGAAGGATCGGCCTCGTCGTGCGACGACCCCAGAGGCCCGATGAGGACCTTAAGCACATATCACCTCCTCCATCAGACCTTGCTCCGGCGAGGTAAGTTTTCCCTTTAATTCTCGAATTTTTCCGGTCATCTACCATCACTTCCACCCTCTACTTATCAACCCCGCACCTCCGTCGAACCATCCTAGTCCTCGCCGATCACCACTCTCTTCCTCATAACCTCCACTCGCCTCGATCCATCTCCTCCGACAACACATCGGAGGGTCCCCTCGAGCCACCACCTGCTCCGCCCGATACGGCTCCCACTCACCTTCACTTCATCATTCCATGCATGCCTCGAGTCGTTTCGGCTATACTAATTATGCAGGAACTTCAATGGACGAACTCCGCGCATCGTCTCCGATTTCGAGATTTCACTCCGACGACTAAGCTCCATCTCGCCACTCCGGACTTCGACGGAGCTCCGCCTTGCTCACACGAGCCTCGCTAGGGAACTAGCCATCCTCCTCGACCATCAGACACCCCCGCGGAGCTCGACGGAGCTTTAAAAGGCACGTTGGAGCCCCGCCTTCTCCGGCTGCCTGCGGTGGGAGACGACGTACAGGTGTCGTCCGATCCAGGGGATCGGACGGCTGTGCTTACGACACGTGGAGGCCCTGAGCCTCTTCCCCGACCTACAAGCTCGGGTCACCCGAACCTCCAGCCAAACCTCTAGAAGAAGCCACGTGTCCCGAAGCTGAGTCCTCTCCCGAGCCTGGGCCCTCACGTGCAACGCACGTGAGGCTTGGGTAACTTGCAAGAAGGACCCCGGAAGAATGGTTATTTACATTTTGGTCCCCAGGCACGTGCCTCACGTGCATGCCTGGGTATTTTACAGGGAGCCCCTCCAAGTTTCGGGAAATTACAAAAAGGTCCCTGCGCACTTTTGGAGAAATTGCAGGCGGTTTTTGGTATTTGCATTTACGTCCCTCCAGGGACCTAAATGCATTATTTATCCTTTATTTTTATTGCATTTTTATTACAATTATGCCCTTGCACTGTTTTTAGCATAACTTGAGCATCGTAGGTCCAAATTGCATGATTTTAGTGTCGTTTTGATTCTTGTTTTGTCCTCTACATTTTAGCATGTTTATTTGTCCCATTTGCTCTTGTTTTAATTAAAGTAAATTTTTATGTGGTAATTGAGACCATGTGCTACTCATGCTTGCTATGATTGGTTGACTGTTTTAAATGATGGATTAAATCGACTCTGACTTCAATTTATATTTTGTTGCTCGCATTTTTAGGGTATAATTGTAGGTTTTTACCTGTGTATACATAATCTTGCATATTTATTCATGCATCACTTTATAATTACATAAAAACCGATAAACAAATTGCATGCATCATAACATTGCTTTATAACTTGCATGTGGACCTGAAATTGAGATTAAATCATTTTGTGCTTCACGAATCGAAATTCAGTACACACATAAGGCAGCCGTGTCCCTGTGTTCGACCTTGGTAGACTTGCCAAGCTAAAATATTCCACGACATTCAAAGTTCGTGGTTTTTGCTGAACCAAATTCCTCTCCTGTACTACGACCTTATTTTACATTATTATAGAGGCGAATTTGACGGTCATCAAATGACATCAGCTGCAGAGGGGGTCAGAGGGCTTCTTCGAACAAGAGCTTGCAGCCATGGGAGGGGCGAGGAAGGGGCGGAGGAGGTGGTCGGTAAGGGTAGAGGAGGTGGTCGGAGGTGGGTGCTGGAGATCAAACGGGGAAGGAGGAAGGGGATAGTTGGCTTTATTTCTTAATAATGAAAATTTAAAGAATGTAAAATATAAAATACCTTTTGATCTAAATAATGGCATCATGTTATAAATATTATGTATTTTGAAGGGTAAAACTGTCAATATATAACTTTTTCTGTTATAGTTAACGGAGAGCTAAGACGGAACTTGACACATGGTTATACCATGTAAAGGTTAAACATTATTCAGGGTTTTTGGTATAATTCGTGATTATCGAGGGTTCCTGGGGTAATTACAAAACTACTCAGGGTTATGGGTGTAAATATCCCTTTTATAAAACCCACATAAACTTTTACAATGGATGACGAATTTTGATGGACCCACAATATTGGAAAACACGTTTGATGGATATATAAAATAATTTATACATTTATAATAAGCAATCTACTTTAAAAAATCCCATGCATTTTACAAAAGAGACCAGGACATTTACAAAAAAATATCACAGTTTACTGATATTACTCCCACAAAATGTTCACACGAGAGACTACAAAATTTACAAAAAAATCAAATGCAGTTTACAAAAAAGACTGCGAAATTTACAAAAATATTGCAGTTTACAAACATTGCTTCCGCATAATGTTGGATGAAAATGAGATTTAGCATGTACCACGATGTGTATTTTTCTTATTTGAGAATTAAAAAAATACACCATATATTTAAACTCTCCTACAAATAATATGTGTACGACATGTCGCATATTTAATGTGTTTGCAATTTTCCCCATCCGATATATATTAGAAAATACAATTATAACAAATATCTCATCATTATATGTTTTCCATGTGTATATCGATTAACTAGTCCAACAACAAAGTACCCTATATTTTAGGAGACACATGTACACAAAACACACCAATTTTCGTCAAATTTGGGTTTTTTCGAACATCGGTGGTTATGATTTTCTAATTTACAGCACATGATTGCTAAACAAATCAATCTTTTATAAATTGGCAACTGTTATTTCAAAATACGAACATTTATTCCATCATTTTTCCTGGAATATACCATGCACACTCCTCAGGTACGTGAATGTTCAATGACGTGTATTTTACTAATTAAACATTAATTTAATGTGTCCCCCATTTCAGAAGCTTTGTTATACTAAAACCACCAATTATATCATAATGGTTTTAATCTCAAATGCACACTTCTAATCCAGTGGCCGGAATTTGCACCTTTCCAAAATCAAGGAAATGTACCACCTCATTTGACATGCTATTTATATATATAGGGTTAAATGAGGCTAGACCCTGGGTGTAGTCAATTGGCTACTCCCACCCTCATTTTCCCTCTTTTATTATTTTTTTTGAAAATAGAAAATATGTATATTCATCACTATATCCCCCTAGCATGCTATTCCAATTTCGTCAAAAACATAAACTCCTATGCCCTCCATCTGAAGGGGGTCAATTTCAGTAATTCCGAGACCGCTAAAATTTGACAGTCTTGATGGACGGGATAGAAGTCTCAGATTAAGTTGAATTTTGAATAACATCATGGTGACATATTGTGATCTAAATTCCAATAAGGTTCATTTCAGAAAAACAAAAAAAATACAGGGAAAAAGGGTGGGAGCATTTAAGTTGGCTACACCCAGGAAGTATACTCCCTTTTCCCATATACATGGGTTAAATGAGGCTACACCCTTAGTGTAGCCAATTGGCTACTCCCACCCCCATTTCCCCCCTATTTTTTATTTTTTGGAAAATGAAATATGTATATTCATCACTATACCCCCCTAATATGTCATTCCAAATTCGTCAGAAACAGAGACTCCTATGCCCTCAATCTGAAGGAGGACCATTTCAGCAATTCTGAAACCGTTAAAATCTGACAGTCTTGATGGAGGAGATAGAAGTCCCGAACTAAGTTGAATTTTTAATGACACCATGGTGACATATTGATCTAAATTCCAATAGATTTCATTTCAGAAAAAAAAAATTAAGGAGAAAAGGGTTGAGAGCATGTAAGTTAGCTACACCTAGGGAGCAAACTCTTTTTCCCTATATATATAGCACCCTTTAGTAGGATGCAGTCCTTCCTGAGTTCAGGAAGGCCACCCCTTTTTTGTATAAAACACGAGGACTTTAATAGAATACTTATACATCTTGTATTATAACTACACATTATAAATAAAAAGCCGCATACAAAACTACATATTATAATACAAATATTAAATCTGCACATTATAATACAAACTATATACGTATTCTACTAAAGGCGTCGTATTTTTTTACAAAAAAGGTTGGCTTCTTGAACTCAGGAAAGATTGTATGCATGTATGTGTGTGTGTGCAGGGACGAAGCCAAGAATGTTGACTTGGGGGGCATATATTATAGAATGATTTTCTTCTTAATATATAGGGATTTTTAACATTTGATGTATTTTTTTTGACATCATATCATATCACCTCTAAAAATTAACAAAGAACATTTGTAGCAAATCATAACATTTTTAAAAAATATAAAAAGAAATACTTGAGTAACAAAATTACCATAAAGTCATTGCGTAGAATTTAAACTTGGATACAAATAACTCTTCATACAAAAATTGCAAATGCAAGCAGTTATTCCTCTTCTTGTAATTGAATAGTTCATGAAAGAACAAAATTAACGGTGTTATAATTTTTATAATATATTATAGAACGATTTTCTTATTAATATATAGGGATTTTTAACATTTGATGCAAATTTTTTGACATCATATCATATAACCTCTAAAAATTAACAAAGAACTTTTGTAGCAAATCATAACATTTTTTTAAAAATATAAAAAGAAAGACTCGCTACAGGAAAAAGACATATAAATGATGGATATTTCTGACGACATGCATTTTGTCACTTAAAAGTTATATTCCTTACGAGTTAATCGTAGGAAAAGGAACCGATTATTTTGTAACAAGCGGTTCGTGGTATATGTATTTGGTGGTGGCGACAAAAAAACTTCCCTCCAAATAATTCCAATTTCCCTCCCTTTCATTGATTGGTCCCTTTTCCCCCAAATAATTTTCCCCATTCCTCACAAAAAGAGGAATAGGTCACGCTCCTTTCCCCCCCTTCACGAAAAATTCCCCAAATTTATTACCCCACCCATTCCCCCTTCGAACGCTCCTTCCCATTTGGGAAAAGTGGAAGATCGCTATCTCCAGCGCCACCACCAGCTTGCAGGACCCCTCCCCCCGCTAGCTTGCAGGTATTGCTTCTTCTTCCTCACCTTCTTCTTCCTCTCCTCCTCCTTTGTTCCTTGCTTGAGGTTTGTGACCAAAGTCATGGCACGTTCGAGGTTATTGCTTCTTAGTTTTAGATATACAATAGGAGAGGGAGGATTCAAGTCTAGGATTGTCAGCATAGAGGGGGATGGAGTCGACGATATAACTAAACAACTATATTATGACCTCGCATCGAAAGCTGCTGTTGAGATGAACAGATGGAGATCAGGAAGATGACAACGGGGGAAAGGTTCGTCTATTCTAATACAATGTGCACTCATGGAAAAAGGAATCCATACACCCGTCAATAATTATTATTTTTCTTCAATGAGAGGTCCAATTAGCATTTGTTTGGTAGGAGGGCTGCTTGATTTGGACCTTCTTTGGCTCACGGGAACTTGAATATTATTCTCACACTTCAGTTGATATTTACAGAACTTCACCTCTACTGATTACCCATAACTTGCCATACAGATCCATTGCATGGTGCAAAGACATGTTCTTAAGGGCCCTCGTACGCCGTACATTATCTCGCGCAAGCTCTAGATATATAAGCATGATCATATGAAATCAGTGTTAGTGTGACACTTGAACAAGTTAGAGAACATTTTACATGATTCCTGGCTAACAAGAACTGATGATTTTTTTAAATGCTGTGGTGCATCACGTGGCATGTAGATGACTGGTGTTAGAGGTGTAGGTCTTGCTAGCTTTGTAATACTGAATGCAGTCGAAATGGAATTGGTATTGCCCTCGTTCTTCAGCCTAAATGCTGGTGAATCTCGTTCGAGTTATAGTTGCATCTTAGATTTGGAGTTGCCATCTAGAGAACTGAGTGGCCAACTATTCTATACAACGTATGATCAGTCGACTACTTTTTTTTGAGGAAGCTGATTGGCAAAGCCTATTGTCGACTACTATTATGTCAGATCCCCAGTTGATCGACCAAGCAGTAGAGGCAGATGATTGGGGTGCCTAATTAAATCTGGTTGACAGAGAATGTTAGTTAATATAAATGTGAGTTAGTACTTAACGGAAGAAGAAATATTTCGGCATGGAAAGCAAGTCTCCTCACTTCCTCGATCCATATGGTGATGCCGACACCCTGGATATTCATGGTGGCATCATACTCCTGGATTTGTCTTCCCTGATCCGTGTCTATGGTTGGGGGCCCTCACTGGCTTAGATGGTATAGATTGAAACTTCATGCTCTGGGCAGTGGGTTCAATGAGGGTTTTGCGACGCGATCGTTATTATGTAATTATGAGAATCTATTTAATTTGTTTTGAAGTTTGATATCATTACTTATCTATTAGTAGCAGAGGCCCATACGGCCAAGCTAAAAAAGATAGCTTTGTTAGTACTTAATATTTTATATGAGCATTTGTGGTAGCAGGGATGAAATGCTATTCAAAAGCCTGGATGTTTTAATGAAGATGAAGTGACACGGTAAATAGCCAGACCATATAAATGTTGGTGTACGTATGTCAATCGAAATCTGGCATAAATTATTGCTGAAACAAGGGTCATAAAATTTGAGGGATTTGATAAATTTATGGTAGAAATTGTTGGTTCCATGTGTTTGATAATTTATTGTCAATGGCGTGCGCATTTCACAAGATTTATCCG
Source organism: Ottelia alismoides (assembly GCA_037367405.1). Lineage (NCBI taxonomy): Eukaryota > Viridiplantae > Streptophyta > Magnoliopsida > Alismatales > Hydrocharitaceae > Ottelia > Ottelia alismoides. The sequence continues at coordinate 338,803 of JAZKJV010001151.1, read as the reverse complement.
ACACTGAGTATAAATTTCATTGTATACTCACTTTGTTTATGTATTTAATAATTGATTATATAGTACTTGTGTAAAAATTAGCGATCCTTTAATCTTTGTCAATGAAGTTCAAATATAATAGTATCCTTGGCTAGTGATTGGGTCCCTAATATAGAAGATTGTCTAAGTTCCTCACAAGTTCTCTATTACAATGATTGAATAGGTTGGAGTCTTGGATAATTTCCTTCCACAAGTGCTCTTCGATAGAGAAAGGTACATTCTCTATGCTATTTTTTCTTTCAATTCTTTAATATTCCATCTGCATCATGATTTTCTTGAATATAATATATTAGTGTTGCCAATGAAATTTTGTTATGTTTTGTCAAATATATTAGAGAAAAGGGAGCCTACACCCAGGGGTGTAGGTAACTACCTACACCCGACTCATTTTTTCATAGATTTTTGATTTTTTATGAAATGAAATCTTTGGGGAATTAGATCACTATGTACCACCATGGTGTCATTCAAAATTCAACTTAATTCGACACTCCTATCATCTTCATCAAGACTATCAAATTTTAACGGTCTCAAAATTACTGAAATTGACCCCTTCTAGATGAATGTGTTAGGAATATTTGTTTTGCATGAAACTTGAAACACATATTCCTCTCAATATATTAAGAAAATCCCCCTAAGGTTTCATTCAAAAAAACTCAAAAATCATGCAAAAAAAAGGCCGGGTGTAGGTAGTTACCTACACCCTGGGCTTAGGCTCCCAGCTCCCAATATATTATATCCTAAATATTCTAGCGTCCGTCAATCTTTCATAAGGTATTACACTAGGAATGACTTTAAAAGTTTATTTCATGTCAGTGCTTATGAGTTAGTTAGTTTATTAATTAACTTTCTTGTCATAGATGGATTTTCATGCTGATAGATCTTGGATGTATGGACGAAATAGAGTGAATGATGCACAATTCCGAGAAGGACTTTCAAAGTTTATTGAATATGCAAAGTTGAATTCTACACTTGTCTTTGAAGGTCAACTAATTTGCCCTTGTAAAAAATGTGATAATAGAAAGCGACATATGCCTGATGTTATCTATGAGCACATTATACTTATGGATTTACACCAAATTATACATTTTGGTTACTTCATGTAGAACGTCGTAATCAAGCATCTTCATCATTGTCTTCACAAGGAGCAGTCAATGATATGCATACCATGTTAAATGATAGATTTGCAGCTACAAATTTTCAATCTTCTAATGCTAGTGAAAATGATATCGAAGATTCAAATTTGAGAGAATCTATAAATTTAGAAGCAGAAAAGTTTTATCATCTATTGGAAGATGCTCAAAAACCACTTTATGATGGATGTGAAAACCATACAATCTTATCATTTTTAGTGAAGATTTTTCATATGAAGCTATTGTCTAGATGGAGCAATAAGTCATTTGAACTGTTATTGGAATTTTTCTAAGATGTTCTTCCAAAAAGTGCATCAATTCCTACTACATATTATGATGCAAAAAAGATTATCAAGGATCTTGGTCATGATTATACTAAGATAGATGCATGCGAGAATAATTGCATGTTATATTGGAAAGATTCTATTGATAAAGAGTTTTGTGATACATGTGGAGCTTTGCGATGGACTATTGAAAGCCAGAGTAGATCAAAGTCGAATCGAATTTCAAAGAAAAATGTATGGCACTTTCCACTTATACCGAGATTACAGAGACTATATATGACTTCTGATCTAGCTAAAGAAATGCAATGGCATTACGATCATAGAGTCAAAGATAATATTTTACGACATCCAGCAGACTCTATTGCATGGCAAAGTTTGGATGCAGAATTTTCTGAGTTTGCATTAGAACCTCAAAATATTAGACTCGGATTGGCAAGTGATGGTTTCAATCCATTCGGAAATATGAGCATATCTCATAGCACATGGCCAGTTATTTTGATACATACAATTTGCCTCCTTGGTTATGCATGAAACAATCAAATTTTATCACGACATTATTAATATTTGTTCCCTCAGCTCCTGGGAATGATATTGATTTGTATCTACAATCACTTATTGATGAATTGAAACTGTTATGGGACAGCGGTGTACGGACATATGATGCGTCAAGTAGAACAAACTTCATAATGAGAGCATCACTTCTTTCGACTATCAATGATTTTTCTGCTTATGGTTATTTGTCGGGATGGAGTACAAGTGGAAATTTGCATGTCCTTGTTGTCAGAAGAATACAATTAGTCGTCGTTTGTCGAAAGGAAGGAAACAATGTTATGGTTTCCATCGACGATTTTTACCAAAAGATCATCATTTTCGTTATGATAAGAAGAACTTTGACGGAACTATTGATGAAGGGTTATCACCAGATTCTTTATCCGGATCTGGCATTGTTGCGCAGCTTTGTAATTATGAAAACATAACATTTGGAAAAATTCCTGATGAGTACCTGACAAGTAAAAAGAAAAGAAGATCTTCACATGAGATGAACCTTCCTTATGCATGGAAAAAGATCAGTATTTTTTTTCAATTACCATATTGGAAGTCTTTGAAAATTAGACACAATATTGATGTCATGCATGTTGAAAAGAATGTATGCGAAAGTATCATCGGCACGACTTATTAAATATTGAAGGGAAGAGCAAAGATAATATTTAAGCACGACTTGATCTCAAAGAATGGGATTCGCGACAAACTCTCTGGCCTATTCAAACTAATGATGGCAGAATGTATATACCACCAGCTAGTTATCAAATGATATCTGCAGAGAAGGATGTTTTTCTGACAACACTAAATTCATTGAAAGTACCAGATGGATATTCTTCTAATATCTCCCGATGTGTCAACATTAAAGAAAAAAAGATATCCGGTATGAAGAGTCATGATTGTCATATTTTGATGCAACAATTACTTGCTATCGCACTAAGAAAGCCAATAGGTATTGATGTTAGTGCTCCATTGATTCGACTATGTTCATTTTTCAATAAGTTATGCTCAAAAGTCATAGATGTAAAAGAATTTGAATAATTGGAAACTGATATTGCCGTTATCCTTTGTGAACTTGAAAGAATTTTTCCACCATCATTCTTTACTATTATGTTGCACTTACCAATCCATTTAGTCACAGAAGCTAAGTTAGCAGGACCTGTTCATTATCGTTGGATGTATCCTATTGAGAGATATTTGTTCACTCTCAAACGATATGTGAGGAACAAACGCCATCAAGAAGGGTCTATTGCAGAAGGTTATTGGGCAGAAGAGTGCCTAACTTTTTGTTCAAGATATCTACATGAAACCACATCTAGGATACATCGTGAAGTTCGAAATCCAGAAGCTTTTTCGATAGGAGGCGCTGTCTTACGTACATTAGATAGAAGAAGTTTGGAAAGTGCCCATCGATATGTTCTTTTCAATTTGGAATCAACTTCCAAATATCGCAAGTAAGTGTTACATATTGCTTTAAATATCTATTTTTTAAAAGAAGTGATTAACCCAATTTCTTTATATTCAGGATGCATCAAAGCGAGATAGAAGAAAAAAAATCCTAAATTATCTCAATGAAATTTAGATATGAAACATCATCATCAGTTTCCTACTTGGTTTAAACAATTTGTAAGTATAATATTTGTGTGTGATAAAATTTGTCATATTTTTAAGTATAAAATTATTTCGTTAATTTTATAGGTTATGGATTCTTCTCAAATTTTGGAAGAAAATGATCCAGAATTATCTTGGCTTGCTAGTGGACCTTCACCTGAAGTATGGTCTTTTAATGGATATACAATTAATGGTTGCAGATTCCATAAGAAAATTATAGAAAGCATGAGAAAAACACAAAACAGTGGTGTTTATGTTCTTGCAGAAACTATACAATATAATGATCCTAGAGACATAGTACCTACATTTAGCAACGTGCCATATTATGGTCAACTAGAGGATATTATCGAGTTAAGATATGGACCGAGGTTAAAGATTATCTTATTCCAGTGTATCTGGTTTGATGAAAGACGCGAGCTTGGAACTAAAAGGGATAAATTAGGGTTTACTCTTATTAACTTTTGTCGAGTACGTCATGTCGATCAACCTTTTATATTTGCTTCTCAAGCACAACAATGTTTTTATGTACATGATCCAAAAGAGATAAATGGTAATTGACATGTAGTTATAAAGGTTCCTCCATGAGATCATTATGACATGCCATATGCAGAAAACTTGTCTATGGGAAATAACGTTGGTAGATCAACTTCTGAAAATAATGAAGTACCTTGGGTTAGAGATAATATAGTTGGAGACACTATTTCTTATTCTGAACAACCATAAGGAGGTAAGTTTATTCACAAGTTGCTTGATTCATATAAGGTTTTCTTGTTAATTTTTTCTGACTATGCTATATACGTTATTTATTTTTAGGATGGCTAGGAAGTCTTCAAGATTGGCTGACAAGGGAAAGAGAGTTGCAATTGATAATGATATTCCAGTTAATGAACATCATGTGATCTTTTTATTGATGCACCATCTATTACAAAAAAGAGAGGTAGAGGTCCTGCTTCGTTTACAAGACTTTTATCAACTGACGGTCCTTTAAGTTTGGAATGGGATGATAAAGGACAACCAGTTGGGCCTAAAGATTCTTTAAACAAACTTGTCGGAATGATATGAATTCTTGCTCGTCGAGGAGATATATGGGAGGTGCATTTAGATTGGGCGAAGCAAAATGAAAATTCCTACACGAATGGGAAGAATTGAATGTAAGTTAAGTTTTTTTAGAATACTATCATTCTTAGTTATTGATTGTTTATTTTTTTTCATTACTTTATTTTTTGTTATAGTGTTTTCATTTATTTTATTAACTTGTAGGCAAATTATAATTTGAATGAGAATCCAAATGCTTGGAACTATGTCTTTAATAAAATACATGATGGTATCCGAGATTGGAAATGGACATTAAGGAAGATATGGATGCAAAATAAGCATGACCTTGATATGTTGTGGAAAATTATTGACAATGATATACGTATTGACAAATCTCAATTTGAAGAATGCATCAAACAATGGGAAATGCCATGAAACCAGGTAATGAAATCTTTTCTATTAGAATTTGGATATTATATTGTTAGTTTAAGCAATATAGCTATGAAATCTTTTCCAATGCATGTACATGAAATCATGGATATCAACAAACAAAATAGAAATGCAAAAGTTTTAAATCATACTACAGGAAAGAAGTCTTATGCTCGAGTCTTGAATGAGATGGTATATTTGTTGAAGAATACACACTTGTACATATTCTTTTCTATTCAACTCATTAACATGAGATGCTTTTGTTGTGACTAGACAAAGAAGAATGGACAACCTCCTTCAAAGATGGAGATGATCAATGAATTTTATGGCGTGGAAAATACTATTGTGGTATGTATTTAATTTTTAAGTTATCACATTACATTTTGTCGTTATGTTTATCTAATGTTGTAGAAGGAAATAAATGATTACGTCGATACTCATCGAGATGGATATGATATGCAAGATGTGGATCCATTAATTAATGAAGCATACAACATCTTTGCTCATCCACAAAATCCACATCAAGTTAGACACGCTGGCATTGGTGCTAATAATCGACGTCCGCGTAATCTCATAGATGCGATGAAGTTATGAATTACTGAGACTACAACAAAGAACATTGAGGTAGCTCGTTTAGAGATTTTATCAATTTAATCTTATTTACGTTCTCACTCCTTGTATTTTTAGAATAAGGTAGATGCAATGAGATCAGAAATGAAGACAGAGATTACAGAGCTTAAAAATATTGTCCATGCATTTGTTACTACAATGTCACATGTATTATAAATATGCAAATCTTCATTGGATATTTCATGCGAATGATCATATATATAAATTTTTATTTGGTTGATTGTCTTTTTGTAGAGTACTCCAAACCAAACTTTTTTGAATCATTTTACTCAACCACCAAGTTCATACCCATTCCCTCCTTATTTTCATAATTATATGCACCACATGACACAAGTAAGACTCTTATAATATGTAATATTGATACATATAGTAAAAGTTTGTAAAGTATTAATTTTATGTGCAGGGTGGAAGTACTGTAAGAACACTAATCAATAGAGGTGAAAGTTCTGGACAACAAAATCAAAGTCCATCTCCACCAGCTGCTCACATTATGCAAAATCTCTTCTCAGTATGTGCATTTAATTCAAAAGTAGCTTTGTAAACAATTCCTTTTGGATATGTACATTTTATATTTCCAAAGAAATAAATCAATAAAAAAGTTTCTTCCCTAACCGATGGAATATTTAGTTGCTATAAAATATATAACTTATCATATCATTATTTTGTTAGCAGGATGGTCGTCAAACTTTTGATGCTAATAGATGTTAGCCATGTAAGCCCGAGGCGAACCATTCTTACAATAAATGTTATTGTAATAATTATGTTTTATCGATAAAAGTTATTGATTGTTTACTCCCTTTCTGAAATTAAGTGAATAAATGCACTATAAGGTCCCTCTGTACAATTAGGGTTATGTACCATGGCCGTCTTGATAATCATATAGCTGTTGATTCATCAAATGAATCATAGAGGCTGGTGTTTGGATGAATATCTAATGGGTTAGATAGATGACTCATCAAACACCGTCAAATGAATATTAAGAGATGATCTCCAGCCTGAGTAGGAGATGGCAATCCTTTTTTTCTCACATAGGCTGATATCTGACCGACCTCTTGATGCAGGTCCTCTGCATGGGAGTCGTGATTCGGAGTGTCATATTAGTTAAGTCAATGGGTTGACTTAGCGAGATCGAGATAACCAAAGTCCTATGTTGAATACAGTCACAACATAGGCACACATCCTCTGACCAGAGACAGATGTGTTACTATATGTCTGAGTGTGTACATTTGGCAGACCATCAGGTTGATGACCTAATCAAGGTCTATACACCGGCGAGCTGGTTTTACGATCTCTCAAAGGGATCATACAGGTTCGCTTATGAACCGGAAGATATGAGCTCACTCATGAGGTATTGGGACCTATCAAATTCCATGCATGGTCGTCGTGCTTTGGAAGCATGACAAGAATTTGAAGGTATGATATATGCTTTGGAAAGCATATGATCGATACAAAATCCCAATGACCATGATTGAGAAACTTGGTGATCAAACCCTGAAGAAGACAGTGTAAAATTGATTTATATCTTCAGGTTGATCATTGGTCTTCCAGTATGCAGGATGTGCAGGTATTGGGAATACCTGAGGGTGATGTGATCATAAACGATTGTATAACCATGACACCTCCAGTCCGAGGGAGTGATGAAACATGTCTGGATTTTAGTGACTCCTCTCAGTAGAGAAGTAACTTGATCTTAGTCCAAGTGTTGGACATTGATATAAATGTGATTCAGATGCAATGAGAAGATTAAGTATACGGACTTGATTTAATGAAGCATCTATAGGAGGTCCATTAGATCTGGATTTGAGATGATATCTCAACATCGAAGTCACTATACGTGGAACAATACAATCGCCCTGTCCTTATCTCCAAGTATCTGCGGAGAAAGTACATTATTCTTGAAGGAGTTCAAGATTAATTCCTGTGATGAATTTAGTATTCAAGCAAGAAGGTCTTGATGATTAAATGAGATTTAATTATCAAGTACAATATGAATGAGATTCATGTTGTGAGAATGATTGTCCAAGATAATTAAATAGGATTTATTTATCAAGGATAAGCAGATCGTGGATAGTGATATCCAGAATATCTGTGTATATTATAAATAGGATTTATAATATATCAGAGAGAGAGAGAGAGAGAAATATTGTAAATTACATTTGTTAATTATTAATGTGGATTGGATCCACATTACTTAATTAATTGGAAATATAATTTACAAATTAGTTTGGGATGTGAATATGATTCACATATTTTTCAATGGCATGATTGAAATATTCACAAATAATTTGGAAATAATTTGGTGGATATTGTTGCAATAGTAGTTATTGCAATTAATTAAGAAATAATAATATAAATAAAAGGAGACAAAACCACCAATAATCAAAGGTGGCGTCACCTATGGCTTAGTCATAGGTGACGCCTCCTTGATTTTAGGAGGGTTGTTGTCTCCTCTTATTTGTTGTCTTATTATCTCTTAATAAATTAATTTATGTGTTGATAATAATTCAACATATATTTAATTTAATATAAATTAATGTTGTTGGTTTTTAACCAACACCAATCATAGCTGTTAGATGGCTCTTGGATTACAATGACCGTTGGATCCATGAGAGCCATGGATTGAGATCCATTGGATCCCAAACTAGTATATAAAGAGGGTAGCCCTAGCCCTTGAAGAATACACCAAGTAGACACCTACTCTACTTCTCTCTCTCCCTCTCATTCTCGTGCTCTCTCTCTCCCTCTCCATAGGGTGGCCGACCACCTTAGTTGAGAAAAGAGAGAAGTTCTCGCCTTCGCCATCGACTACTCGAGGATCTCCTTCTTCTTTGGGGCGGCTTGCTCTAGAGGAAGACGACGGATTTCGTTGGACGAAATCAGGAGATTCGAGGCTTGGATCTTCGTCAAGGATTGCGGGAGGAACGCGACTCATCATCGTGCCTGCAATTGCGTTCTTCGTGGATCGGACTTGAGAAAGGAGGATCTCTTGTTTGAGATCTCGCGATCACAACCACGCTTCAAGAGGTATTCCTTATACTTTGTGGTTTGATGAAACGATCCGAGAAGTGTTCTCGTGATCATGTGGTTTCATCGTTTGATTTAAAATTTTTAAATTCCGCTGCACCGTGCGACTAGTACGACTAGTCGCCCCGATCGTATTAGATGCGATCGTCACGCTTCAGTGATGCGCTTGAGGATTCTCAATATCCTTCAAGTGGTATCAGAGCCAGGTTGAAAAAGGTTTTGGATATGATCCATGAACCATGGACGACTTGGGTTTGAAAGGGTCGCGAAAGTTTTGGCGCATTTGAATTTTCACAACTCTGTCTAATTGATTTTTTCGGCACTGTTTAAATTGTTTAAACACGAAATTTCAATTGGATTTTGTTCCCCATTAAATAAGGAAATCATAGGATTTCAGTTTACTAAATTTGGATTTAATTTGCTCAAGATATGGCCTTTTGAATATGCATGTATTCACTATTGCGGGAACATCGAAATTGAACGTGATTAATTTGTTAATTACGGTTTTGACATGCTTTGAAATGCGTGAATTATTTGGGTTCTGTTGTAAATCAAGTTGGCAATCTTAGGGCACTAATTTTGCGAATTTTGGATTTAAATTGATCTAGATAAGTTAATTTTAGTGATAAGGGGTCACTGCTGGAAATTGACAATTTTTTATCATGAACCTTGTGATAGTCATTCAAATAAATGTTGATGAAAATTAATTGTTAATTTTCTGAATTTAGTTATTGATAAATATTTGTGAAATATTTAAAGATGATAATCAATTCCTTGAATGACATCCCACTAAACCATAATGATAAGATAGTTGATCTTGATCATTGGTTAATTTGAAATCATAACAAACATTGTTTTCATGCAAAATCCTAGGACATCCTACAATAGTTGTAGGACAACTTTTACATGCAAAACCTCTTGCTTGAATATGATTCAGGATTTGTTTAGCAAATCTCCTTATAATATAATAAAAAAAGTTTTGATGTATATTATATGGTATAATTTCGGTTGAAAGACCGATGAGCATTTCAAAGTACATGATGATCTATCTGGCATTATCCTTTCCTGAGGTGGATATGGTGTCTAGTCGGAGATTGCTGGGGTAGCGGGTTGCAACGTATGTGGTCCGTCCCACTCTCGCCGATATTGGCCATGACAGCGGGTAGGGACTGGATAATGCCGGAGAAATCAAAGTGTATTTCTAATTATTAAAATTCGAAATAATACGTACTTTGAGATTATACCTACTATTCAAGTAAAATTCAAAGTTTGTTGATTGATAATAGGATTGATAGTTAATTTAATGTGATTAAATTAACTATATCCTATTTAAACACTCTAATATGAATAGATGTGTATTTCCCTTGGAAGAATTAATTATGTGAATATGATTCACGATAATTAATTATTTCAATTTGAATAAGAGGTGGAGGATTACATAAGTGACATCCATGATCTCCCGTCAAGGCAAAGAATTTCGTCATCAAAAGTTGTATATAGGAGACGCCTGTCCGAAGTGCCAGATCCTATATACAATTATTTGGATCGGGTTCTTTGCTTCTCGAAAGAGTAAGGCCGTATACGTAGTGACCCCAATATCGGGTCCTCATATTATCGGGGCGATATTGGATTGCGTATAGAGAGTTTTAAGCCTGTTGACGGTTGGTTCAATTAGCGACGGGTCAACATCATCTTAGGGGTGGTGGGCCCGGGTGTTAGAGACCGAATTGGGAAATGCAAGTTAGACTTGCAAGGCGGAATGTGTTCCCGCTTCTCTTTATTCGAGTCACAGGTTCTCATATTATTGGGATGTGATAAGAATAGAGAGGAGATCCCAGATCTTACTTGAGATATAGCGGTAAGTATATCTCTTACTTTGAAAGACGATTAGGGAATAATCTTTCATAGTAGACATAGCAAGACAAATTTGATTTAAAATGCCTTAATCAAATATTTAAAATTGGATATATAGTTATTTATATATTCTAATATAGTGCATTCTTAATTTCAGAAGATGAAGTCCATGAACCCTCTGAGAAGGCTTCTGGAGGTCAATCAGTTGACCGGACCGAATTATTCGGATTGGATCCGAAATTTGGTTCTTGTTCTATCTGCGGAGCGCATCTCTTATTTGCTGACCAAGGACATGATTGCAGACCCTCTGACTGCGGAAGATAAAACTTTTAATGAGAAATATGATGAAGATCATAACTTGGCAAGATGTTATATCCTTGGCTCATTGTCCAATGTGCTTCAGAAGCAACATGTGGAAATGAACCACTGCCAAGAAATCATGCTGAATCTGAAGGAAATGTTCGGTGACGTCAACCGCACACATCGCTACAATGTGATGAAAGAGCTTATTCGCTGCAAGATGCAGGAAGGGACCTCTGTTAGAGAGAATGTGCTCAAAGTGTTTGGGTACCTCTCTGAATTGGAAACCCTAGGAGCTTACATGGATTCTGATATGCAAGCTGATTTCATTCTCCTGTCGCTCCCTAAGTCTTTCAACAACTTTGTCGTGTCATATCACATGAGCAAAGTTGATTTCACCAACGCTGGGTGATGAATCCACATTTCATCATCTTTATTCTATCATTTTGGCATCAAAAACCCTAGCAAATGCCTGTAAATAGCATTGAATAGAGCATCTTAACATTCATGCATGTGCATCATATTAGTGTATAAAATACTGTATTTAAGGCCAAAATTATAGAATAAAGAAAGAAAAGAAAAAGAATAAAATATTGTAAATATTTTATGACCCGAAACCCCGAGACCTAGGCATCTTGATGAATAGGTCGACAAGGAATAAAGTAGGGGGAGATAAGGTCAGAAATACAGATAAAATACCTACACATTCTATTCATTCTTTATTCATTTTGGGACCTATTTTTGGTTGCACCTTTTATACATCAAATAAAGAAACTTTGTACATGAAAGTTGTAGATAATTTTATATAGAAAAATACAAAATTGATTTCACAGAAAAATAATGTACAGATAAAAAGTTATGGCCTGAATAAAAATCCAGAATGCCAACTTCCCAGACCCGTATCTCACAACTGACAACTCCAAATGCAGTATACTCATCTTTAATTGTATATAGAAGAAAATAAGCTAATTATTGGTGGTGGTTTCGCATTTGGCGGAGCTACGGTTTGAAAGTTGAGTTTTGGACCCTCATTGTACATTGTACAGAGTAAAACATTCAATTTATTTTTTATTTATTATTTTTATAATTTTATATTTTTATAATGTTGTAAATATTACTTATAATAATTTTGAATATTAAAATCAGAATAAAAATGTAAATAAAGATTAAAATAAAAATACTTATATACACAAAACATAGATACAATACCTATGCACATACCTATACATACCTGTTTATAATTTATTAATTATACAAAATAAATCGGAAAAATAAACTAAAAATATATTTACACATATATAAAAGTATTCTACAATTTTATAAAATACTAAATAAAAATAATAAAAGAAAAATATACAAAATAAAAATAAAGTACTAAAATACATATGTAATATACCTATATAGGGGTATAAAGGTAACTTGTAAAAATATAAGTCATAAAAATAATTAAAAATCATAATAAAATACTACATAAAATTTTAAACATTTTTTATTTTTTTAACCAAAAATTAATTCGGCCTTTTTCTATTTTTAAACGAATTAATAAAATACTTTTTTAATCTTTTCCCTGGTTGGTCCACGTGGACCAACCAGGAGCCTCCGACTGTTGACCGGCGGGTCAACAGTCCATCCTTCGTCCTTGCAGCTCTGTGCGCGCCTCGTTTTCCCCCGCTTTTGCGGATTTTTCGAGGCCGCACCATTCGTCCTTTGCTGCTTCCTTCTTCACGAAACTTGTTCCTTGAACAATCACCTCCATCGCCGACCTCCCAGATCTCCTTAGATCTTCATGTCCCGCCCGTGACTTCTCCTCGAATTCACGCATCCAACCTTCTTCAAATAGAGCTCCGCCACTTCCATCCTCGGTTGGTCTTCCTTCGTACCACCCCTCTCCACCTTCTTGCGCTCCAGATCTTCCTGGAGGTGACAGCTCCAGATCAAGCTCTTCAGCCTAGGTGATCGAGGTCGGAGAAGCTCCCCGCACCTCCGCCAAACGCCGGCGTCGAGGTACCCTATTTCCTTTGGCTCCGGCCATTGAGGGCATCCCCCCCGCTCATTTCTTTCATGCAATCAGTTCATGTTCGCTTTAGGATGAAAAACCCTCAAAAAATTTAGAGTTTCATCGCCTGAGTCACTTGATTCAACCACTTGGCCGGAGCGCTCCTCCGGCCGATCATCTCCCCGTCGATCCACGCACTCCCACTTCCATCCTGAGGTCCAGGCAGTTTGCCCTGGGCCTCATTAACCTTCTTGCAGGTCAAAGCACGACCAATCGTGCCTGGAGGCGAGTTTTGAAGCTCGCCGGAGCTCTTGAAGCCCCCGCAGATCCGCCAGTTGCCAGCGAGCGTCACGTCCTTCGCCGTGCCCTTTTGCCGCATCCAGGAGATAGAGGAGGACCTGAGGGGGCCGCAGCCCGATTTTGAAGCTCAAAAGCCACCAGAGCAGGCCAGAGGAGCTCGGAGAACTTCGCCCAACCGGAGCTCCTTCGTGTTCTTCCAGTCGCCTTCGCCACCATCTGATCAAGGGAGCCCCTCCAGATTTAATGTGGACCGTTCGATCATCAGCACCCAGCCACCGTCGATCTCACCCGAGATCTAATCTTAGACGTCCACCAGCGAAGCGTCATCGGCCGTTCAGATTGCGCCACGTGTCAAGTGGCATCTTCCTCGCCGTTGGATCGCGCGCCGAGGGTATTTTGCATCTACACCCTCGCGCCTTTTGTATTTATATTTTAGTTTTAAAACTTTTTTTTGTAGTGTAATATTTTTGTAATATTTGCAAAAACATCCCTGTAGTTTACTTATTTGCATATAGGTCCCCTGCCACGTCACCTCACGTGACAAGTTCACGTGAGGTGTGGGCATTTTGTGAAGGGACCCCCCAGGGTTAGGGTATTTCGTTCTGCTCCCAGAACTTTCGTATTAAGCATTAAATATTTGGAGATTTTGCATACAAGCCCCTGCTATTTTCTGATATTGCCTTTAGGTCCCTGCCAGGCGCGTGTTTCGCACGTGTTTGGCTTGGACATTTTGTACTAAGGCCCCTCTGGGTTCTGTAATTTGTGTTTAGTCCAGCAAATGCAAGTTTCAGTTTAAAATTTGTGGAGATTTTGCATATATGCCCCTGGATATTTCGCATTTTGCATATATACCCCGGCCAGGTTTGTTTAACTTTTGGATGCTTGTTGTAATTATTTAAATTATCATTTTAAGTCCAAAAATTCCACAAAAATAGGCTTAAGCTCCTGTGCATGTGTTCTTCCACGGCAACATTTTAGTTTTTGATTTTATTCTATTTTTATATTTATTAAAAATCAAAAATATGCTTTTTCTCTACTGTCTAGCTTAGAAAATACCAAAAAAAATATTAAAAGGTCTTAAAAAATTCCAAAAAAATTCCCTAGTGTCTATTTTACCCTATTTTAGTGTCAGTCCAAAAATCATTAAAATTCTCAAAAGAAAAACACTAAAAATTTAAAAACACTCAAAAACTTCAAAAAAATTATATAAAATCAAAGAAAATTCCAAAAATCATAAACTCAGTTTCTGTTTGTTCTATATTTTGTTCTCTTTATTAGAAAGTTATTGTGAAAAATTTTGATTGCTGTTTGCTATTTTTAACTTCTATTTTATTCACAGCCAGCACTTATTTCACTGTTTTTCTTTATTTCAGTATTTAAAAATACCAAAAACACCTTGAAAAATCCCCAAAAATCATAAAAACAGTAAAAATCCTAAAAATATCAAAAACATCTTATTTCTGAATTTTTGGTTATTTTTGCACATTTTTATAAATATTTTATCTTGCCTTTCATTACATTGTTTTTAAATTCCAATATTGAAAAAGAAAAAAAATATAAAATTATTAAAATCAGAAAATTAAAAATCAAAATACAAAATTAAAAATTAAATTAAAATAAAAAAAAATTAAAAATTAAAAACCCACAAAAATTTCATTGTTTGCTTGCTTAGTGTAGACACATCACACACATTCACTTGTGCACATTATTTTGAATTACCTTGTTTGCTCCCTGTGTTCGAACTCTCTGCATACTTGTCCCTATACACCATTTGTGCAGAGTTAAAAATAAATTTTAACTCCACATTATTTCTAATTTATTGATCTTTAGTGTGGGTTAATTGTTGATTAAATACAGGTTTCATTTGAGAGTCGCCACAGCGACGGTTGTCTCCGCCTTGTGTGAGACACCATTTAGGCTCTCTCGAAATTTGTGCTTATCAAATGGTGCCGTTGCCGGGGAGCAACAACGAGTAGCTCATATTTTATTTGCTTGTGCTTGACTTGTCTACCATAGCTTTATTTTCTATCTCTTACATTTTGATATATATTGATTGAGATATTCTGACCACTCTTCTTTTGTCTTCTTGCGAGGGACCGCGGAGCGAGGCGGATTGCTTAGGTGACCCGGAGCATCCTTGGGAAGCGGAGCCGACCTTTCTTTAGCCAGGCCGGCAGGAGAGAGCAGGAGGAGTGAGAGAGTGATTAGTTTAGCTTTCATTTTATCTTGTGAGAGAGAGTGATTCATTAATTTGTAATAATACAGGTACATTGGACACTTGGACTCTTGGACACTACCGGGCCTAATTTCCGGCTGTTTGTTCACCCGAGGGCTCACCGCGGTTTTTATCGCATTTTTCTCGCTTGTCATTTTCCGGTTTTGTTTTCCTTTTTCCTTTCTTTTGTGGATTGAGCCCTTAGATTGTAGGTCCTGCTTGATTCGATTAGAATAGGTCCAAACACACTAATAACCTTTACATGCTCCTACTCTAGGACGATTAACGTTAGCAGTTGCCTACTCTAGGACGATTTCCGCTTTGCATATCGCCATATAGCATAGGTTTACAAATTCTGCTTTGCATCCCGCATGGAGAGAGCTGGGATTCGCTGTAAGTCTTCTTACTTTGCATGCATCATTTAGGCACAAAGGTGAGATTTCCACCTTGGTGTCGACTTGCACGACTTTTCCGACTCTATTCTCCCTCTGTTTTTGGAACAAAGTAGGATCAAGAAAATACAAAAACCGTTAGGTGCTTGTTTAAATCTACTCAAAAGAAGCGATAACACCAAAAAAATTAAAAAAGGGACTGCTAAGAAAACTTGACCAAAAATAAAATCGATAATTGGATTCATTGTTTGGGGAGAGTAACACCCTCACTTGTATTCAGGTTGCATGGGAAGGTCTCCTTCCAAGTGAGGTGAGCGCTTCGTAAGGATTAGAGCCAAAAACCCAACTTGTGGCTGCCTTGTGTATCGCTTGGATTTCCGAAGTATTGGCACTACTATCGTACGTAGTCGAGTAAGGCTTGGTCGCCATTGGTGACTCACTATTGTGTGAGCGCCGACCTTGTCCGAAGTACCGAGCTTAGGCCACGCCTTCACGGGTGAGTCTGTCTCACCGGCTGCGTCCGAGTAGGACCTTGTACGCTCACGGGTGATTCTGTTGCGAGCGAGGTCCGAAGTATCGATTTCGCCTATCGGCTTCCTCCCTCTATTTCTTTGGCTGAGTAGGGATCCAGGAAGGGTTACAAGGACCTCAAAAAGCGCAAGTTACAGGTTACACAGGAGGAGGACAAGTACGGGGATACTTTCCCGGCAGTACTCTCTCTCCTTTAGGCATAACGTTCTAAGGACTCGTGAAAAGATAACTTCCTGAATCAAGATAAAATTGACAAGATAAAAGCCGAACCTTCACGGCTTCACGTGTTGAGTTGGTGAACTTGCCCCTGCTTTGTGTTTGATTGCTAGATTTGTTTAGGTCAAGATAAAAAACACAACACAATTGTGCGCGATTTTGTTGCATCTCATTCCTCTTCTTCTTTTGCATTTTCCCTGCTCTTCCCAAATAATCAAGATGATGGGACAGAGATCTCTTAGGCCGACCTTGTCGGCACCGCTATCCAGCACTCCTCCTCATTCATCTAGGAATACCTCGGAGAGTCCGCTCTCCGAGCCTGAGTTTACATCCACCATGTTCCCCCTCAATCACCCTTCCCATTCTCCTTCTCTCAGTCCAATTGTTTCAGAATTCAGTGCATCACAGAGTTCTGCTCATTCAACAACACCTGAGATGGCCTCTTTTGCTTTTTCAGAAATCCAGTGATAGCAGATAGAGGCGAGCACCCAGATGACCATGATCACCCTCCGTTCATAATTGATCAGTTGGCCATCAACAACTCCTTGTTAGCGTCCATGGAGACCATGCAGAGACAGATCGTGACCAGGGAACATTCATGGGTGATCTGATGAGAGAGATAGCACAGATGAGAGAGAACCGACCTGGGGGCGGTGGAGGTGGAGGAGGAGGAGGAGGACCTTATACAGGAGGAGGCGATCCAGACGCTAAGAGACCACCACAGACCATCATGAGGGAATTGCACAACCCAGCTGCATCCCTCACTCATCGTTGGATCCGACTCCCGCCCATTCACGGAGATTTCGAGCTTCGGCCCCACACTATCCAGCTTCTACCCAAGTTCCATGGGTTGCCGACCGAAGAGCCGCACCTCCACCTCCAGGAATTCGAGATGATATGCAGCACCATCCATGATCGGTTGATGACCGAGGACACCATAAAGATAATCGCCTTTCCATTCTCTTTGGTTGACAGAGCCGCCTACTGGCTCAAACACCTTGGGCGATTCGTCGACACATGGGCAGATCTCCGGACCGCGTACCTGAAGAAGTACTACCCTCTCGGCCGGACCAACGCAGCTAGAGCCATGATCAGTAACTTCGTCATGATCCCAAATGAACAATTCCATGAAGCCTGGGATTGATTCAGAGAGCTCATAGACCGGTGCCCACATCATGACATTTCCAAGCCCAATCTCGTGCAGAGTTTCTTCTGTGGGCTGACACCGGAGCTGCAGGGGCTTGTCAATGCCTCTTGCGGTGGGTCTTATTTTTCCAAGGGAGAAGACGACATCTGGGCCATCTACGAAGGCATGGCAGAAAACTCCACAGTGATGGCCCAAGCTCGAGTCTACACATAGCAGAAGCCCCCGCAAGGAGCGGGATCATTCCAGAGGATCGCCTGCATCGATGCCGGTCCCAATACAGTGTCAGCTGCCGCAGCCCAAGCTGAATCAGCCGCAGCCGACATGGGCATAATCATTGAGAAGCTGGACCGCCTCGAGATCCTCGAGAAGAAGCAGATGCAAGGCATGGCCCAGATGGACCAAATTGCCAAAACCATGAGTGATCTGAAGACGCAGATCTTGTGCGTCCAGGAGGCACAAACTCAGTCACAACGGCCTCCCAGATCACGTGCTGATCCGAGCAGTAGCAATGCCAACCACCCCTCTACCTCGTACCGTCAGGTGAACCATATCCAGGCAGAGCCGGTTCCATTGTTACCATACTATCCATCGCAGCCGCCATCTACGGATACTCAGATGGTGGTATATCAGCCGGAGCAGCCACTGGCAGTTCTTCCTCCACCCTCCTTCGAGCAGGAACCATTGATGGAAGTCAATGGGATTTGGTACGACCGGTACCCTCAGCCCGGGATTCGTCGTGATCACCCCGGATTCCGTTGGGGCAACGGTGGATCCTCATCCCAACAGCAGAACCCTGCCCAAGGACATCAGAACAGCCAGCCACAGCAGCAACACCAGCAGCCCCAGTATGCCCATCAACAGCAATATCAGAGTGGTCCTCGTCCCTCCTATCAGGGACAGCAGTGGAGGCAGCGACAGCAACCTTAGCAATCATATGCCCAGCCGACCCAGAATTATCCTTACCAGTAACATCAGCAGCAGCAGCCCCATTTCCAGCAGGGACAATCATCCGGTTCTCAGGGTCCCACCTTTGAAAACCCAGCACTCGATGATCTTGCCCGCTTGCTACCTGAACAGCGAG
Organism: Ottelia alismoides; assembly: GCA_037367405.1. Lineage (NCBI taxonomy): Eukaryota > Viridiplantae > Streptophyta > Magnoliopsida > Alismatales > Hydrocharitaceae > Ottelia > Ottelia alismoides. Next base: position 320,049 of record JAZKJV010001151.1, on the reverse strand, counting down.
CATCTTTCAGGCAAGAAATGGATGAATTCCGGCAGGAAATGGGAGACATAATAAAAGGCAAGGCCGCCAAACCCGCTCAGATTGAACCTAACCCGAACAATCTGAAAAGGAAGTCTGAGCAGGTAGAGTTTACAAAGGATACTTCTCCTAGTGACGATTTGAATGATATGTCTTATTCTTTGAATGATGCTGATTTTGTGACTACTAGGAGCGGTAGGATGCCAGCCGGCGGCGCCTCTTCTGAGCGACAACCAGATGCAGAACCAGGAGCGCCAGAAGAGCAGAGGAGCGGTGCTGATGCCACCCATGATGTAGTCCAGGACGACGGTGCTGATGCCGTCGTGATACCAGTTGCAGACGGTGGTGCTGATGCCACCATTTTAGATGATGAACCAGAGCGCGGTGCTGATGCCACGAAGACCGGTGCTAGTGGTGGTGCTGAGGCCACCACATCTACTTTTGTTGAGCCACCATCTGTGATGTTGCCACATTTTGTACCTAAGGACTGTGGGAACAAAAAGAAAAACAAAAATATGAATAAAGGAAAGGTTTCTGTTCAAATTGCGGATCCATATGTGGTGAATGATGATTATTGTATGGAGTCTCCTTCTTCACAGGCACAGGGACCGATTCCTAGTCCTCCATCTGAGGAGGCCCCTACCATCCCCTTCCCTGAGGCACTCCGCCGAGCGAAGGGGAATAAAAGAGAAAATCCCAAAAAAGAGCAACAGGTAGAGTTCGACAATCAGATGATAGACAGATTCCACATTCAACTGACTCTACAAGAAGCACTTGAGCACATCCCCCTCTTCAAGAAGAACCTGAAAGAGAAGACTACCGTCCGCAGGAAGAGGAGGAATCACAGAGATCAAATCCATGTGCTCACTCATTCCACTTGCTGTACCATCCAGAACAAGCTGCCGACTAAGCGACCAGATGCAGGAGCTCCCTATGTCAGATGCGAGATGCAGGAGCAGCAGTTTGATCGTACTCTATTAGGCAGTGGCTCTTCAATTAACCTTCTTCCGGCAGACTTACTCGACCGATTCGAGTTTGGTCCTCTTCTTCGAAGCAGGACGGTTCTTCAGTTTGCTGACAGGTCGACTAAAAGGCCGAAGGGGTTATTGAAAGACGTGGTCGTTACCATTCAGGGCCTGAAATTCCCCGTGGACTTCGTTGTGTTGGACATGGAGATCCCTGAGTCGGTAACCGATGCCCCCATCATTCTCGGACGTCCATTTTTGGCCACAGCCAAGGCGGTGACTGACCATGATAGTAGGAAGGTATGCTTTCGCGTAGAGGGCGAGACCATACAAATAGAAACGATCGAGGAGACCAAAGCGAGAGAGTTAGAATGCTCAGAGCAGTCCAGTGAAGCAGCGCAGATGACAGAGGAAGAGCTAGACATCCATCAGGTGTGTGATTTTGTGATGACTGATGATGAATCCAACTGGATAGATCCTGTAGCACCGACCCTTGCCTTGCCTACAGATTCACTGTATCTACAACTCATGGCAGTCGAGAGCCGGGAGAGCACATCCCTGGATGAGGATATACCTGAGGCTGACAGTGTTGTGATGAGTGGTGCAGATGATTTTCATTCTTATTCATCTTCTTCTGATCCCTCGGATTCAGACATTGACTGGGATGACTTTGATGATTATTTGCCTTGTCTGATTCCTTCTGAGCCAACAACCATGACAGAGTGCGAGCCGGTGCAGTTTATTGATGAATCAGTAGGCCGCCGTGCGTCAGAAATTCATGCAGAGCGAGAGTTCTCCCATGCAGACCAGGTCGCCTTCACACAGACATATCAGAAGCCAGATCTGCCGCCTCCCAGTTGTCCAGAACTGAAGCCTCTGCCGCAGTCGTTGAAGTACAGATTCCTTGCGGGTGAGCCAGATATGCACCCAGTCATTATCTCAAGCAGGTTTGACTGGAGAGCAAGAATCTCGTCTGATGGAGGTTCTTGAAAGAAACCGCAAGGCGATAGGTTGGAGTATAGCTGATCTCCAGGGGATAAGTCCGGCTCTGTGCTCTCACCACATCTATATTGAGGATGACGCTAGGCCGTCGCGTGAGTTCCAACGACGGCTGAACCCGAATCTTCGAGACGTAGTCATGAAAGAAATTTCCAAGTGGTGGAGCGCCGATTTTATCTACCCCATCTCCGACTCCAAATGGGTTAGTCCACTACATGTGGTACCCAAGAAGACGGGTATCACTACAGTTGTCAATGAGTCTGGAGAGGAGATCGCTACCAGAGTACCAACTTCTTGGAGGGTCTGTGTGGACTACAGACGATTGAATGAGGCCACCAAGAAGGATCACTTCCCGCTACCCTTCATTGATCAGATTATCAAGCGGCTAGCCGAGAAGAGTCATTATTGTTTTCTTGATGGGTACTCTGGATACAATCAGGTGGCCATTGCGCCCGAAGACCAGGAGAAAACGACATTCACCTGTCCGTTTGGGACGTATGCTTTCAGACGGATGCCCTTTGGTCTATGTAACGCTCCGGCGACATTCCAAAGGTGCATGTTGTCCATCTTCTCGGACATGGTGGGTGACTGTCTAGAGGTCTTCATGGATGACTTCTTGGTCTATGGCGATGGGTTCGATGCTTGTCTTGACTGCCTAGACCGTGTGCTTCAGCGCTGCATAGAGGTCAACCTTGTTTTATCTTGGGAGAAGAGCCACTTTATGGTGACTCAGGGGATGGTCCTTTGTCATATCGTCTCCAACAGGGGCATGGAGGTCGATCCGGCTAAGGTGGATATCATCAGAAAACTCAATCCGCCGTCCAACTTGCGTCAGTTGCGGTCTTTTCTGGGGCATGTCGGTTTCTATCGACGGTTCATTCAGGACTTCAGTCGAATTGCCCGACCGCTCACTGACTTGCTGACGAAAGACACCGAGTTTATTGTAAATGATAAGTGTCTTGAGTCATTTGAGACTCTCAAAAGTATGGTTGTTTCAGCTCCTGTATCATCTCTCCAGATTGGAGAATCTTGAGGAATCTGAGCCCAACGCACCTATCACAGAGACATTTCCAGATGAGGCGATCTTGGCTATCACCTCGCTCCCGTCGTACGCTGACATTGTGAACTATCTTGTTGCCAAGACGGTTCCACAAGGTTGGCCCAGGCAGAAACTCGAGACCTTCCTGGCGAAGGCCAAGTTTTACCATTGGGAGGATCCCGTCCTTTATCATGAAGGAGGGGATAGTATCTGGAGGAGGTGCATTCCTCAAGAAGAGCATCATAGCGTCCTCACATACTGCCACAAGCTTGAGGCAGGAGGACATCATTCTGGAAAAAGGACAGCACAGAAGGTGCTACAATCCGGCCTATGGTGGCCTACTCTCTTCAAAGATTCTGATGAATTCGTGACGAGATGTACTGACTGTCAGAAGATGGGAACCTGCGGACAGAGAGACATGATGCCCATGCAACCCATTCACTTCTGTGAGGTTTTTGATGCATGGGGGATTGATTTCATGGGCCCATTTCCTAAGAGTCAGGGATTTGAGCACATTTTGCTCGCTGTGGATTATGTCAGCCGATGGGTTGAGGCCATCCCCGCCCGAGCCGCAGATGCTAAAACCGTTTGCAAGTTCTTGAGGAAAAATATCATTTCACGGTTCGGGGTGCCTAGAGTCTTGATTTCAGACGGGGGGGGGGGGTCTCACTTCATCAATGACAAGGTTAGGGCCCTTGCAGACGAGTTCGGTATTGACCATCGGGTTGCCACTCCATATCACCCTCAGACTAATGGTCTTGCCGAAGTGTCGAATCGGGAGATAAAGACGATCTTGCAGAAAGTTATCCGCCCAGACCGAAAGGATTGGTCACAGCTTTTGGACTCGGTTTTGTGGACGTATCGGACTTCTTTCAAGAATCCATTGGGGACATCTCCCTTTCGTCTCGTCTATGGCAAGCCATGCCATTTGCTAGTGGAAATCAAGCACAAATCTTTTTGGGCAGTCACTGAGTTGCTTTTAGATCCAGAGAGTATAGGAGACCAGAGAAGAGCAGAATTGGCATCCCTGGAGGAACTTAGAGACACAGCCTTTTCGAACAGCCTACAGTACAAAGAGAAAGTGAAGACATGGCACGATTCGCATATCAGCCATAAACAGTTTGAGCCAAATCAAAGAGTATGGTTGTTTGATTCCAGGCTGAAATTATTCCTAGGGAAGTTGCAGAGCAAGTGGAAAGGTCCGTATATGGTCAGGAAGGTACATGACAATGGCAGCATCGACATATCCGAACCGTCATCTTCCTCTACCTTCCGCGTCAATGGTCAACGCCTGAAGCTATATCTAGATCATGATCCGCCGACCATTGACGTTGCCCCCATTCTTCTGGTATGAGATGTGTCCTTTGACTCTCATCATCTGCATCTCATACATGGTGATCAATTCCATCTTCCGCTGTACAGATCCATCTGTTCATATCACTTTCATCTGTTGATTTATTTTCTTCTTTACTTTTCCATATCTATCTTCTATATCTATCAAAAAGGTGCCGCCCTTGTAGACAGTTTTCCATACTTAGGACGTACTTTGTCCTAAGTATAGGGGGGTAGGCTCCCCGACTTTCTTTCATTTTCATCTCGATCCTCTCCATTGTCTCCTCTTTTTGTCTATACTTAGGGATATCTTACCCTAAGTATAGGGGGAGACAATCTGAGTACGATCTGTTCATTCCCACCCTTGACCCTCCCTGCGTTGTGTACAGTCTGCTATACTCAGGATTATTTGATCCTAAGTATAGGGGGGACGGTCAACTTCTCATTCATTGATTCATTCATTCTTTAGACTTGCCTATACTTAGTACGAGTTATGTCTTCTCTTTTCTCTCCGATCTATGAGGACATAGCTCAATCTAAGTATAGGGGGGTCGTATATACTGTGTATATACTTTAGCCATAACTCGTACTTTCGTATTTTCTTAATAAATATGGCTAATAATTCTTTAAAATTCATTAAAAATCACTAATAAAAAGGTGTTTTGTTCCTCAAATTCTTTTTGTATTTACTGATTAATAAATCAGGTGAAAATGTTTTTGCAAAATGTTTGAAAAATAGTTTAAAAATCCTTGTGAACATCTATTGAAAACTATTTTGAAAATATTTTGTTACATGTTTTCAACCTGTGTGAAAAATGTGTGTTTTGTAAAAATTTCTTTTCTTTGTGTGAAATAAAATGTTTGGAAAATGATTTGCAAATGGTTTGAAAAATGGTTGCAAAAATGTTTTGAAAAATCTTTATATACTGTTTTGAAAGCCTTTGCAAAATGATTTTCAAATGTGTGTAAATGTTTGTAAAAAATATTTTGGACTATAGTTTTCAAAAATTGTTTGAAAAATCTGTGTCAAATAAGTTTGAGGAACGCAGACATCTCACCAAAATCCACTACCTATATATATGTATAAAATTGATCACTTACCCTTGTAAATCCTTGAAATCCACTTCTTGTATATACAAGAAGCACTCCCGTGTACATATTTTTCACCTAATTTTTAGCCAAAACTTTTTGTTTTCAAAAAAAATTGCAAAAAACATTTGCAAAATTAAAATCCAAAAACATTTGAAAAATCCTTTTGAAAAAGACAAAAAAATGCATCTGCATATGCATCATCATCATCTTTTCAAAAAATCCATAAAAAGTTCAAAATCTCAAAAATTGCATCACAAAAATATTTTCTGTATTTTCTGCATTGCATTGCATGGCATGAGCATTTTTCGGATTGAGTTTGATAGTTGAACGAGTCTAAGTAAAATCCGGAGATTGGAGCTTGATTGGACCTTAAAATCTACCTAATAACAGGAACCTTATGGGAACTGGGTTTGAGGTACTTCAGGTCTTGTTGACTTAATTCTTTGAGGATCACGAGACTTAGTTCAATGGATTCTTGATCGCCTAAGTAGAGTATTTCGGAGCACACGCACGATTCTTGTTGATAATGACCTAACTTGGACACTTGCACCTTTCACATGGCTCGACTCAGTTGGAGTGGTGAGGGGATTGGATTTGCCGGTATGAGACGCACACAAGTGGAAACATTTGTCCTCCTCTAGGGAGGGAAGTGCACCCCAACCCGTTCAGTGATTAGGAAGTCTAAAGACAAGAGGCTGTGGGTTGTGATAAAGCTTCAAAAGAGGGATAGTCTACTGGCTGAAGAGGAAAAACTCCTTATGTAAATGCTGCTGTGAATAGTATTTCAAAAAAAAAGTTCAGGAATGTACAAAAATAAAAAGCCTGCAAAGTATGTGAATATGTTGTATAGAAAATAAGCAAGCTTGAGCATCAAAGTCATATCATGTGAGCCTGCAGCAGGATGACTTGACTACACCGGTCTTGCATCCCAGGATAGGTAGCTACACTGGCTACCGTCCATTCTTCTCTTCACCCCCTCCTCTTGAGCTGGTTGCCACTTGAACTTAGAAGGGAATACCCCGCTCCTCGAGGATGGAGTCATTGGATTGGGGAATCATTGGGTTGTCATGCTGGAGAAGTCAGTCTCTTTGTCATTCTAGTTGGGGAGAGCCACCATCACTTACATTGTACGAGTCAGATTCATAGTCGTAAGAGTTTGCGTATGAGTTGAAGTATTTCTGACCTGGCTATTGAGGAGACTTGGACATAGTTTTGGGATTCTCAAGGACTGTTGAATTTCAAACACGGTTCTCACTAAGGTTCCGCCTGCACTAAAATTCCAAAGGTCCTACTTAAGCTCCAAACTTTGACTTTGCGAAAACAAGTTTGATAATCAATTAAAATCCACATTTCTTCTTTTTCTTTTCTTTCTTCTTCTTTTTTTTGCACTTATTGCATAAGTGTTTGCTAGGGACTAGCAAAGGTAAAGTATAGGGGGATGATGAATCCACATTTCATCATCTTTATTCTATCATTTTGGCATCAAAAACCCTAGCAAATGTCTGTAAATAGCATTGAATAGAGCATCTTAACATTCATGCATGTGCATCATATTAGTGTATAAAATACTGTATTTAAGGCCAAAATTATAGAATAAATAAAGAAAAGAAAAAGAATAAAATATTGTAAATATTTTATGACCCGAAACCCCGAGACCTAGGCATCTTGATGAATAGGTCAACAAGGAATAAAGTAGGGGGAGATAAGGTCAGAAATACAGATAAAATACCTACACATTCTATTCATTCTTTATTCATTTTGGGACCTATTTTTGGTTCCACTTTTTATACATCAAATAAAGAAACTTTGTACATGAAAGTTGTAGATAATTTTATATAGAAAAATACAAAATTGATTTCACAGAAAAATAATGTACAGATAAAAAGTTATGGTCTGAATAAAAATCCAGAATGCCAACTTCCCAGACCCGTATCTCACAACTGACAACTCCAAATGCAACATACTCACCTTTAATTGTATATAGAAGAAAATAAGCTAATTATTTGTGGGGGTTTCGCATTTGGCGGAGCTACGGTTTGAAAGTTGAGTTTTGGACCCTCATTGTACATTGTACAGAGTAAAATATTCAATTTATTATTTATTTATTATTTTTATAATTTTATATTTTTATAATGTTGTAAATATTACTTATAATAATTGTGAATATTAAAATCAGAATAAAAATGTAAATAAAGATTAAAATAAAAATACTTATATACACAAAACATAGATATAATACCTATGTACATACCTATACATACATGTTTATAATTTATTAATTATACAAAATAAATCAGAAAAATAAACTAAAAATATATTTACACATATATAAAAGTATTCTATAATTTTATAAAATACTAAATAAAAATAATAAAAGAAAAATATACAAAATAAAAATAAAGTACTAAAATACATAGGTAATATACCTATATAGGGGTATAAAGGTAACTTGTAAAAATTTAAGTCATAAAAATAATTAAAAATCATAATAAAATACTACATAAAATTTTAAACATTTTTTATTTTTTAACCAAAAATTAATTCGGCCTTTTTCTATTTTTAAACGAATTAATAAAACTTTTTTAATCTTTTTCCTGGTTGGTCCACGTGGACCAACCAGGAGCCTCCGACTGTTGACCGGCGGGTCAACAGTCCATCCTTCGTCCTTGCAGCTCTGTGCGCGCCTCGTTTTCCCCCGCTTTTGCGGATTTTTCGAGGCCGCGCCATTCGTCCTTTGCTGCCGCCTTCTTCACGAAACTTGTTCCTTGAACAATCACCTCCATCGCCGACCTCCCAGATCTCCTTAGATCTTCATGTCCCGCCCGTGACTTCTCCTCGAATTCACGCATCCAACCTTCTTCAAATAGAGCTCCGCCACTTCCATCCTCGGTTGGACTTCCTTCGGACCACCCCTCTCCACCTTCTTGCGCTCCAGACCTTCCTGGAGGTGACAACTCCAGATCAAGCTCTTCAGCCTAGGTGATCGAGGTCGGAGAAGCTCCCCGCACCTCCACCAAACGCCGGCGTCGAGGTACCCTATTTCCTCTGGCTCCGGCCATTGAGGGCATCCCCCCCCGCTCATTTCTTTCATGCAATCAGTTCCTGTTCGCTTTAGGATGAAAAACCCTCAAAAAATTTAGAGTTTCATCGCCTGAGTCACTTGATTCAACCACTTGGCCGGAGCGCTCCTCCGGCCGATCATCTCCCCGTCGATCCACGCACCCCCACTTCCATCCTGAGGTCCAGGCAGTTTGCCCTGGGCCTCATTAACCTTCTTGCAGGTCAAAGCACGACCAATCGTGCCTGGAGGCGAGTTTTGAAGCTCGCCGGAGCTCTTCAAGCCCCCGCAGCTCCGCCAGTTGCCAGCGAGCGTCACGTACTTCGCCGTGCCCTTTTGCCGCATCCAGGAGATAGAGGAGGACCTGAGGGGGCCGCAGCCCGATTTTGAAGCTCAAAAGCCACCGGAGCAGGCCGGAGGAGCTCGGAGAACTTCGCCCAACCGGAGCTCCTCCGTGTTCTTCCAGTCGCCTTCGCCACCATCCGATCAAGGGAGCCCCTCCAGATTTAACGTGGACCGTTCGATCATCAGCACCCAGCCACCGTCGATCTCACCCGAGATCTAATCTTAGACGTCCACCAGCGAAGCGTCATCGGCCGTTCAGATTGCGCCACGTGTCAAGTGGCATCTTCCTCGCCGTTGGATCGCGCGCCGAGGGTATTTTGCATCTACACCCTCGCGCCTTTTGTATTTATATTTTAGTTTTAAAACTTTTTTTGTAGTGTAATATTTTTGTAATATTTGCAAAAACATCCCCGTAGTTTACTTATTTGCATATAGGTCCCCTGCCACGTCACCTCACGTGACAAGTTCACGTGAGGTGTGGGCATTTTGTGAAGGGACCCCCCAGGGTTAGGGTATTTCGTTCTGCTCCCAGAACTTTCGTATTAAGCGTTAAATATTTGGAGATTTTGCATACAAGCCCCTGCTATTTTCTGATATTGCCTTTAGGTCCCTGCCAGGCGCGTGTTTCGCATGTGTTTGGCTTGGACATTTTGTACTAAGGCCCCTCCGGGTTCTGTAATTTGTGTTTAGTCCAGTAAATGCAAGTTTCAGTTTAAAATTTGTGGAGATTTTGCATGTATGCCCGTGGATATTTCGTATTTTGCATATATACCCCTGCCAGGTTTGTTTAACTTTTGGATGCTTGTTATAATTATTTAAATTATCATTTTAAGTCCAAAAATTCCACAAAAATAGGCTTAAGCTCCTGTGCATGTGTTCTTCCACGCCAACATTTTAGTTTTTGATTTTATTCTATTTTTATATTTATTAAAAATCAAAAACATGCTTTTTCTCTACTGTCTAGCTTAGAAAATACCAAAAAAATATTAAAAGGTCTTAAAAAATCCAAAAAAATTCCCTAGTGTCTATTTTACCCTATTTTAGTGTCAATCCAAAAATCATTAAAAATCTCAAAAGAAAAACACTAAAAATTTAAAAACACTCAAAAACTTCAAAAAAATTATATAAAATCAAAGAAAATTCCAAAAATCACAAACTCAGTTTCTGTTTGTTCTATATTTTGTTCTCTTTATTAGAAAATTATTGTGAAAAATTTTGATTGCTGTTTGCTATTTTTAACTTCCATTTTATTCACAGCCAGCACTCATTTCACTGTTTTGCTTTATTTCAGTATTTAAAAATACCAAAAACACCTTGAAAAATCCCCAAAAATCATAAAAATAGTAAAAAATCCTAAAAATATCAAAAACATTTTATTTCTGAATTTTTGGTTATTTTTGCACATTTTTATAAATATTTTATCTTGCCTTTCATTACATTGTTTTTAAATTCCAATATTGAAAAAGAAAAAAAAATATAAAATATAAAATTATAAAAATCAGAAAATTAAAAATCAAAATACAAAATTAAAAATTAAATTAAAATAAAAAAAATTAAAAATTAAAAACCCACAAAAATTTCATTGTTTGCTTGCTTAGTGTAGACACATCACACACATTCACTTGTGCACAATATTTTGAATTACCCTGTTTGCTCCATGTGTTCGAACTCTCTGCATACTTGTCCCTATACACCATTTGTGCAGAGTTAAAAATAAATTTTAACTCCACATTATTTCTAATTTATTGATCTTTAGTGTGGGTTAATTGTTGATTAAATACAGGTTTCATTTGAGAGTCGCCACAACGACGGTTGTCTCCGCCTTGTGTGAGACACCATTTAGGCTCTCTCGAAATTTGTGTTTATCACTGGGCTGTTAGCTGCTTTAAAGTCTGTAGAAGACGTGATGAAGAAGGACAACCCCTCTGCTAGTGCAATGGTTGCACACGTGAAAGGAAAGCGCGGTCAGAAGCAAGGTTCTCGGAAGGGCCCAGCCCAGAAGAGAAAGAAGAAGAATCAAGGAGTTGGTTCATCTTCTAATGCTTCCACATTAATGACATCGAAGAAGACCGATGTCTGTCACCACTGCAAGAAGCCGGGGCACAGGCGGCGTAACTACCCAGAATACCTGAAGTCTACTGACAAAGGTAAAGCCCCAATAGGTATGAAATCTACTTTCATCATTGAAACTAGCTTTCTCATCGGACGAGAAGGAAGTTGGGTTGTAGATTCTGGTGCTTCTGTTCATGTATGCAATTCATTGCATTTGTTTCAGGAAACTAGGAATCTGGAGCAAGGGGAGATAGTCATCCATATGGGATCTGATGCAAGTGTTGCAGCAGTCGCCATTGGAACCTGCTGACTATCATTATCTAATGGTCAAGTCTTAGTACTTAAAGAGTATCTTTATGTACCTGAAGTCAAGAGGAATTTGATATCCGTATCTAAGCTTGTTAGACATGGATATTCCTTCCTATTCTGTAATAAGTTAGTCATTAATAAATATGATAAATTTATTGCGGATGGGTTTTTGACTTCTAGTGGACTCTATGAATTGTGCATTGATGAATGTGTCATGAATGTCACTACCACTAATAAAAACCCTAAAAGATCCAGGGAGAATGGAAATCATTCAAATATGATTTGGCATCAAAGGCTTGGTCATTTATCTGTTGATAGGATCAATAGATTGATAAAGGATGGACCCTTAAATTTTCTACAGGTCCAATCTTTACCTACCTGTGAACATTGCATTCGCGGTAAAATGACCAAGATGACTTTCCGTAACAAGGTTACGAGATGCGAAGGTATTCTTGACCTAATACATACTGATGTATGTGGTCCCTTCAATACCACGACTCAGAATGGATATCGATATTATCTGACGTTTATTGATGACCATTCACGATAGGGTTTATCTTCCTACTACGTCATAAATCTGAAACCTTTGAAAAGTTCAAAGAGTTTAAGGCTTTGGCTGAGAACCAAATCGATAGGAAGATTAAACGGATTTGATCTGACCGAGGTGGCGAGTACCTCTCAGATGAATTCAAGGGATACCTTAAAGAGAATGGAATTGTCTCCAATCTCACTCCCCCTGTAACTCCCCAACTTAATGGTGTTGCTGAAAGACGCAACAGGACCATCATGGACATGGTCCGTTCAATGATGAGCAAAGCACGTTTACCTCTTAGTTTCTGGGGATATGCAGTAGAGACTGCAATATATATCCTGAATTAGATTCCTAGCAAATCTGTTCTTAAGACTCCTCATGAGCTCTGGTATGGAACCAAACCTAGTGATAGACACTTGAGGATTTGGGGTTGCTTGGTCCATGTGAAGAATGTGGATGCAAGTAAGCTAGAATCTCACACTTGTGAGTGCTACTTCATTGGGTATGTTAAAGATGGTATTGGATATCAACTTTATGACCCTGGGACCCAAAAGGTTTTTGTCTCTATAGATGTGAGATTTCTGGAGGATGATTTCCTTAAAGGTCAAGATAGAAATCAAGTAGAGGAACTCATCGAATCCCCTGAGGATTCTGAGGTTCCTGAACCAGAAACTGAAAAGATAAATGAAGATGTAACACCCATACCTCTTCGAAGGAGTTCGAGGGTGGTTGCACCACCTAAAAGGTGTGTCAAGTGAGACTGACAATGATCCTACTTCATTTGATGAAGCACTCACGGATCATGACATGGATAGATGGATGCTAGCAATGAAGTCAGAGATTGACTCCATGCATAAGAATGGTGTATGGACCCTAGAGGATCCACCTAAGGGGGTAAAACCCATTGGGTGTAAATGGATCTTCAAGAGAAAGAGGGGACCTGATGGGAAAGTAGAGACTTTCAAGGCACGGCTCGTAGCCAAGGGCTACACGCAGAGAGAAGGCATCGGCTACGATGAGACAATCTCTCCTGTGGCTATGCTTAAGTCCATCAGGACACTGCTAGCTATAGCTGCATCTCTTGACTACGACATCTGGCAGATGGACGTCAAGACAGCTTTCCTCAATGGATACCTCGAGGAGGATATCTATATGGAGCAACCCCAGGGCTTCATAGTTGAGGATGGTAAAGTATGCAAGCTAAATAAATCCATCTATGGGCTCAAACAAGCTTTTCGTAGCTGGAACATCAGATTTGACGAAACCATAAAGAGTTATGATTTTGTGCGGAATCCTGATGAACCTTGTGTGTACAAGAAGCTTAGTAGGAGCACCATTGTCTTCATCGTGCTTTACGTAGATGATATCCTTATCATTGGGAATGATACAGGAATGATGACCAGTGTGAAGATTTGGCTATCTCATACCTTCGAGATGAAAGATCTTGGAGAAGCCTCTTATATCTTAGTCCTGAAGTTGTTCAGAAACCGAGAAAAGAGGATGTTGGGATTGTCACAACATGGATATATTAAGAAGATTCTTGAACGATTCTGCATGGATAGTTCCAAGAAAGGATTCCTCCCCTTAAGACATCATATACATCTGTCTAAAGGGATGGCTCCTCAAAGTGTTGAGGAAAAGAAGGCCATGGCTGGATGCCCCTATGCATCAGCTGTAGGAAGCTTAATGTATGCCATGATGTGTACTAGGCCAGACATCTGCCATGCAGTGGGAGTGGTAAGCCGTTACCAATCCTGCTATGGAGAGCAACACTGGAATGCAGTGAAGAACATATTCAAATATCTAAGACGGACGCAAGATTACATCTTGGTCTATGGAGATGGTGATCTCCAAGTCTTAGGATATACAGATTCAGACTTCCAGTCAGATATTGATGATTGAAAGTCGACATCAGGGTTTGTATTCCTGTTGAACGGTGGTGCTGTGAGCTGGAGAAGCAAGAAGCAGGACACTACGGCGGATTCAACAACAGAAGCTGAGCACATTGCCGCATCGGATGCTGCAAAGGAGGCGGTGTGGTTGCGCAAGTTCATCTTGGAGCTTGGCGTAGTTTCCCCTGATACTCCCATCCCGTTACTCTGCGATAACACAGGAGCCATTGCCCAGGCAATGGAACCCAGATGGCATCAAAAGAGCAAGCACGTGGAAAGGAAATACCACATCATTCGGGAGATTCAAAAGCGTGGTGATATCATCATCACCAAGGTGGCCTCTGCCGACAACGTTGCTGATCCTCTTACCAAACCTCTGACACAGAAGGTTTTCGACCAGCATGTAATGAGTATGGGTTTAAGGACTGTTCTTGAATGGTTCTGAGGGCTAGTGGGAGATTGTTAGCCATGTGAGCCCGAGGCGAACCATTCTTACAATAAATATTATTGTAATAATTATATTTTATCAATAACAGTTATTGATTGTTCACTCCCTTTCTGAAATTAAGTGAATAAATGCACTATAAGGTCCCTCTATACAAGTAGGGTTATGTACCATGGCCGTCTTGATAATCATATAGCTGTTGATTCATCAAATGAATCATAGAGGCTGGTGTTTGGATGAATATCTAATGGGTTAGATAGAGGACTCATCAAACACCGTCAAATGATTATTAAGAGATGAACTCCAGCCTGAGTAGGAGATGGCAATCCTTTTTTTCTCACATAGGCTGATATCTGACCGACCTCTTGATGCAGGTCCTCTGCATGGGAATAGTGATTCGGAGGTGTCAGATTAGTTAAGTCAATGGGTTGACTTAGCGAGATCGAGATAACCTAATTCTTATGTTGAATACTGTCACAACATAGGAACACATCCTTTGACCAGAGACAGATGTGTTACTATATGTCTGAGTGTGTACATTTGGCAGACCATTAGGTTGATGACCTAATCAAGGTCTATACACCGACGAGCTGGTGTGCATATAAGGGCATATGAGTAATACGATCTCTCAAAGGGATCATACAGGTTCGCTTATGAACCGGAAGACATGAGCTCACTCATGAGGCATTGGGGCCGATCAAATTCCATGCATGGTCATTGTGCTTTGGAAGCATGACAAGAATTTGAAGGTATAATATATGCTTTGGGAAAGCATATGATCGATACCAAATTCCAATGACCAAGATTGAGAAACTTGGTGATCAAACCCTGAAGAAGGCAGTGTAAAATTGATCTATATCTTCAGGTTGATCATTGGTCTTCCAGTATGCAGGATGTGTAGGTATTGGGAATACCTGAGGGTGATGTGATCATAAACGATTGTATAACCATGACACTTCCAGTCTGAGGGAGTGATGAAACAAGTCTAGATTTTAGTGACTCCTCTCAGTAGAAGTAACTTGATCTTAGTCCAAGTGTTGGACATTGATCTGAACGTGATTCAGATGCAATGAGAAGATTAAGTATACGGACTTGATTTAATCAAGCATCTATGGGAGGTCCGTTAGATCTGGATTTGAGATGATATCTCAACATCCAAGTCACTATACGTGGAACAATACAATCGCCCTGTCCTTATCTCCAAGTATCTGCGGAGAAAGCACATTATTCTTGAAGGAGTTCAAGATTAATTCCTGTGATGAACTTAGTATCCAAGCAAGAAGGTCTTGATGATTAAATGAGATTTAATTATCAAGTACAATGTGAATGAGATTCATGTTGTGAGAATGATTGTCCAAGATAATTAAATAGGATTTAATTATCAAGGATAAGCAGATCATGGATAGTGATATCCAGAATATCTGTGTATATTATAAATGGGATTTATAATATATCAGGGAGAGAGAGAAATATTGTAAATTACATTTGTTAATTATTAATGGAAAAGGCTATCTTTCGAGTTCAGATATAGAGAAAAGAGCATGGCAGAGAAGGAAATGCTCGGAGGGCTCGATCTTTTTCATTGCCCAAGTCTACCACAACTTTTTGTGTCAGCAGCGGGACGTTCTGTCGATCGGGGAAGGTTTTTGGTGACAAGACCTGGAGCCGACCAAAGATTTTACCCACCCAATAGTAAAATCCTGCAACAAAATCCAGTAAAATGATGATAAAGGGTGGATTGGATCCACATTAGTTAATTAATTGGAAATATAATTTACAAATTAGTTTGGTATGTGAATATGATTCACATATTTTTCAATGGCATGATTGAAATATTCACAAATTAATTTGGAATTAATTTGGTGGATATTATTGCAATAATAGTTATTGAAATTAATTAAGAAATAATAATATAAATAAAAGGAGACAAAACCACCAATAATCAAAGGTGGTGTGGCGTCGTCATCTATGACTTAGTCATAGGTGACGCCTCCTTGATTTTAGGAGGGTTGTTATCTCCTCTTATTTGTTGTCTTATTATATCTTAATAAATTAATTTATGTGTTGATAATAATTCAACATAAATTTAATTTAATATAAATTAATGTTGTTGATTTTTAACCAACACCAATCATAGCCGTTGGATGGCTCTTGGATTACAATGACCGTTGGATCCATGAGAGCCATGGATTGAAATCCATTGGATCCCAAACTAGTATATAAAGAGGGTAGCCCTAGCCCTTGAAGAATACACCAAGTAGACGCCTACTCTACTTCTTTCTCTCCCTCTCATTCTCGTGCTCTCTCTCTCCCTCTCCATAGGGTGGCCGACCACCTTAGTTGAGAAAAGAGAGAAGTTATCGCCTTCGCCATCGACTAGGATCTCCTTCTTCTTTGGGGCTGCTTGCTCTAGAGGAAGATGACGGATTTCGTTGGACGAAATCAGGAGATTCGAGGCTTGGATCTTCGTCAAGGATTGCAGGAGGAGCGCAACTCATCATTGTGCCCGCAAGTGCATTCTTCGTGGATCGGACTTGAGACAGGAGGATCTCTTGTTTGAGATCTCGCGATCACAACCACACTTCAAGAGGTATTCCTTATACTTTGTGGTTCGATGAAACGATCCGAGAAGTGTTCTCGTGATCATGTGGTTTCATCGTTTGATTTAAAATTTTTAAATTCCGTTGCACCGTGCGACTAGTTTGACTAGTCGCCCCGATTATATTAGATGCGATCATCACGCTTCCGTGATACGCTTGAGGATTCTCAATATCCTCCAATAGAAGGGGTAATTGAAGTGAAGATGGTGATAGCAACGTGGCATATGACAAAGAAATGAACGAGCCTCGAGAGTTATATCTCATCCAACTGTTTTTGGATATGTTTTTTTATATTTTGTTTTTTAGGACCATGACTTGTATTTTTGGATATGTCAATGAATAAAATATTTTTCAAGTGTATGTTTGAGTCTTTTGAAATTCACTTAAATGAGCATCTAAGGTGATGTTTTATAAATCATCGTCCGTTGCAATGTATTTATTGTGCAGTTTTTACATGTCGTATTTCTTCTCATGTTTCTGTACGTTCTTTCTTGCTGGTACATTATGATAAAATCATTGAAAAGAAAGTATCTTGAATGAGGATAATCCACTAGTTCATATCGAATGGAGATCTAGAAAGAATTCTATACGTTTAAGAAATTTCATATTATATATATACACGAGTCATAAAAAAGAGACGATTGCACACACACCTATTTGGTTGCTGATTAAAAATCACATTCCCCACGATCAACTCGTCATATTTGAATTCAAATTGCAATCGATTAAAACAGACAAAATATTATTTCCTACGAGATCGTCGTCGTGAATAAGTTTAAAAAAAAAGAACTTGGTGTTCTTTATAGTGACGGATTTTATATTATTCCCGACGACAAAATTGTCAAATAGTATTCCCTACGGGATTATTCCCTACGAATTATACCCAACGACTTACGTGTCACAACGATCTTTTTGTGACAAAATAGCCTGTAAATATGACGAAATAAGTTGTCATGAAAACACGACTTTCCTGTAGTGACTTGAATAACAAAATTACCATAAAGTCATTGCATTGAAATTAAACTTGGATATAAATAACTCTTCATACAAAAATTGCAAATGCAAGCAGTTATTCTTCTTCTTGTAATTTCGAATAGTTCCTAAAAAAACAAAATTAACAGTGTTATAATTTTTATAATATAAGAAAATAAAAGAGATCAAGCATACCTTTAACTTGAGTTATTTAAAATGCACTCTTCTTGACTTTGAATCATATTCATCTATAACTGATTCCATTGCATTATTTTCGGCAATTTCTTTCTCAATATAAATTAATAAACAATTTCTAAGGAAATCATCTTCCATCTTGTTTCGAAGCCTACACTTAATAATATTCATTGATGAAAATGCTCTTTCAAATGTTGCAGTGGAGACTGGAAGAGTTAAAACTAGTCGAATCAATGGATCAACCAAATAATATACTTGATTTACCCGTTTGTGTTAATTTCTGACAAAGATCAACAAGATCAGAAGAACCTTTCATAATTGGATGAGCATAAAAATCTGACTTATAATGTGATAGTTGTTTTTCTAACAACAATCTCTCTTGCTCCGAGAAATCAACTGGATAGAACTCTTCTGCTAATTTACAAATATCAACAATATTGAATGATTTGTAATTGTCTCTTGGGTCTAAAGCCGCGCTAAGTGTAAGAAGCTTGGTGGCATTTTCGATAAAGCAGCTATTAAGTTCTGATAATTGAGAATCTATTGCAGCTGTAAATATATCCACTCGATAATGATGAAGAAGTGTAACTTTAGTTACTTGACCACGAGATCTAATTCGGCTTGTAGAATAGAAAGAGCTTTGGTCTGGAACTTCAATATTTCTTCTTTGAGAAAATGCAACGGTTTTAAAAAATAATGCATCCCAACCATCTTCTCTTAACTTTTGAAGGTGTTCTTTGGTGAATGAGACAAGCTGCAATGCATTTAAAATATCTAAATTTTTCTGCTGAAGAACTTGACATAAATCTTCTGTTATCCCCAAAATCGCTTCCATAATATGCATGATAAGAATAAACTCAAAGGAAGTTACATCTTCGTATGCTTCATCTGCTTCTGCACGTTGTTGATAATTATCACCACCATCAATGATGGTCAAAAGTACCTTACAGATTGCATTATACATTTTGATAAAACTGCAAATAGATCTATAATGAGAACTCCATCAAGCTTCACCTGGACGTTGTAGGGTACC
The DNA here is from genome assembly GCA_037367405.1 of Ottelia alismoides. Classification (NCBI taxonomy): domain Eukaryota; kingdom Viridiplantae; phylum Streptophyta; class Magnoliopsida; order Alismatales; family Hydrocharitaceae; genus Ottelia; species Ottelia alismoides. The sequence continues at coordinate 301,171 of JAZKJV010001151.1, read as the reverse complement.
CATCTGATAATGTCCAGTGCCAGATTGAATTTCATTAGTTGATAATAAATAAGTAATATCAACCGCATGAGCAGCTTATAATTCATCATGTCGTTTAGATGATGCATTAACAATATTAATAATACTACCCAACTTGTTAAAAAACTTATGAATGTGAATCACCTCCCTTGAAGCAGTTACAAGAGCTAGTTGAAAACGATGAGCCAAACAATGAATATAATAAGCATATTGATTTTCATTCATGACCAAGGCTTGTAATCCATTCCATTCTCCACACATATTACTAGCTCCATCATATCATTGACCTCTAATCTTTTTATAATCAGATTATTTTGCAAAAGAACTTCAAATAATCTACTTTTTAATGTAATTGCTCTTGTAACTGGTATATGAACCAAGTCAAAAAATCTCTCACGTAAATAACCATTTCTATCAACAAATCTAAGAACAATAGCCATTTGTTCTCTCTTTCCTTCATCTCTAGCTTCGTCAATTATAACACAAAAAGCAGCATCTGTAATCTCATCACGGATAGCATTTCTTACTTTATCAGCCATAATTTGAAGAATCTCTTTTTGAACATCTGGTGATGTATATTTAGCATTTCTCGGAACATTTTCTAATACAACCTTTTTCACTTCTTCATTATAAGATGCCACAAATTTCATTAGCTCTATAAAATTTCCACTATTGGAAGAACTTGGTCATTCATCATTTCCTCTGAATGCACATGCTTGGAATGATAGCCAACGAACAACATTAATTATAGTCTTTAGGCTCAGTCGATTTTCTTGGATTTGCTTGACATCTTGTTTTTGTATGATTTGTTCAATATATTGTGCTTTATTCATGAAGTTTCTCATACTTTCTTCTGCCAAATTATGTGTAGAGCCACTGCTTCCCATATGACTCAAGAAAGAGCAGTCTTTTCCATTGTTAACTTTCTTCCAGTTTCGAAATCCATCAACAACAAAGATATGTATACCCTGCTTTAAATGGCCTTACCCGAATGCAGCATCTTTAGAAGGTGAATACTCTAACCATGAATGTTGTTTAAACCAAGATGCGTAAAATCTGCGACGATGTTTCTCATTGCTATTATATGGATAGTTTACCATAATGTGTTGATAAGGTCTCAAATTTAAGTAAGTATGTATTATTTCTTCTCTCCTATCATGAGGATACTCCCATATCATTTGACGTAGCCCTGGATCTCTTTCTAATGAACCATCAAGAGATTTATGAATCTCAACTCGTGAAATTTTTGAAGGAGGAAGTCTCTATTCTTCAGAATTTTGAGAAGGAAGTACATTTTCTTTACTACTACTTTCATTCATCGTCTTTGCAAAATAAGCGGTGATGGATCTCTTTGACATGGTTGATCTAAAAACATTAAATTAGTGTCATAATTTTAAATATAATAAAAAATAATTAGCTTATTCTCAAGATAATATGTTAAAAATAAACGAGAACAAAAGGAAGGAACCACAAGAGAATTACAATATTTAAGTAAGCTAGCTTTGGAAATGCACATTTTTTCTGGGAATTCATTGAGAAATGAAACTTTCAATGAGCCGTTTGAGAATCTTGTAGAAACTAAATTGAAATATTTGCAAGAGGTAATACATATGTAATAATAATTTAGTTGGTATACATCCACTCTTTTATCATTAAATCATTGAAAAAAGAATAATAAATTAAAAATGTATTCGACTATATTGATACATGCCCTTCCAGTGAGCAATGAATTGGATCAAATCAATATAAGCAGATGATGGACTCGAAACAGAGTCAAAGAGGCTACGCTTGGTCAGAGTTGCGACATAGGAAACTGCCGGAGCCTGGAATTCAGTCTGTTCACGTTGTGGAACCTAGAAGGAGAATATGGTAATTGCAAATTAAGATGATAAATTTTGAAAATCGGGAAACCAAGGTCTCGATAACATCATAAATGCACCGCTACAATATAATTAGTAGCATATAGTTTCTCGAATTAAGATACATAAATAAATATAAGAGGGAACTATAACATTCTTCGAACCACAATACTATACAGATTAAATATAATTTGGTCGTTACATCTAAAAGCTATAATTATTCTATTTCTTTATAAAAAATACTCAACTCGAACAATTATTCCAAAATCTTACATTCTCTAATTGTTGCATGCAATCGTTTGACAAACGTAAATCAACAAGTAATGATGGACGGAGATTCTCACCTGATCGGATCACGAAGGAGGATCAGAAGGAAGTACGGGCTGGGAAAATCATAGAGGACTCCACCATAGAATTTCGGATGCGTCGAAGACAGAGAGACGGAAGGGGATATTGGCAGGAGGGAGTTATATATTAGGAGGGGTTTGGTTTGCACAAGAACTATCCACGTAATGCATTAGAATTTTTATATTTTTCAATTTAGAAAGAAAACTAGAATTTTAATGGAGCCATGATTCATTAAAATTTATTCTAAAAATAGGATAGATAGTTACGGATTGTGAGAGGAGGCGGGATTTTCGAAACGAGGGGGCCAAATGTGATTGTCGCACATCTCTCCTAAATTTACGGATGGGAGACGTGTGGGTAATGGGGAGGCCAGGTCCCCTCCCGCCCCCTCCATCCGTCACTGTGTGTATATGGGGTTCAATGGGGTTACCCCCTTAGGACTCGTTTGGATTGTGGGTTGGTGTGGGTTGGGGTATCCCAAGTTTGAGACGGAGTTGGGGGAGGATAACCTTATTGTAATAGTAGGTGTTTGGATAGAGGGTGGGATGGATTGGGATGGATGTGGTATAATTTGATGTGATAGGTAAATGTCCTCTTTTTGATTAGGATGTTAATATTAAAAAACGTTGGCAATATTCCAAATTAGTACCTGTGCTATACTTAAATTAATTCCTGTAATTTACTTGTAAACCCACAAGATCGGACAAGTTAATTTGTGTCATACAATTCAAGAAATTTCCCCACGTTTAACCTTAAAGCCCCACGTTCAATAACATTTTATCCGGGTACTGGTAATTCCAGGCAATTTCCCCCTTACGACAACGCATTTTACTGCAATTTTGTTAACAACCGTCTTTAGGTCGAGATCGTTATAATCCGGAAAAATGATGGGGCGGGTTCGCAGAATTACAAATGGTGTGACTAACCTTCGCAACAGTCTATCACAAATCAAGAGCGATTCAAATTGCATAACAGAGGGTTCAGCGGTACGTTACAGACGGCAGCAGGCGCAAATACATTACATATGCAAACAAGATTCGAGTTGGATAAGTAGAGTAGTAACGAAATATATATGAAGTCACACCACGTGCTTGTCAATCACTGGTTCGTCAACCACTTCTAGTCCAGCACTTCGTAGTTGCATAGTCAGGGTGTCCACCATATCCCGAAGTGTAGCTCTCGAGCCTCCAGAATCATCTAACTCGGCGTATAGAGTCGACAATTCGCTTTCCTTCTCGCTTAAGTGATTGTGCGCGGCTTCGAGTTTTTGACGGAGTTCTCGATTTTCCCTTTCCATTTCCCATAAACGATATGCAAAAAAGAAAAACTCGTCTGCCATATTCTCGTCCGTCCGGGGAGCACCTATGTGAGGAACACGATGATCACAAAGTCCTGATGAACAAACATAGAATAGGCGTCGAAGGGGGTTTTCTTCTCCATCTTCGTAGCGCAGAACCAAAGGTGTCCCACAACGACATCGGTCATTTTGATGCATTCCTGGAAAACTACTACAACAACATGAACTTTCCATAAGAATATGTCTCAACATGAAACTACTGTATTAACATAATAATAAAAACATAAGTGCGGCAAGATCTTATATCCTAAAACAAAGAAAGTTTAGCTACGACTGCCTCCTTCTTCTGTTATTCCACATTGCGTGCGCGATCCTGTCTCGCAGGACCTCCCCCCGACGGATATCATCACGAAGTATGGCGACGCTACGATTTTGCTCCTTGTCAACCTCCTCAGGCAGGTTGTCCTCCTCTTCGTTGTCCGATAGCGAATCACCGCCGTTGACTCTGATGAAATTGTGAATAATGCATGTAGCCCTTACAACGTCCCGTTGTATGTCGAAAGAGTACGACGGCATATCACGTAGGCAGTGGAACCTATTCTTCCACACACCGAAAGTCCGCTCCACCACATTGCGCAAACATGCATGCCGGTGATTGAAGAGGTCCTTATGATTTTCGTACTGACAGCCACGTGCCCGCCAAGCTGGGAGATGATATAGGGCGCCTCTATAAGGTGCGATGAAGGTGTCTGTGTTTGAGTATCCACAGTCCACCAAGTACTTGCATCCCTCTGGCACGACCAACGACCCACTCTCAACGGAATGTCGGAGCACGGTCATATCCGCGCAAGAACCTTCCCACCCAGTAACGACGTAAGTGAAACATTGGTTAAAGTCTACCGCTGCCATAACATTTTGGGTTGGGAAAAGCTTCCTGCAACGGTAAGCTCCTTCCTCCTCGTGCTTGACATGAGCAAGGATGTATGTCCCATCGATAGCTCCTATAACTCCCTGAGGAAACGAATTGAATTTAGCATAAAATGGGAAAACTAACATTAATGATTTGCTAACATTAAAATAGCGCTTACTTTGAAGTATGGATAGAAACGTGGGTTCGAAGTGATGACATCCGGTGTGACTGGTGGGGCAAGTCGAATATACTCTTGCTCAAGTGAGACGACTTTCAAGAGTACCCTTTTAATATGGCGGGATATGGTCTCCGCGCTATGTTGGAAAGCTTCCTGGATGATTCTATTTGAATGCGCATTCGTGAACGCATATAGGAAAATACACACTTGCTCCATGACGTCCATGTACCTGGTATGAGTTAATCCATGTTCAGTAAGCACACGAACGAACCGTCTGAGCATGGGAGGTCGCATGCGGAAGTTTTGGAAAGCCCTGTCGTCATGGCCCGCAAGCATCTCCTCCACCCAGGCGCGTCCTGTTAGAGGCCGTGTATGAAGGGGTCTAGGCACCCGACGGGAGGTGGACTCATTCGCCATCTGCTCCACTGCTACCACGGCCGCTACCCCTATGCATGCTATGACCGCTTGCTCCATGATATCATCGAACGGATTGTACCTACGCAACACCATCGGTGACCGCACCTGCCCTACATTGACGGATATCTACGGTAATGTCGCTGTTCTTGTGTGCAATTAAAATTCAAGAAAATTTCGTATAATCCGACGCTACCGCAGCACTACTTTTGAGCCTGTTAAATGAATTCATTCCCGGCCTAAATATGATTCATCATGTATACAATTCAGCACAACCTGAAAATGATTCACCGTGTATACAATCAATTTATACATCCAAGCATATCACTGTATGCTATCACTTCGAACACAACCTGCAAACAGTTGAGTAGACCAAAAGGTATTCCTGATATACAGCCACATGAGAGAGACAACAATTATTCACCATATTGTATATTCCCTGCAAGCCAGGTTGTTATTTCCCTGCAATAAAAAACATTGCAATTATGCACATACAAGTATGGTCTAATCCTCACCTGCAGGTATAGTAACTGTGAAATTGGAAGTTTAGTACCTGCGGGTATAGTACCTGTGAAAATGTGTAATATCTCGCCTACTTCTCATACTAGATACCTGTGGGTATAGTAACTATTTGATGCCTTAATAATTGCGTAAACATAATAAACCCAGTCGCATAGTAGAGTTGTTCGATATTTAAAGTGCTAATACAACGTAATTAAAGCCTGCTTAGGAATAAAAAAGCGTAGAGTTCGAATTTATTAAAATTGCAAACGTGCGATGATGATGTCCGTCAACGTCCAATGGTCTTCTCAACCCATTCGTTTAGCTTGACGGGGTCCCCTTTCATGTGGTAGAAGACATGTCTACCAGTCGGCGTAGCTAGCGTCTCTGCGACCATTCGGAACTGTTCCATGTCAAGGTTAGGTCTGAAGGCGCTGACCTCCCTGCATGCTTCCCTCGCCAACTCATCAGGATCGGGTCTCTCCTCCGCAAATTTCTTGGGGAGGGTCGACAGGAACTTCTCAATCAACTCTTGGCCTGTCTCAGATATCCCCCCTCCGCCCTTGCTCTTCTTGGAACTTCCTGCTCGATTCCCAGTTGACCTCTTCCTAGACGAAGGGGTGGGCGTGACATCCTCGCTTACCTCGTCATCTATGGGGTAATATGGCATGCACTCATCCAGGTCTTCGTCGAAGTTTAGTTCTCGTTGCCTTGCTGATTGCCGCGAAGTAGAGGGCGCCATAGGCTGCTTGTCCCTTGCCGGTCGTGAGGAGTTCGCATGCACTCCAGTGGCGATGTCCTTCGACAAAAACCTCTGTATGTCGCCGAAGTACAGGAAAGGCTTGTTCCGATACTTGCGATATCGATCTGCAAGCTGTTTAGGTCGGACATAAATATTCCATGTTACGATCATGATCGGTATGTGAATTGAGAAGTATTACCTCACACCACGTATCATCTGAAGGTGGAATAGGCCTGTTATATATGGTATCCCAGCCCCAACCAGACTTGTTGCGAAGATACAGATATGAAGCGTAGTCCTTCTTCATGTTCTTCCAGCGATGCTGTATTTGCACCTTCGTGTAGCACAATCCTGTTTGTTCGTTGAATCTTCGAACAATGGAGTGCCAACCAGGAAGAGTGAACGTACTCCCTGCCCAAGACGACTCGTGCTCTAGCATGGCATCAACGAAAATCCTGTCCAGTGCGGCATTCCAATGTGCAATTTGGGGTGACCCAACCGGGGGTGCCTGTGACTGTCCATCCATCCCTCTCTTTCTACGGTCCCTCAAGACATACATAAATATACATTTAATATGTTAACTTAAAAAAAATACCATAGACTGTGAAGTTGCTATGTACGCAATTTCCTCCTTAACAATTACTATACTACCGGGCATAAGTTCATATGATTTTGATCATTCAAACACACTGTTTACTCAAGAGTTTTCAGAGGGCTCCTCGTTATTTTCATCTGTTGACCACCCAGGTGTTAGACATAATTGCAATGCTTTGTTCTTTTGCTAGTGTTGTTGCAAGAGGTTATCATTGTTGACCCATCCCTCTCCCTCATGATGGTAAAACAGAGATAGGACATGAACTGGAGTCTACTGTTGCATACTGAAGAGGAACAGTAATTCATGTCTACTACGCCAAATGAAGGCTGTAAGGAGTGGATTATCAAATTCGTTAAAGTACTTTCGGGATTTCAGACACAACCCTTGTAATACTACACCACAACTTTGCTTCTGTCATTGGGATGAGCACAATCGTTAGAAAGTGTCATTTGCTTGTGTTGCTATTGTTTTTCATATATCCAATTTGGATTGCGCTTCGTTCTTATGTATGTCCTATCTGCAATCTACTAACCGATTACTTATGCTGGCTGTATGACACTTTCAATCGGTGAATGGAAGTTCTTATGTTAACGCTCAACTGAAAGCCACTGGTTACTTCATTCTTGACCCAGCTGTTTCTATGCTTTAGCTAAGTAGTGTGTTGAGCTAAGTCTTGACCCAGCTGCTAGACAGATTGCCATTGTTTTGACTGTTTAATACTGTTGATACCAAAGGCTACTACGAGACATTTGAGCAGCAAATGCAAGTGTTCATGCTACTGATTTTGGTAATGTGCAAGTGGTCATAATACGTAATGGAAAGCCTCCATTCACTGATTACTTCATTTCTCGAGTAACATGGTTTCACAGGTATTTAACATGGTTCAATAGCGACAGTAGACTTCCTGCTTCAGAATTTGGGCGACTTCTCCACTATATACGTACATGACAATGATCTCAAACTTAAGGGGAACCAGAAAAAAGAAGGTGTTTGGCATGAAGCACTCCATGTAAGGCTTTCGAAAATATTCACTTTACACAGATTCAAGTAAGCAGTCACCACCACAGGATATTTGATATTAATAAAACGTGATACCCCTTGCATTGAGTCAAATTAACAGTCACGACCAACAGATGCAAATCACATATTAATCCCAATGTTCTAACAGAATATATCCCAACGTAGATGAAGATCAACGAAAGCAAGCACAGGTAGCATACAGACCCCCAAAATCGTAAGCCAAAAAACACCAATCCATTACAGCCTTGCCAATGTTTGGGGTTAATGGGAACATATGTATTTATACAAGAACTGTACGCATTCGATCAAGGAAAACTTTAAACACAACTGCAATCATCAACAATGGACGGAAGAGGGCGAAATCAAGGAGGGAAGGCTTCGATGGTACCTTCGGAGCAGCAGTTCGAAGCCGTGACGAAGCTCCTCCAACTCGCCTTGCCGGAGAGTAATCTTGGCCAACGACAGTGCTCGCAAAGAGAGAACGACCGTGAAGACCAATTTAAAGGGGTATAGGTGGTCGACTGGTGCCTGAGACCGCCTTCCCCCACGCAAGGGCATGGGGGAGCGCGCCGGAGCCGTCGACTCACACGACGGGGCCTTCTCCTCCATCCCTTCCGCCACAGTGCCTTGATTTGGTCGCACTGGTGGAGATAAGAACGACCCGATGTTCCCTGTGCACCGTGTTGTCGACCTCCGCATCTGCGATTGACGAGGCGCGCAGCACATGGGAGGCGACTGTACCTGAGAGGCTCGACGGGAGAACTTTGCCTTGTCGGTGTTGAATATGGCCGTTGCGTTGAAGAAGACACACCGCTGGATGCAAAAAGCGAGTGCCTTTATTGGGTCATGCACCATGTCAGACATGGGACGCGACGTTTCATAGCAGAGCCCAGCGGGGAAATGGTGAACTTTTCAACCCCACCCCCGCACGAGAGATCGTGGGGTGCCCCATAACCCAAACGCGGGTCCAACACCCGGGTATCCAGCTAACCCGGGTTCGAACCCACAATCCAAACGAGCACGCATGGGCGGAGGGAGGGGACGTGTAGGGGCCATGCCCCCCCTCCCAAATTAGAAAATGTGGATTTGGTTATATCATTTATATTTGTTTCAAAATATCTTTCCAACATGAAGGAGAAACGGCTCCTCCGAAATTCCAACCTTTTCCTTTTTTATTATATATTTCTTGATGTTAGGATTTCCTTACTTAGTGGAAGTGTTTTTGTTAGGGTGGAGCATTGGGTTCTACCCGACCCAAATCAAGAAAGTCGATATGAGTCCGTCAATTTTTCGTGGGCTTTGGACTAGGTCTAGGTCCGCTTTTTTAGCAAACCGAGGACCTGAACCTGACCCAAGGCCCGTGAGATCGGGCTCGGGTTCGAGCAGGGCTTCGGTTCAGGCCAGGCTCGACCCACATCTATTTTGGTTCCATGAAGTTGCACTTTGATTCCAATTTATTGTTATGGTATAATTCATCCATATACATGAATATTGGATGCATTACTATGATATAATATTACTATTCATGGATGAAGGAAATATTGGATGTATTATGACTATAAATTTATGTCCCCCAATTTACTTTTAATATGATTTATGTGTGGATTTTGTACGTGGATTGTTGAAATCCGAAATATTTTGTAGAATTCTTTTCCATGTGATCGAATCATGATGAAATTTAATTTAGTAGTAGTATGTTTAGACTATAAACTATTAAAAGATGGTAGCATATGGCCTGAGTATGCTTTTTTGAAATATGAGGCCCCGGGCCCCGACTCATTTGTACTTGGAGTTCGGACTCCGCCCGATCCGAGCATGATATTTTTGAAATATGGGGGCCCAGACCCGACCCATTTGTACATTGGGTTCGGGTTGGGTCGGAGCTTTTGGGGTCGGGTCAGGATCAGGTCCGGGTCAGCCCGACCCAATGCTCCACCCTATTTATTGCATATGATGGATTGTGGAAACACGATAGCTATGTAACGACAATAAATCTCACTCCTCACCTGATACACAGACAACTCCTTGCATAGAAATCAGAATTAGATGTTTAATCGACGTGAGATCCTCTTCGATACGTCTTTCTAAATTGATCTTTCCGGTTCCATCCAAGCAAATCACATGGTTAGTGTGCATATCTTAGATGTAAGATATTTATATAAGTTTTTAGATGTTAGTTGAGAAGTTTAAATGATCTATTGGTTCATGGCTTATATGGGTATAAAATAATACTAAAGTCATCTTCTATATAATGGAGGTGATTCTTTAAGTTTTTTTTCCAAAACAATATTTTTTTGTATAAACGATTAGGAGATATCGACTATTTGACTATAGATCACGCACTAAGAGTGGCCTTTTGCCCCCGCCTTGACTAAAAGTATACAACCAAGCAGAAAAATAATCCGTAAAACATTGCAAGGTTCTAAATCGGAACCAAATCAATAGATGACATATCGAGATGTTGATATTTAACTGATATTTTTATCTAATAATTTTTTAACATCCGTACATATTAGATGCTTTATCTTATAAATGAAGGTTGTAGAAAATTTTTTACTTTTTATTTGAATGACTGACAACATTTACGATGAGATAATAAAATTACGGTGTAAAGGCTATCGTAATCCACATATAAATTTAAAATTTAAAGTTTTCGACCAATATACATCAACATAAGGATAAATATTTATTATTTTATGAATATGGATATGGATAAAGTTTATTTTTGTAAGGATATAGATAAATATAATGATTATATATCATATCGTGTCCTTTTTCAATTTATTGTAGATTTAGATTACGACAAAAAGAACAATAGACTCCTACTTCGAGGAGATATTAGAGGAATTCAATACGGAAGCTATTATTATTGATTTCTATGTAAAAAAATCATTGAGTATAGCTTTAATAAGTTATGTATGACTCTCTTAGATATTATTCATCATTTTTTATATAATAGAACTCAATAGTAGCATTTTGAGTTATTTGCACATCGGCACATCCTTTTCTTTTTACATTTGACCCCACCTATACACAACTCCTGGCTCCGCCCCTGCCAACACGGCCGCTCCCATCCTATTTTCGATATTTTTTTTCAAAAATACCACCATGTTATTTGTCTATATCCTCCTATATATCAATGTCATTCAAATTTCGTCAGAAACCGAGACTTCTATGCTCTCCATCTAATTCTGAATGGAGGGCATATGAGTCTACAAAATTTGAATGACATAATGGAAGTATTTTTTTTTTAAAAAAAGAAGCGACAAAAAATAAGAATGGAGTAGGTAAGTTACCTACTTGATGGAGTATGATCCCTTTCCTCTCTATATATAAAACTCTGATTTTCTATTTTTAGTATGTCCCAATATGTTGCCACATCAATTTCCATCACACCCCCATGCAATCTGTTACATTTTCAATTTAAGTAGTTTTCACGATATCCGACATTTCACATAAACCCTTCCTTTTTTATTCATTTATTTTCTACCTCAAAAAACCTTCGATCCTTTAGAGCTCGTTTGGTTACCAAATTATCCTTAAGTAAACTGATTTATCTCATTGCATTCCCGAGTTAAAATTCCATCACAAATCAATATGACATCACATCGCATTTCTCGTTCCAATCCTCTATAGTCCTCCTAATCATCTAAACAACTACTAATCACATAATGTTACTCCAGCTCAACCCAATTACCAAACATGCCCTTAATTTCTTTATAGCTTCTATATCGATTTCATCCACGTCTTCGCTTGATTCTTATCATTTTCTCGTCACCGGATCAAGTGATGCATCGTACATGTTTTTTCATACCTTGCAAATTTGCAATCTCGCACTTTATTTATCGTCACGCAATCTTTTAAATCAACATTACACCTTTTAATATATATATATATATATATATATATATATATATAGGATGGGGAGCTTGCACCAAGGTGCATGTAACTTTATATGCACCGGCGCTTATATCTTCCACATTTTTTTACTTTTTTGAAAAATATCACCGTGTATATTCATCTATATATCCCTCCAATATGTCATTCGAATTTCGTCAGAAACAGATACTCATATGACCTCCATCTAGAATAGGTAACGGTCTTAGAATTGCTGTAATCGGCATGTTCTAGATGGAGGTCATAGGAGTCTCTGTTTCTGACGAAATTCGAATGTCATATTGGAGGGATATATAGATGAATATACATTGTGGTATTTTTCAAAAAAGTAAAAAATGTGGAAGATATAAGCGCCGGTGCATGTAAAGTTACATGCACCTTGGTGCAAGCTCCCCATCCTCATATATATATATATATATATATATATATATATATACATATTATGCGGGGTTTCTAATGCTCAACCCATTCATTCAGAGAAGGAAAAAATGATGATGCCCTCGTCCCTATCTTCTCGTAATTTTTTTATTCTGAAATTATCACAATATATATTCATTTCTATGTCTCTCCTATATGTCAATCGAATTTCGTCAGAAACAGAGACTTCTTGCCCTCCATCTAGAACAAGTAAGTTTAACGGTCTAAACATTTGTTGTAATCGACCTATTATAGATAGAAGGCATATGAGTCTCTGTTTCTGACGAAATTCGAATAACATATAGGAGGGATATATAGATGAATACATGGTGATACTTTTGAAAAAAAACAAAAAAAAACGCCGAAAATAGGATAAGGGCAACCATATTGAGGTAGCCCCATTGAACCCTTTAGAGAATCATGTGATTCGGAGTTTTGGCCTTCAAGTTTCTAATATCTTTAACTCGCATGCTCTTGTTTCAAGTCTTTATATATTTTTAATAAAAATATGCAATTTTTTCAATTCAATATACTGTCTGATATATTGATTCTTGAAAATCAATCATTATATTACAATGTTTCTCATTTACGGAAATGGTTGGTTTTCTGTTTTGAGATTGGTTAGATCAATGTTCAATCACATGCATTTAATAATCGATATGAATGTATTTTATACTATAGATGCACGGTCCACAATATAAGATATATGATTCAATGAAAAGAACATGTTGTTTTCAAAAGTGTAATACTTACGTATAAATGTTTATTAACCATTATTCGTTCAGTCTAAATGTATTGATATAACAAATATAAACAATATATTACAATATTATGCTAAAAATTACAAGGGTTTAATAGGGCTACCCTGATGGTGGCCAACAGGCTGCCCCCGCCTCATATTTCGGCAAATTTTTTTGTTTCTTTCGCAAAATATCGTCATGTATAGTCATCATTAATTTCATCAGAAATAATGATTCATATGCCCTTCTTTTAGAACATGCAATTTTAACGGGTTGTAATCGACATGTTCTGGATGGAGGGCATATGAACCCATGTTTCTGGTGAAATTAGAATGATATATTAGAGAGATACAATGATGAAAATACATGATAGTATTTTACAAAAAAAAAAACAAAAAAAATCGTCGAAACATGAGGCGGGCGGCCATTAAACCCAAATTACACACCCACACAATTGCTCGATTTTCACCTTTAATCTCTTGTGATTCAATTTTTAATCATAGTTGTATATCAGAAACTTGAATATATTTTACTTTATTAATCAACACTTTACAATATGACACAATATCCCATATCTAAAATGCAACTGTTGATCTTAAAATTTAATCATGTATATATTGATGCTTATTGACAGAAAGTCTTTGTATGTTGATTTATTAATCTTACATTTTCAAACAATATATCACCATACACTAACAAAATCCACAAACTTATATTTTTGTTAGGTTTACAGTTGAGACATCTGCACACCATTGCTGATCTTATTTGACTATTTTTACATTTTCAAACCAGAGGTCACAATATGTTAACAAAATTTACAAATTTATCTATTGTGCTTTCCATTGCAACGAGTTGTTTTTCGTTGTTCAGTGATAGAGATTTACTCGACTCTCAATGCTTCAATCATTCCTTTTCAAAAATCATTTCCCCAAATTATGCAAAGCTTTACAATACTAAATAACTTTTTTAAAAAATACAATATCTTCTTCGTTGCACTTTCTATCAACTGTTTACCATACATTATAAGCGGCGATAACAAGATGCAACTATGATGCAATTGTTTAAACTATGTCCTTATTATTGCCTTTCAATGGAAATTTTTATTATATCAGTTTTTTAATTGTAGATGTCCAAACAATACGCTTCAAAATGATACCGAAATTCTCAAAGTTATGCTCTTCGTGGGTTTTTCATTTTTCTTATTTGTATGGTCTTCCTTTCCATTCTCGATTTTGTGGTATCCATATCTCATTGATGACCTTCTTTCTAAATATTTGCGGAATTCACATAATCTACTTGTTTAAGTATTTGTCTTTATGATCTTTCAAGTTCATTATCATATGCATTTCACAAATAACACAAAAAGTAACTTGTTCTTTCAGGGACACCATCCAATATTTCAGCCCAAAAGACCCCTCACTCCCATTGTTGGCATGATGTTTGGTTCTCTTGAGGATGCCCATATTTTTTGTGAATCATATGCTATGTTGTTGGATTTATTGTACGGAAAAGTAGCACAAGACATGGTTTTGATAAGAGTACCAAAAGAATATTCTTGTATTTAAGAGTTTCTTCTGTGGGAAAGAAGGGAAATCTTGATCATATAATACAAGGAAAGACACTAATACTTCTGAGAGCGATCACATCGATGAAAGCATGTTTGACTGAGAAGAGAAACACGTTAGTCTGATTCGGACTGCATGTAAAGTTATAATGTCAATAAGATGCAGGTTTACTGAACACGATTAGATTGTGGTGACGTTCCATGAGGAATACAATCACGATCTTGTATCCCAAAGCAAACGTAGATACCTTAGACCCAATAGAAGATTTTTGAAGGTGATAAAGATGTTGGTAAAATCGATAACAAATGTTAAAAAGATGCTTTTTTAGACAATGGTTGCATCATAAATAGCAAAGTTGATAATATATTTCGAGATATTTATAACCTCGTTAGGAATGAGAAAAAACATCATGATGGTTTGGATGCTAAGCTACTTTTGGAACTTTTCAGCAACTGTAGGAAGATGACACCTGATATTTTTTATTCCTATTACTGGTCACTACAATAGGTTAACACATCGTTTATGAATAGATGGTGTTTCCCTTGAAAACTACAAAATTTTCAATGGTACAATTACTTTTGGCACTATATACCAAACAAATGATACAAAGTACAAACTAATATTTGGATCATTATGTTGTGGTAACCACCATGGGAAGACTATCTTCTTTGCTAATGCATTCTTGAACATAGAAACACCATATTCCTTTATTTCGTTATTTGACCAATTCATTGAAGTGATGGGTACACATTCGGTTTCAAGAGACACGGACGAAGACCCGACTTTTTGTATTGCAATTTGTCATTTCTTTCCTTATACGGTTCATAAATTTTGCACATGGCACATAATGTCAAAATTGAAAGGAAAATCATGTTCAAGCTGGGCCACAAATTTGGCCCATCTAGCTATTCAAGCTGGTCTCGGGTTTGCATTATCCCAAACCCGAAGCCCATGGGTCAGCCTGGTTTATGGTCCGCATCTAGGCCCAACCCATTAGCCGACCCGACTCGCACCCCCGCCCGTTTCATTTTGAAACCCTATTCTTGAGTAACCTAAATCCGATTCCTAATCAAACCCCGACCCCGACTCCCCTCTCCCCTCTCGAATGTCGCTCGTCGCCCCTGCCAAAACCCAAATCCCAAAGCTTCGAGATGTCTACGCCGCGTATGGCCCTCCGCGGCTCCGTGGGTCTGCCCTCCGCTGGCTCGTGGCCCCCCTTCACCTCGCACTGCCTCCTCCCTCCTCAGGTTCCCCCACTGCCCCCTCCACCTCAGGTCGTGCCTCGGGTCGCACCACCTCCTCCCTCCCTCTTCCTCCCTCCCTCCCCACCCAGCATTGCCCATCGCAACCCCATCCTCCCTCTCCCTCCTTCTCTCACCACCCAGCTGGCCAGTGCCACCTCGTGCTCCCTCTCCCTCCCTTCCTTTTCCACCCCAAACCGACAACCGCCGATGCAACACCTCCTCCCTCTCCCTCCCACCCTCCACCGACTACCATTTCCTCCCTCCCTCCCTCCCCACGGAGTCACGGACATTGCCCAGAGCCAGCCACCACCACCACTCGACCTCCTCCCTCTTCGTCCTTTCCTAAGGGCAGAGGTTGTCCATACCAAACACATGCCATTACCACAGTGCCTCTACCTTCCCTCCGGTGATGTACCGACATGCACGTGGCAGCCGCACAACCAGTACCCTCTTTTTTGGATCCGATTCTTCAATTGGAGGAGGTATGCTTCGCCCTCTCTTGAACATTAGCTCTGAATCTTGATGTTGTTATATTAGATGTGATTTTGATATTTACATCGAATGTGATTGTGAATCTAAAATATCGAATTAATAGATTGTGTTTGAAATGTTTGAAATTTTATTTTAGATATGATTGCTGATATTGTCATTGAATATGATTATGATAGTTCTGATACAATGTATTATATCTTTAAGATGGTTGTTTGAAATATTGATGTCAAAAAAATTTACAAGAGTCCAAATCACCTATTTTTATGTTTTCATATTAATTAAATGTCGAATGAACGAAATGAAGAAGTGAAAAATGATCCAACAATGGTAGATGTAGAGGACGATGTCACACTTGGAATTATACATCCTAGACAATCACAGACGTGGGTTTGGAATCATCTTACGAAGATTGAGGTAGTTGATGGAAAAGAAATGTGCAAATGTAACCATTGCAAAAAGATTTTGTCATGTCATGCCAGGAATGGGACAAGACATCTGATAAGGCATTTGGAAAACAAATGCTTATATTACAGGAAAGATGCTAAAACATAAACTTTGTTAAATATTTCCACTTCTGCACATGACGATTCAATTTCAACTTGGAAGTTTGATCAAGAACAATACGGGCTTGAATTTGCAAAATGGATTATTTCCAGTGAACTATCTTTAGGATTGTTCTGAATCCATACTTTCGCTCTTTCATGAGGAGGTTACAACCTACATACAAGGTTTTATCACGTTTTACGCTGAATAGGGATTGTATGAAGATTTATCGTTCTGAAAAGACTCAGTTGTTGAATACTATTAAAATTGCAGGAAGTCGCATTTCTCTTACCGCTGATATGTGATCTTCTATTCAGAATTTGGGATACATGGCGATCACTGGTCACTTTATTGATAATAATTGGAAATTGCACATGAAGATTTTGTGTTGTTCAACACTTGCCTCTTGCCACACGGGTAAGAACAATGCAGACATGTTAGTTAGTCGTTTGAATGAATGGAATATTGTAAAGATGTGCACTCTCGCTGCCGATAATGCTTCAACTAATGACGTCGTTGTTCGGAATTTGGTTGATCATTTCTCTTCCGTTGATGATTTATTATTGAATGGATGATTTTTTCATGTACGATGTTGGGTACACATATTGAACTTGATTGTCCAGGATGGGTTGTCAGAGATAAAGGAGCCCATCATTAAAATATACGGTCTTGCCAAGTATATCAAATTCTCAAATTTATTGTAATTGCCCAACAAGAGCGCATTCCTATCAATATGGGATTAAAATTGGATGGTGAGCACGAGGTGGAACTCTACCTACTCAATGATCCATTTGGCTCTTTTGTATCAGAAGGTTTTTAATCGTATGAAGAATCAAGATTTTCATCTATTGGATGTACCCTATATTGTTGAGTGTAAAAAGGTAGAAGTTATTCATGAGATCCTTCAAAGCTTTTACCTTGCAACAAAAATTTTGTCTAGACAAAAATATTCTACATCTAACATGTTTTTCAACTTAATCTTTGAGATTGAGAAAGAACTGAAGTCACTCAAGAACCATGAAGATGTCACAATTAGAAGCATGACAGTGAAGATGTACACCAAATTTGATAAGTATTGGAGTGATAAAGATGCAATGCTTCCTTTGGCAATTACAACAATTTTAGATCCTCAATACAAATTTGATTTATTACGATTATCATATTCAGAAATTTATACAGAGGCTGAAGTGACAGAATATGTTAGCCATGTTGAAAATATTTTTCATTAGCTATATGAGGAATATGATTGCAAGCTCAAAGATGCTCAGGGTGGAGATGCTTTAACTCCAAATATTTTTATCAAGAAAATAGCATTCTATGTGCAACAAACAAGAAGGAAGACACGTTGAGTAAAATGCTTAAGAACTGGCCTTTGATGGGTTCTTTAGAGTCCGGAAAAACTGAGATCCATTTATACTTGGAGGATAACTCCACATTCATTTCAGTAGCTCATTTTGATATTTTGCAATGGTGGAAACTTAATGAAGGCAAGTATCATGTCTTATCACAAATGGCTCGGGATATTTTAGCCATACCATCAGATAGTGTTTCTTATGAGAGTGTTTTTTAGCACAAGTGGTAGAGTTCTTGATGCATTTAGGAGTCGCCTTAATCTAAAGACTATTGAGGCATTGGTTTGTACGAGAGATTGGATTCGATGTGAAGAGCGAGAGAGTTGTGAAATTATTGATGAAGAAGATGATGAAAATAAAGAAGATGAAGATAGGAGTAACACTGATACATTAATTATTTTAATATATGTATTTTATCTATAATTTTTTATGTGGATGACTTTTTGTTAATTATAGCAGTACCATTGCCAATCATCCAAGAATGACATCTTTAACAACCATATCATTGTAAAAAGTCATATTTTAGATTTATTTTTTTCTATTTATTGGTACATATTTTTGTTTGCATATCTGGCTAAGGGATAATTGGTTACTACATTTTAGCTGGTTTGCAAATTGTTGGTACTTGGTGACACATGGACCCTGTGGGATGCGGACTTGCACTAGAATATACAGATTAATTATAATTTTGTAGTAGTGTAGATTGTGTTCTATTTGCAACAATTGGTTGTCTCATACTATCAGGGACTATTCGTGAATTTGGATTATGATGGCTTGGTTTCATGTTTGTAAGATATGCTGGATTACATCATCATGTATTCTATTTTTTCACATTTACATTGCTTGGTGCTATCTATTCTTTCTTCAGGAGCGTATTAAGGATCAAGCATCAGTTTGATTGTTGGATATAAATATTGTTTATCATGTTGCAAATGGTGTTTGGTGCTTGATATCAAGTATTTTATGACCCATTCTGATAGTTTTTGCAGTTCTGCTCTGCATCTAAATGAGAAAGAAATTTGCAAGCATCTGCATGTAAGCTTCAACAACGATATGATATTCCTTATTTCTTAACCGCTCTTTTGGTATTTCGATTAATAAAATATTTTAACCAGTGTTACTTTCATCATCTCAAAATTTACTGAAGAGATCCAAAAATTGGAATTACAAATGCTAAAAAAACCCCTCCAAATCCAATCCTCCAAAAATTGGAATTGTAAATTTGTAAGATAGGCTCTAGCCCAATTTCTGTGGGATTCATGGGCCATGACGACCCATGCTTGACCCATCATGAGTCCGGTTGGGCTCGAGATTGGGCCTGGTTGCTGAAAATTGAGCGGGCCTAGGCCTAGCATGTGGGCCCAGTTTCTTAAATGGGTCTGGGCTAAGATAGGTTGGGCTCGACCTAAGATCGGCCCATGCTCTACCCTAGACATATCGGACCCAAAACCCTAAAAATATTTCTACAGATAATATTAATAATGATTCACCCCCCTCGAGCAGATAGAACATTGCTTGGGATACTCATATCTTTGATGCAACTTTCTGGGTCGCATCAAAATCGCCACATGGGAAGGAGGCTATTTAAGTGTCTCCTGAGGGCGACTTATCCTCCCCTTCATATGCTTCGATTTTTGCCCAAGGCAACAACTGCTTTAATTTCCTATAAAAGGGACACCCCAAATGTCATTGCCCCTCACCACCAATGTGTTTCATTTGCAAACATCCTAGCCATATATCAAGACTATGCACCCTTCAAATTCCTCCCACCAAGAAATCCTACAAGCGACATCGCGCCTTAACCCCTACCATGGAGAACCGACCTTTTAAGGCTGAGCAAAATGCAAACTCCTCCTCAAACAACTCCCTTTCCATGGCTCTCTGAGTCTTGTCTGCCCGATGGATCATCAATCTTGCCCCTCTACTGATGGAATGATCATCGCTCACAACTGAAGGGCTGACTTCTGCATGGAATCTCTTATGGCTAAGAATATCCTTCTCAAATGTCTAATCATTGGATTTGAGAAACACATTCCTTTTTTTGGTTGGGTCAAGGAGCGACTGGGGTTGGAAGTTTATCCAAAAGTGTGTGGTTCATGCTGGATGATATCAAAAAAAAAACAAAACAAGCGATCGCTCAAGTGAACTCTAAGGCATGGTTCAATAAGCTCGCATGCTCTTCACGCACCATGATCAATGGGTCTAAGGTGTGGTTTTTGTAACATCCAGATCCAAATAACTCGAATCCAACCCAATTAAGGATATGTATGATCAAATAATATTCAATTAATAATGAATAAACTCATATTGATATACAAAACACAGATCAAATCTCGTTCGATCGCAATAGATCAAAAGTCAATCACATCGTAATACGTGCCATCGGAAAAGCCGTGACACGAAACCCGAAGCATGAAACAAACCAAGAACGCTGACTATCCACTGAGCTGGAGAAATTCAACAAGGAAGGAATCAAGACATGCGACTAATCATCTACACTTACTATGATCCATCCATGTGACTCATAAACATCGGAAAGATATTTAGATCACCTCGATCATATTAGTCATTAAATACTCAAGATATTTGGATCACCTCGATCATTATAAGCATTCAATAAGGACAACGATCATACCAGAGACTCATCATCCATATTACTAAGGTCCATCAAACATGAATCATAATTAATAAAAAAGTGATAGCTTAATGGATCATATATTTTATATATAAAAGTGTTAAAATTGGGTAATTGAGGTAGGATAAGTAAGATGAGATTTCACATACTGAACAGCTTGAAAACCTGTTTCAATGCAAGAAGCTCGTTAAATTTAATTGTCTATGTACTTGCTTTCTTTTGGAGCCATTAAATTTCTTGTTATATTTAAATTGATTTGATGCGTTCAACATTTGTTGATGTTCTATTCTCCCTGTTGCATGGATTGCAGGCAAAACACTTGCATCGTGTTATTATGACCGCTGAACCTAAGCATCTGCTGTTACTATTGTCAGGTACGCATGTTATTGCTTTTCTTTAGGATATTATAAATGCTTTTCTTTCTCTTCTACTACAAATTGGGATACATGTACAAAATACAGTTTCTTTTGTTACATGCAATTTTTATGGAAATTAATGCAACATAAATTAGTGACACATTGTTGGCCGTGGCTTGTTAATTAAATGTGAATGTCATTCGAAAATGCAAAAATTTTTCCCTTATTTTCGGTACCTAATGCAATCTCTATTGAACATGATACTACGAGTGATGTGTAAACGTGTATCTCGGATCTGCGGGTGGGTATCACAGTTATGGTATTAGAGTAGTGGTACCCTGCTAAACACATCCGTAGTGTTATAGTTCCGATCCCATTAAATTCTCGGATAGCGACAATCCTCGGACTTGTTGCGAGTCCGAAAGGGAAATATGACATTCAAAATCAATGACCACATATGTCACCATTTACAACTAATTTCCATATTGTATCCCAAGAAGAGAAAAAGCACAGTAGAAATATCCACGAACATAAACTATTGTAATTAATGATATCGGTTATTACACAGAACCATGGCGTCTAGAGCCGACCTTTCTAATTGATTATGGATCAATGAACGAGCTTCATGATTTCTAACTTCGGTAGGTAGAATTACAGAGGCTCTAGATCCTCCGTGTCAAATACATGGGCCAGGTGGCCAATTTTTCATCATAAAACTGATAGTCATAGGATTGCCAGTGTTGAGATGATCGCAGATTGTCTACTACTACAGCTCGACGAGTTCCACTTGATTTTGGAAATGGATTGGATGTCAACTCATCATGCTCTGGTTAATTGCTTTAGGAAGATGGTTGTCTTTAGGATTCTGAAATTTGCTCGAGTTTACCTTTAAGGTACATTACATCACTCCAAAATGGAGCGCATTTCAGTGTTGTGAGATTAAAGACTTATAGATCGAGGATGCGCCGCATTTCTAGTAATTGTACGAAAGACATCTAATGGAAAGCTGATAACTCTGGACATCAGGGTAGTATCAGATTATCCCGATGTGTTTCCTAAGGATTTGCCAGGTTTACCCCTTGAGAGGGAGATTGAGTTCGATATCGCATTACTGTCATATACACAGTTGATCTTGATGGCTCCTTATCGCATAACATCGGTAGAGTTGAAAAGAGCTGAAGGTGCAGTTGCAAGAGTTACTTAATTTAGGTTTTGTGAGGTTGAGTACTTCACCTTGGGGTGCTCCCGTTCTTTTAGTCAGAAAGAAGGATGGATCATGAATTTATGCATCGGTTACATGCAATTGAAGAAGATAATGATGAGGAACATTTATTCTATGCCACACAATGATGATCTTCTTGATCAACTACATGGATCTTAGGTGTTTTCAAAGACCAGTCTCTGATCTGGCTACGATCAACTGAGGATTCGAGAGTCAGATATTCAGAAGACAACATTCAAGGCTCGATATGGGCACTACAAGTTTGTCATGATGCCATTTGGGCTCACAAATGCCCTTGTAGCAGTCATTGAATCGATGAACATGATTTCCATCCATATTTAGACAAGTTTGTGATTGTATGTATTGATGATGTATTGATATATTCTTGAAATGAATGGGATCATGTAAATGATCTAAAGATAGTCCTCGACACACTTCAAGAGAATATGTTATATGCCAAATTGAGTAAGTATGAGTTATGGTTATCCCATGTCTCATTCCTTGGGCATGTCATTCCTGGAGCAGGTATCGCAATTGACCCTGCAAAGATCGAGGCAGTAATGTCTTGGGAGCTGCCCGAGACAGTCTCTCAGATTCAAAGTTTTCTAGTACTAGCGGAATATTATAGACGTTTCGTCGGTGGTTTTTCCTGAGTTATTCTTCCCTTAACACAATTGACACAGAAGGGAGTTCCTTTCATTTATGATGACTCATGCGAGCAGGCCTTCAGGACACTAAAGGAAAGATTGATGACTACGCCTATTCTTGCACTTCCTTCAAGCACTCAGGATTATGCAATATATACAGATGCCCTAGGAGAAGGTTTGGAAGCAGCGTTGATGCAGCGAGGTCACATGATTGCTTACGCATCATGTCAATTAAAGCTACACGAGCGGAATTACGCCATCCATGACTTGGAATTGGCAGCAATTGTCTTCGCTTCCAAGATCTGTCACCACTATCTCTATGAGGTGAATTTCAAGATTTTTACATATCACAAGAGTTTGAAGTACATCTTTGATTAGAAGGAGATGAACATGAGACAACACATGTGCCTTGAGCTAGTGAAGTATTTTGATTATATGATCTCTTACCATCTTGGTAAGGGAAATGTGGTGGCAAATGCATTTAGCAGGAAAGCTTGTGCACACATACGGTAAAGTAGCTATACATGTGGGATGTGCTCGCAGCTTTGACTAATTGTTATCCTCAAGAGAGTGCATCCATATCTACTATCGTATCTCCACAATTCAGTAGTCTTTGGAATTCCATAGTAGAAGGACATATCCTTGGATTTGAGACAGATACATGTGTGCCATCAAGGACAAAGGTGATAATTTTGTAGTGACGAAGTCTACTTTGTGGAAGGATGGCTAGGTTGTTGTGTCCAACGATGAGCAGTTGTGCAAAGATATTCTTGATGAGGCACACAGTTCACGAATGTATACTCATCTTGGTAATACAAATTTGTACCAAGATCTACGCCAACATTCTGGTGGGATAGGATGAAGTGAGATGTGGCACATCATGTTAGCATATGCTTGACCCATGGACAAGGCTGAGCATAGGAGACCACCACGGTCATTACAATCTCTCCCCATTCCTGAGTAGAAGTGGGAGAATATTTCTATGAATTTTGTCACTGGACTACCGAGGACACCAGGTGGCCACGATGCTATTGGATCATTGTTAACAGATTGACCAAGTCAACCCATTTATACATGTCAGCACTACAGATAAAGCTGAAGATGGTTTCCGCATACCATCCATAGACCGATGGATAGAGCAAGCACACCATTCCGACACTTGAGGATTTGCTATGTGCATGTACTCTAGAGTGTAAAGGGTCCTAGAAGGACTACCTGCCATTGGTAGAATTTTCGTACAACAACAACAACAACCATCATTCCAATATCATCATGGCACCATTCGAAACCCTATACAGGCAGAGATTTCTCACACCTCTCAGTTGGAGTGAGATAGGTGAACACACTCTTTACTCCATAGATCTCTTGAAGGAGACTGTGAGGGTTGTTAACCTTGTGAAGCAAAAGCTTCTAATGGTTCAGAGATGTCAGAAAATCTATGTATATCATCGGAGAAGAGATTTGGAGTTTCAAGTATTTCGATCATCTTCTCTTAATCCATTCAAATATGACTTATTAATGTTCAACTTAATCTCTCATACTGATGACATTCCTATAAATAAAGGTGGGAGATTGGGTATTCCTATGAGTATCTCCCGTGAAGAGAATGCAGAGATTTAGTGTTCGTGGTAAGTTGGCGTCTCGATACGTTGGACCATTTGAGATTATTTCTCTTGTGGAGAAAGGTAGCCTACCGAGTAGCCTTTCCTCCACACATGTCATCTATACATGATATATTTCATATATCCCATCTAAGGAAGTACGTGCATGACCCTCGACACGTCATTAGCTACAAAAACCTTGTGGAGCCATACTTGACATGTTAGGAGAGGTCAATATAGATATTCGATAGTGATGTGAAGAATTTTTGCAACAAAGAGATTCCCTTAGTGGTGGTGCAATGGCACCGCAAAAAGGCGACATAGGAAATCGAGGCAGGCATGCAGGCAAGATACCCACGACTATTTTCAAATAATTGTCAAAACAAGCCCATTTGATTATACATGTTGAAAGAATAAGGCTTCTTTTTCCTTTGAGGTTTTTACGGGTTAAAACTCTTTGAGATTTTTTTGACCAGATGAAACTCATATAAAATACATAGTGACCTTGACTGAGTCTCGATGACGAGACTTCCATTGAGATTTTTATACTTGTAACATCCGGATCCAAATAACTCGAATCCAACTAGATTAAGGATATGTATGATTAAATAATATTCAACTAATAATGAATAAACTCATATTGATCTATAGAGTGCAGATCGAATCTCGTTCGATCGCAATCGACTAAAAGTCGATCGCATCGCGTGCCATCGGAAAAGCCGTGGCACGAAACCTGAAGCGCAAAACAAACCAAGACCACCATAAAATCTGATTCGGTAAAATAAGACCAATGAAATCAATCGTTCATCGATCGAGGATTGTTTGATAATTTAAAATCATGAAATTTAATTGCAAATCAAGACCATATCTCAAAAATTCCGGAAATTCATCTTCGATCCGAAGTATATGAATATTATACTCATTTTAATTATCGTTCAGAGATGATCGAAATGAGCTAGGTATTCTAAATAAGAAAGAGAAAATGTTTTTAAAAATAATATTTAAATTTTCTGCTATTACAACATATTGTTGACATTTTTTTCCTTTCCACTTGGCCCAATTTCCTCCTCCACATGTCAAAGAACAAAGCTCCTCTTCCCTTATATAAACACTAGCCCCCTTTCTTTCTTTGTTTCTCTTTTCTCTTCTAATCCACAACCAAAGGAGCTCTTGGAGCCCCCCTGCTGCAACCTATGAGCTGTTGTCCAATAGTTAATTTCCCTTAAAGATGTTGCTGCTCAAAGCAGCTTGAAGGTCCGATTGATGCAGCAGTTAGAGCAACTAAGTTCCTGAGATGCTGGAGCTACTCCTATTCAAGCCAAGCTGCTGGATCCCTTGTTACTGCTGCTCTTATCAAGTACATGTTGCTGCTCTTGTAGAAGTTGTTGCATGCCTTATTGCATGCATGATCAAACCCAAAAGATGTACAACTACACCCTCTCTTCTTGCCATCCATGAGATTTATCCTCATTCTCTCTTCCCTTTTAAATTCCTTAGAGTTTTGGTGACATATTTATAACTTCCATGACTTATAGAGCCTAAGTATGCCTACAGGATACATTGAACATTTGATAATGAAATGCTGCAGATTTGATTGAAATAAAATGTCTGGTGAAGGCTTATTTTTTTACGGTTTCAGACTGGAGAATATGAATTCTCTTTCTTTGGATGAAGATTTGCATAGAGTGTCTAGCTTAATGTTTTGCCAAGGATAGACCGCCTACTATGATATTTTATAAAAAAGCTTTTAGACTAAGGTGCTCGTCTTTGGATGTTGTAGTATATACAAAGGACTAGGATTTCAATACTTTTACTTATTCTTGGGTTATGATGTGTAAGGTGTTCGGTATTAGATCTTATCCAGAGAATGCAATCAACTACTCTGTTTTGTAGTGGACCTTATTAGCTCGAGGTTGAGTCCATTATCAAACATCGTATTGCATACTTTTTTTAGTCTATATTCTAATAAATTTATGGGAAACTACATCAATAGTCATTATTTTTTTTAAAAAAGATTGAGACTGATATTTGCTACCAAGATTATGTGAACATGATCTGTAGTGCTCAAAGATTTAGAGAATGGGATTGAAATGTTGCAGTGACATAAATTGCGGATATTTGCTGCAGATGAAAGTATTACAATTCAGATGATAATAGACAAGATGATGGTGCGAAACTGTGGTGCAATTTCAAGGCTCGATAGATAGCCTTCAATAAGGCCTTCTTAGGATGGGAGTATCCTCATCTAAACAGGACCTAAAGGTCTAATGCAAGTATTAATATTGTCATTCATCATGAATAATCTCCTTTCATTTATGTGATAGCAAAAAGTTTCAGTAAGCAAAGTTTACAGAATTTTGTGTTAGATAAAGTTGTCATTTAGACAACAAATCTTTGGTTTTGGTTCCAAATATTTTGATTGGTTGCATTAGTTCTATTTTGGCCTAGTAGCAGAGTCATGATATTCTTAAATTAGGTGTCTATCATTGGGTCTTTATATAGCTAAACAAAGCAAATACCATGAAATAAGTGGAAAGAACAATCTATGGCATGTAATTGCTGCCGTAATGGGCTGATTTTTACTACCGGAAATGTGAATTTTTTTTGGGTTTAAAAATTAGTTGAATTTTTTTGAGAATTAATCATCCGATATTACTATGGAAATAAATTATATATGAGAATTCATGATTAAAACTTGAAAGATTAAAAATAAAAGTTGGGAATTTGGCACAATTTGAACTTAGATCCAGACTCAACGAACGACTTCTAATCTCATGATTTTAGAAATGTTAATCTGTGACCACAAAGACCGACCATCTTCATGAATTAGTCCTTTAGATATATTCTACTGACTATAAGATCACTACTGACAAAATTCTTAACAAATGACCTAGATCTCTGCAGTCAACCACAAAAAGGATTGAGAAAGGATGATGAATGAAGTTAATGATGGTGATTCAGTAGTGGATGATAATTTAGAGCACTAGTCATGGTGACCATTATACCTGAATGTGCGAGGGTGCGGTGACCCTCAGTTGAGTGGGAGATCGGAAGCCTAGTAATGGCAGCGGTCGCTTAGTGGGTGGGTTTTGTATTCCAGTCTTTTCACAATTTTTCACGGGCGCTCGCAGTTTTACGCCTCTCTGGGATCCATAGTTTTTCTTTTAAGACCAGTTCCAATGACCCTTGTTCTTAGGATACCTAGGCTAGAGGGCCAGTTTTTCTTTTGGAGTGACTCTTCCGGGGGGGTCTCTCCTACCCGTCTCGGTGGCGTAATTTTGGAGTAGACCTATCCCTCTACTAGACCGCACTTCCACTTAGAGGGCGGGATGGAAGGTTCTCTTGGGAGACTTCCTCACCGCTTGAGTTTTGGTTACCATTCTGCCAATAGGCTTGGTGATGGCTACATTTGAGTTGGTTACATTTGAGATTGGCTAGAATTGGGTTTGTTACAGCTGAGTAGGGTTACAATTGAGCTTGACATTAGTTGAGTTAACTAGGTTGAGATCGATTATATTTGAGTTGGTTACAGTTGAGTTGGTTAAAGTGGATCTTGATTACATTTGAGTTGAATCCAGTGGAGCTTGATTATAGTTGAGTTGGATACGGTTGATCTTGATTTTAGTTAAGCTAGTTACTGTTCAGCTAGTAGGTCCTGACAAAGAGAAAATATCATAATAGAAAATCATCCTTATCAGACTAAGAGATACCACCACGGATGTCAGAGAAGCTAGTGGATGTGTTGGGAACTTAGTTAGGATGGATTTATCCCACCGCATGCCTACGGAGGCACCTTAACCCTAAGGCTTCCTTACTGTCTTAGAATCATAGTGTGAGGTCTCACCCATATAAAGACTAAAGACTATCCATTGTGCTGGAGAAATTCAACAAGAAAGGAATCAAAACACGAAACTCATCATCTACACTTACTATGATCCATCCATATAACTCATAAACATCAGAAAGAGATCTGGATCACCTCTATCATATTAACCATTAAATAATCAAGATAACTAGATCACCTTGATGAATATGTAATTCATCACTCTTAAAGTTGAAAATAGAGTCTTGTTTCCGAGTAATTAGCTGCATATTTCTCCTTATAATGCATAATTAGCATTCATGCATGCATAAGTAATACCTGCATTTTAGTATTCATATTTGCATTAGATAAGAAGCCCAATTCACTTATAATTATTCACCTATTTATTTGTATCTTATACTCACTCCAAAACCAATAAAAGCAACTCTATACTGTATATATTACTAACTAATAATACAAGGAAAAGGCCAATAATTTCTAACTTGTAAAATTACCCAATAAAACTCCAAATCCAGTTGGAGAACTTAGGCCTTAGAATGTACATATCTATCTCATACAACCTCCGATCTAGGTCTACTCACTTTTAAATTAATACATATTCAGAGACCTTCAAAATGAGACCAATTTCATTTAAATCGGAGCTCGTATGCAAAACTTGGGTTTTGGGACCCCTTTGTACATTATATGTATGTATATTTGTACCCTTGTATTTTAGTATTTTATTTGACCTCATCTCTGTTTTTGGTCAACATGAAACTTGTAGATCTCATCGATATCTACTTCCATGTTTGTGTTTTTCCAAATTCGTCCATCTTCTCTATCTTATTCCACATTTTCTTTCGGTCATTCAGATCAGGCGACGTGGCACCCTCCAGTTGCGCCATGTGACCCGCTCATAACGTGCCATGAGCCCCTCTTTCTCCGCCATCCGATCCCTTTCCTTCTCTCTAGATCTGTGCCATTCACTCTCCTGGCTGATCTCCACCCTCCGATCATCTCCAGATCAGATCTCCTCCGTCTGCTAGTGCCTCACCCTCAGCAAGCCACATGATGACTTATGAACCGTCTGATCTTCTCTAGAAACCTTCATCCCCACCGCACACTCCCACATTATCCTTAGCCCTTCGATCAGATCCTCCAGATCTCATCCCAACCGTTCTTCAGCGTCGCCCTCTCCTTTCGCCATGAGTCACATCCCTACCCCTTCGATCATACCTCCCCGATTTGATCTAAGCCACTCCTTAGCGCCTCGAGCTGTTGGATCACAAGATCCAACAGTCCCGAGACCGTCTTCCACCTTGGGACACATCCCTCGCGCACGTCGCCCACTTCGCACGCTCGCCGCCCCCTTCCTATTTTCTCCACCACCACAACCACTCTCTCCATCCACTAACCGCCCCACGATGAAGCCCCCACTCCCTTCATCTTCGTCGACCTCCATGTGCTCCATGATCCCCTTCCTCCTCGCTTCACGCACCCTACGGACCTCACGCCTCCATCACTGCTACCTCCACCTTCTCTCTATACAACCCCCACCTCTGACCACCGTTATGACCATCCGCCATTCATGATAGAGGTAGCCCAGCTCTAAGATCCCTGCAGGTGACAGCTCCGGGAGCCATTATCGAGCGACGACGACCGCTTCTTGGTGAGATCTGACGTGGGATAAATCCTCCGTTGTAGTGAGTTCCTTGAGCTCACTGAGCTCTGTCTCTATCGCGGCGTAGAGCAACGACCTGAGGTGCTCCTCGTTGCATCTCCTTCCCAGACATCCATCCATCTTCTCTAGGTAAAGTTTCTTCTTTATCCTTGCTCTTCTTCTTCCTATGTTCTTCTTCATCTTCTACACCCATTCTCTCTCTCCTTGATTTCATGATCTTTTATCCACCGAATCACCAAAATTTCTACACATTCATGGATAAATCATATGTTTTGGATCTAATGGTGATTTTTGTTGATTTTTTGGGTGCAATTTCATTAACCAATTAATCTAACATTTAAACCAAAGAAAACTAATGCATGGCAAAACATGGGATATTGTGAAATCCCATGTTTTTGCCACCCCACGTTCTCCCTCTCCTTTTCTGTTCTTCTTCCTCCGCCTGGCGCACCACCGTCCTCCTCCTCCGCTCGCACGCATCGCCATCGACCTACTGCGCCTTCGGCCTCAACGATCCACATCAGCTCGCCTCGACCACCCCTACAGCTACGTCACCGATTACGACCCTTGACTCTCCACCTTCATCATGGACCCGCTCCATTGTCAGTCCATCAGCCACTGTGCCCAGCGCGTACGGTGCGGCCTTCGTCTCCCACAGCATGCTCCACCGCCGCCAGGCTCCTCCACACTCCCCAGCTCCGCCTGGCGTGCCCACCTGCAACCCCGCAGTGCTCCCAGCAGCGGATCCTGCGGCTTACGTCCTCACACCTCCACCAGCCGACGCTCCGCCCCCTGGCAGCAGCGGTGCCGCCCCTCCAGGCATCCCCACACCCCAGTCGTCCGCCACACGTGGGGCAAAACCACCTGCGCCCCTTTTCCTTGAAGCAGGTCGCAAGCTCGTGCGGCCTCATCGCCACCACCATCTTCAGCCCCTCGTCACTCGCGTGGAGCCACCGCTCAACAACCATCCATCAACCGTGCAGAGCGCCCCCCCTTGGCCGCCGCCGCCTGTGTACAGCCTGCTTCTCGCGAGTCATCCGCCCGCTCCTCGGCTGTGTGTCGGCCGAGGTCTCCAGACCGCCCGCCCCTACTCATCCTCACCTCATGTGAGGAGAACGTGAGGCGTGAGAAGATTACGCCCGTGCTCTTCTGGATTCCAACACTTGCTCCAGGGTCCTCGTAGTTTCCAGCATTCATCGCAGAGCTCAAGCACGTGCAAGGCACGATAGGCCTCAAAGAAAATTGCACATTTACCCCCCGAGATCTAGGTAATTGCATAAACGTCCAGTCTGCATATTTGCTTTTAATCAATTTTATTTTCTGTATTGCATTCATATCCCTGGGTTTCCGCGTTCATTTAGGCATTCATTTAGCCTCATTTTTAAATTCCAAAAATTGCATCTTGTAGAATATCTTAAGCTTTATCTTTGTTGATGCTTGATGAATTTTTAGGAGCAATATTCTATTTAATATGATTATTTTGGTGGAAATTAGCATATTTTGTCCATTGTTCATTGTTAATTGCTTGTTAAATTAACTGTTGCTCTGAAAATCGCCAAAAAATCACAGTAAAATACACATTAATAAATTAAATTGTATTTTACTTAGTTGATATTTAATAGGTCCAATTCACATAGAATTTTAGGTTTATTAATTTTTCTGGATTCATCACACTTAGATCCATCTTGGATAATTTTTATATCTGGAAATAATGTGTTTTGGTATTTATTAAAATTAATTTTGCAAAATCACCCTTCATTCATGTTTAATTCATAGTAGATTCATAAAGTGTCAGAAAAATCCAAAAAACTTAATGTAGCTTAATTTCATTGCATTTCATATTCTGGCCAAGTTTCATAATGTTTGGACTTCATCTGACCATATTCCAAATTTAACCTTAAAATTTGGCTTGAAATTGCATTTCCTTTCTTTTAAATTGCATAAAAATCTATAAAAAGAAAAAATATTCTTTTGAAAATCAGACCTCGAATTAACTAAAATTTTATCTAAGGAGACAGTTGCATCCCTGAGTTCGACCTTAGGCTTGCCCAAGTAAAATAAATCAGCCGCTCGCAATTAATTGAACATTAATTAAAGTGGTATTTTTGACGTAGCCTTGATTACCCGACTGCAACGAACTTAACACTTAATTTGACCATTAATTTGATTGAATTAACAAGGGTAGTCTTAGTCGTGTCACACCTCGATCATTATAAGCATTTAACAAAGACAATGATCATACCAGAGACTCATCATCCATATTACTAAGATCCATCAAATATGAATCATAATTAATAAAAATGTGATAGCTTAAATATGGATAATATTATATATATATATATAAAAGTGTTACAATTGGGTAATTGAGGTAGGATAAGTAAGATGGGATTTCACGTATCGAACAACTTGAAAACATGTTTCAATGCAAGTAGCTCATTAAATTTAATTGTCTATCTGCTTGCTTTCTTTTGGAGTTACTAAATTTCCTGTTATATTTAAATTGATTAGATGTGCTCAACATTTGTTGATGTTCTTTTCTTCCTATTATATGAATTGCAGGTAAAACACCTGCATTGTGATATTATGACCGCTGAACCTAAGCTTCTGCAGTTACTATCGCTAGGTACACATGTTATAGCTTTATTTATGATATTATAAATGATTTTCTTTCTCTTCTACTATAAATTGGGATACATGTACACAATGCAGATTCTTTTGTTACATGTAATTTTTATGGAAATTAATGCAATATAAATTGGTGACACATTATTGGCTATGTGGCTTGTTAATTAAATGTGAATATCATTCGCAAATGTGAAAAATTTTCCTTCATTTTCGGTACCTAATGCAATCTCTAGCGAACATGATACTATGTGTGATGTGTAAAGGGTATTTCGGTTTCGCGGGTGGGCATCACAGTTTTATAAATGGTCGCCATCACTTAGTGCCAAGAAGGTGGAGGAGGTATGTCCCTTTTGGATGGCAGTTATGGGTCTTCCCCTTCACCACAAGCACATGTATGTCTTAGACAACCTTGTTAAGAACTTTGGGCCATTGATGTCCCTCCACTTTCTCGTGATGTTGTTGATGCCATCCATGGTTAAACTATTGGCGTGCATTCTAGATGTATCAATCATTCCAATGGGAATTGAGGTACCTATTGCAGATGGTGTCTTTGAAGCGACTTTCCATCCACTTGAGTACAAAACTAAGGTAGCCTTCACCCATTTATGACTCCCCGCTGATCCCAAACAACACCCTCCATCATCTCCAATCCTCTATCACACAGAGGATCCAAATCAGAGAAATCAATTTAAATGGAATAGGGAAGGGAAGGCTAATTCTGACATGAGCTGGTTCCTGGTGCTTTTGATTTCTGCCATGGGAAAGGATGTTTTAAATATTGATCATTTCCCTTGCCATCACGATCCCTCTCACTTTCCTCCGAAGGTTAAAAAAGACAGCTCGATGCATATTATTGTAAAAAATCTTGTCGATTGAATGAAGATGAAGGGAAAGATACCGTTTGAACACGATAGGTAGAGAATTGAATTCATCATGGTTTGCCCAATTGAAGCAGATAAAATTCCGGATGCTCTGACGACCCTTGCAATGGCAGAAGCTAGTTTGTCCTAACTCCAACCTCTAGGTACACCATCTCACCATGATGCTCTGATACATATCCATTGATGACTATTTTAATTATTTCATTTTGACAACAAACTTTAATAATCTCTTGAGCACCTACCAAATTATCAAATACTTTGGTAAGCCATGGTTGGAGTTCATCAACTCTCTGCAAAATGTTAGTCCACTATGTCCTACCCCAAATACTAAACAGCTCAAAAAAATTCTATGACATATCGGGGATCCACTTCGATTCACAGTCAATGGCATCATTGAACATATCCGAGGAGGGAGTAAACTCAGTAAAGTTCTTATCACCCTAATTTGGTTCTCCATTTTTGTTTTCCATGGATTTAAAAATCTTATCTTGGAATATGAGGGAGATGGGTGGTAGGTGGAAAGTGGACCGGCTATGTAAGCTAGAAAAAGCTCATAAAATATATATTTTTGTGCTTCAAGAAGCCCGTATTTACGAAGCCATCATGGTTAAAAATCAATGGGGACACGACTGAATAATGTGGCATGCGAATAAAATGGATGAAATAACTTGGTTTCCTCATGTTCTGAGACGAGGCAGTTTGATTTTCCTTGTTGTTTTACTCTGATTTGGCTCGGTTGGAACATTCCTTTTTGCTAAATCAACATGTATGGACCTCTGTCTGACCAAGTAAAAGATGGTTTCCTTGGCTTCTTAGTACATATCTTTACAGGTCATATTCCTACTATTTTTTATCAGTGATTTTAATCTTCTAAGAAAACACACCAATAGATTATCAGGTGCTCCGATCAATGGTTTCTGTACCAAATTTAATGCCTAGATCAACGACGTGGATCTTATTGACATTCCAAATCGCAGTACATCTTTTATTCGGGATGGCAGAAGCTCCCCAAGTAGTTGGACGATCTTGGATAGTATGATTTGCGATGCAAATATTTTGGATATGGTTCATTGGAAAATCTTTCCACCTTACCTAGAACCTTACCTTTTTCGAAGATCATCCCCTTTTATTGGTCGCATCCCCTTTTACTCGAGATGGTTCCTTGTTC
Source organism: Ottelia alismoides (assembly GCA_037367405.1). Lineage (NCBI taxonomy): Eukaryota > Viridiplantae > Streptophyta > Magnoliopsida > Alismatales > Hydrocharitaceae > Ottelia > Ottelia alismoides. The sequence goes on along the minus strand of JAZKJV010001151.1, from coordinate 266,421 downwards.
ATACGATCTTGGATAGTGTGACAGGAGTGAGGACTCTACAGCATTGGATTCGGTTACCACCAAATCATGGGTCATACGAGTTGAGACAACCCTTCATTTCACTTCTTCCCAAGTTCTATGGGAATACTTTAGAGGAGTCGTTTACCTTTTTATAGCAGTTCGAGATGATATGTGGTACGATTAGTTATCAAGAAGTTACACATGAGGATGTATGCCTCAAGGCCTTCCCCTTCACCTTAGTAGATAAGGCACTTTACTGGTTGAGTTATTTGGGGAGGTAGATCTCTATATGGGACGATCTGAAGTCCACATTCATGTGTAAATATTTTTCTTTGGGACAGACGAACATGATGAGGAGTCAGATCTCCAATTTCACATAGCTTCCACATGAATCATTTCATGAGGCTTGAGATAGATTCAAGTTTTGACTGAGAGATGCCATCATCATGAGATACCATTGAAGGTGCTTGTATAGAACTACTTTGGAGGACTCCAGCCGGATGTACATGGCCTAGTGAGCATCGCATGTGGCGGCAATTATTTGAATAGGGACGTCGAGTCAGTTTGGTCAATCTTTTAGGGGATGGCGAAGAATTCACGAGTTGTAGACTCTACTCGGGCTTTCCAAAAGGGACCACAACCACCATACCACCGAGAGAATCAGAAGGTGGCACATGTTACTGATTCTGATTCATGACATGGGATTCATTAGTGAGAAGCTGAAATTAGTCGATGTGATTCAGAAGCAAGTTCAGGATTTATAGCCGCTACAAGAGTTAGAGAAACTCTCATCACTTCCTCAACAGTTGAGTGCTTTGATGACGAAGGTGATCGAGTTACAGCTTCAGTACCAACAGTCTCACACTCCTTCTACTTCCCAGCATGTACGAAGATCTTTACTCGCTCCTCCCACCCGTCAGATTCAATACATTCAAAACGAGCTGGTACAACCTACTAAGCCTCTACAGATTGACTGGCATGAGGATCCATCCAATGCCAACCCAAGTCAGATCACTAGCCCTAGAGATGATGTTGATGCTCATGCTACTCTTGAGATCAATGGTATATGGTACGCTCCTGTTCAACCACCGCCACACTTTACTCCTCAGAGCATACACCATCAACAACAACAACATAGTCATCCGCAACATGGATGCCAACATTTCCAGCACCGCCAGCACTTCATGCAACATCAATCTCACCAGCACGCCTATCATCGACCATATTCGCATCAGTATCCTGCTACATATCCACATGCATATCAGCACCCGCATTAGCAATAGCCTTTCTTTACACCACATAGATATCCTCAACCTTAAACACCACATCATCACACTCCTAAGTAGGAGAGAGTAGACAGTCAGGGACACCACATTGAGTTGAGATATCTTCACATGCCCTAGCACTGAATCAGATCATGGACATGTTGAGCACACTCTAGATAGTACATATGATAGAGATGGAGCGGGTTAACCATTGTCTGGATGAGTTAGCCACGCCCAAGACCACTCTCCAGCCTAGCCTCTGATGAACCCGAACAACAAGAGGATGCATTCAGATCAGGTAGACACCACTACAGGTACGATCTCTTTTCCTGAATTTTTATCTAACTTCATTCATCTAAGGAGCGGTAGATCACCACAAGCACCTGATCAAGAGGAGGAGAGGGCACATAACGAGGAGCGAGAGCCAATCCCTGATGATATTGAGGTTTCACATTTTGATGCTGGGGAGGAGGCCCACCATGATGAGGACCAGCATGATGTCCATCACGATGATATTCAGAGAGATGGGAGCGATGCAGAGCTAATTGACACGGACACATGCGAGTCAGATAATGATACCACAGAAGATCATGCAGATACTCTTGATGCAAAATTTTCTTCTCTTATTTTATAAAGTTTTATACATACTTCTGAGACTCTCGATGTACATGCTGATTCCACTTGTGATGGGAATAAAAACATTGATTTTGTCATTCCTGAGATTGTTCCTTTTCCCTATGCTTTGTATGGAAAAGGAAATAAAAATTCCAAAAAAGAATGTTGTCACTCCAGGGACTGAGAGGTTATTGAAAGATCACATTTTTCTGAAGATCCTGCTCCATGATGTCTTGGATCACTTCCCTACGCTCAAGCAACAATTGAAGAATAGATGTACCATGCGCAGGAAGAAGATATCACATACAAAGAAGTATGTTTTGACCAAGGCCACATCCCGCACCTTACATAATAGATTGCCCAAGAAGAAGAAAGATTCAAAATCATATTATGTTAGATGTGAGATTTCTCAAGCAGCATTCGATTGCACTCTATTAGATAATGGTTCCTCAATCAATTTGTTACCATCTTGTTTATTCGACAAGCTCGAGTTAGGTCCTCTTTACAAATCCCACGCGATCCTTCAATTTGTTGATAGATATGTAAAGAGACCTAGGGGCCTTTTGAGGAACGTTATTGTGACCGTGCAGGGTCTGTAGTTCCCAGTGGACTTTATTGTCCTGTACATGGATTGTCCTACACAGTTGCACCTTGCCCCGATCATTCTTGGGAGGCCTTTCTCGGAGACTGAAAATGCCCTCTTAGACTATGAATAGGGAAGGTATCTTTTCACACTGAGGGCGAGAAGGTACATATAGAGATGGCAAGAGAATCACATACATCCAGTGCCACATCTACAGCTAGTTCAGATGCCCTGAGTTCCTTAGCCACCTGTGATTACATGGATGAGGTTCGTCTTGGCGACCTTGAGAGGCATCGAGTAGAGACAAACGATATCCTACCAGAGGATGGGTTCGAGACTACAGCTGGTAGTCCTTCTAATGGTACATTATATATTAGCATGGATAATGATGATCAGATGGAGCAGACACCTAATGATTTCATTGTAGATATTTTAGATCTTGAGTGTTCACACAATTCCTCCAACTCAGTTGAGCTAGAGACTGATATTCATTTAGCAGATTTATTTTCCTCAACTCATTCTGAGGATGAGCACGGTAGCGAGTTGGATGATGTTTTAGACATCTTTTGTAGACCAATGATGGAGCATATTGAGATGATGGATAATCATATCGCAGACACATCTACCGCTAGCACAAATCCCAGTACACATACAAATGCGTATACAATAAAGCAAGATTCCACCTTGCCATAACTGAAGACTTGCCATCGAATATGAAGTATGCTTTCCTTACAGGTCCACAGCGATAGTTTCCGGTCATTATCAGCTTATCTTTGATCGAAGAGCAAGAATCTCGTGTGATGGGGATTCTTGAAAGAAACCACAAGGTTATTGAGTGGAATGTCTCCGATCTCTGTGGGATAAATCATGCTTTGTGCTCTCACCATATCTATCTCGATCATGACAACATACCTTCTAGCAAGTTTCAGTGCAGGTTGAATCCGGTTTTACAGGATGTTGTAAACAAAGAGATTACGAGATGGTTCCACACATGATTTATTTATCCTATTTCCAACTCTGAATGGGTTAGCCCATTACATGTTGTCTCGAAGAAGTCAGTGATTCAAATGGTCAAGAAAGAGATTGGAGAGGAGACTCCAAAGAGAGTAACCACATCTTGGCAGGTGTGCATTGATTACAGGAAATTGAACACCACGACGAAGAAGGACAACTTGCCTTTGCCTTTTATGGACCATGTTATAGAGAGGTTGGCAAGGAAGGAGTACTTCTGTTTCCTTGACAATTACTCCAGAGCTATCCCCTTGCTATCCCATCTAAAAGAAGACCCAAAAAATCATCGCATTAGGCTCTTAAGCCTTTAATGGATCCTAATGGCATCATGTACATCAACAAGGAGAAGACGGGATCAGTCGACAACACTGAATTCAGAAGCACAAGACGACACCCCCACCCCCCACTCCCCAATCGAGATGCAAAGCAGATTCCAACTTGCCAACTTCGGTTCCTTCTTCTCAAACAAAGGGATCCACTTGGTCATCTACAACCTGCCATCTATACGAGAAGGATCCGTGAAAACCAAAGGGATCCCGCACCTCTGCAACCCTAAAACCCAACCGCATGTTGCCACAAGCTCCTTCATTTCAAATGAAACAAAAGCAGGTTTACCCGACTGATCTGCAAGCTCCAAAAACTACCAAATATATTCACTATTAATGATAGGCATCTAGCCTCTTGGACACCATTCTCCATGAAGAACAAAGTGTCATCCGAGTAATGAAGCACCAGAATGGAAGCATTATGCTTCAAGAAGCCCATAAAGCCACTTCCTGAAACCACTCCCACCATAACAATGCCAAGCACATAACTTGCCAACTTCTACTCCATCTTCTCAAACAAAGTACACACTTTGTCGCTTGCAACATGCCATCTATAAGAGAAGGATACATGTATACCATGGGAATCTCACACATCTGTAACCCTTGAACCCAACCACATACTGCCACAGTCTCCTTCATCCTTAACAAAACAAAAGCAGGTTTTTCTCGATTATCTGCAAGCTCAAAAAGCCACCAAATCTATCCACCATTGTTGATAGGCACCTAGCCCTTTGGACACTATTCTCTATGAAGAACAAAGGGTCATTCGCGTGCCAAAGCACCAGAATGAAAGTGTTAGGCTCCAAGAAGCTCCAAAATCCATTGTCTGGGACCATTCTCAACATAGCGACGACAAGCACATAGTTGCCGAGATGAAATGCAAAAAATTACTTCGAAAAGTAACCATACTACACCCCCCCACCATGGTTGAAAGAGAAATCCCTCTTGTCGCATTAATCAGTATTGCAAAAGAGAAAATGATAACACATCTTTTCATCTACAAGATCTAGTGATCCGGGAAGCCAAGCTTGGACAAGGAGCTCCAAAGATAGTGCCAACCCACATTGTCATATGACTTTTCTACAACAACAACAACAAAGACTTTTCCCACATTAAGTGGGGTCAGCTACATGGATTCTTTGCATCCATTTAGATATATCTTGGGTCATTCTCGTCGGCCTTACATCCAAAAAACTAAGATCCCTTCATATAGTCTCATTCCAACACTTCTTAGGCCTTCCTCGCCCTCTCTTAGTCGGCTCAACATTTCGAAATTCGCATCTCCTAACTGGTGCATCAGCTGACCCTCCTTTGCAAATAGCCAAACCACTTTAAGCGGCTTTCTCGCATCTTATCCTCGATCGAAGTTACACCAACTTTCCTTATGATTACATCATTCTGAATCCGATATTTACGTGTGTGTGTGTGTGTGTGTGAGTGAGTGAGTGTGCGCGCGTGTGTGTCCACACATCCACCTTAGCATTTTTGTTTCTGCTACAGCCATTCTCTACACATGTCTATGGTTCACAGGCCAATATTCAGATCTATAAAGCATAGCAAGTCCCACAACTACTTTGTAAAACTTTCCATTGATTTTCAAAGGAATTTTCTTGTCACATACAACAGTAGAGGCTCCTCTCAATTTTAGTCAACTTGCATTTATTATATTAGTAACGTCTCTATCAATTTACCCATCATGTTGCAAAATAGATCCCAGGTATCTAAAAGAATCTCTTCTGAATGTTATCGTCGCCAATCTTCACCTCAATTCCGTCACCATTGCTTCCATCAAACGTGCACTCCATATTTTCAGTCTTAGCCCTACCTATACGAAATCTGTACGTCTCCAAAGCATGTCTCCAAATCTCAAGCTTCTCATTTACTCCATCTTTAGTCTCATCAATCAACACAATATCATCAGTGAATAACATAAACTAAGATATCTCATCCTGAATGTGAATTTTCAACTCGTCCATAATCAAAGTAAAAAAGAATTGACTCAAAGCTGAATGCAGACCAATGTTGATGTCAAGATAGTCAGTCTTCTCAGACTGGATCCTTACACATGATGAAGCCATATCATACATATCCTTTACGAGGCTAATGTATAGGAGAGGTATTGTCTCTTCTCCAAAACTCTCCACAATATCTCCCATTGGACAGAATCATAAGCCTTCTCCAAATCAATAAAAAATATATGGAGATTCTTCCTTTTAACTCTATAAATCTTTGTTGTTCTCAACGAGTGGATGGCTTCAATGGTTGAACGACCTGGCATGAATCCGAATTGGTTTTCTTTTACTTTGGAAACTTGCTTCAACCTTCTTTTTATCATACGTTCCCAAATTTTCATAGTGTGACCCATCAGCTTGATACCTCTTTGAACAATTTTGAATGACTCGTTTGTTCTTAGAAAGACGCACCACGATGCTTCTCCTCCAATCTTCATGCATTTTCTTGCTTTGCCAAATAATATTGAATAAATTTGTAAGCCAAGTCAAACTACGCTCACATAAAACTCTCCATACTTCTATAGGAATGTCATCAGGCCCTACACCTTTCCTAGGTCTCATAACCTTCAAAGCATCCTCTACTTCCTTTGTTTTCATCTATAGCTTGCATGATTCAAGTAACTTTCATTACTAGTTAGATCTCCCAAAGTAATCTCTTTATTTCCTTCCCCGGTAAAAAGCTTATGGAAGTACTGCTCCCATCTAGTCTCTATATCCTTCTGAGTAACAAGCATGTGACCTTCCTCGTCCTTAATGCATCTCACTTGAGAAAGGTTTTTGATCTTTCTTTCTCTCGCTTTGGCCAACTGAATATATCCATCTGACCCTCCTTAGAGTCGATATTTTTATAGAAAACTTCATAAGCTTTTGACTTAGCTTGGCTTACAGCGATCTTTGCCTCGTTCGCTATTTAGTAGTTTGTGACAGTTTCCATTATTTTATCCTTAGACATAGCTTTAAAGCATGCTCTTTTAATTTTGAGTTTCTCTTGCAACCCTCCACTCCACCACCAAACCTCCCTTTGGCATGAAGCTCGTCCCTTTGACTCGTCTAGCATCTCTTTGGCTACCCTTTGGACACAAGATGCTACCGCCCCCCACGTCTCGTTTGCACTTCCATTATAATCGCAAGATAAGTATTCAAAAACCTTATCCCTGAAGCTTGATTGCTTCAATTGAAGATTCGACCATCAAGTTCTAGTGATCTTGGAAGTCCTTTTATTTACCAGCCTCTATATTTGCACATCCATGACTAACAAGCGATATTGGGTTGTCAAACTCTCTCCTGAGATTATATTGCAGTCTTTGCAACACAACCGATCTCTTCTCCTCGATGCAAATTAATCTATATGTATTCTTGTCAGGCCATTCTTATAAGTAATTAAATGTTCATCCCTCTTCTTGAAGAGAGAGTTTGCTATAAAAAATATCACAAACATAGAAGGCCGTATCGGCGATATATCGCCGATATATCGGTTTCGACAAGGAAGGAGTTTTGATATCACCCAGTATATCCTTTTACAGGGATATCGACGATATATCGCCGATATATTGGCGATATATCGCCATATCGGCTCATATCGGTCAAAAATGACTAGATTCAGTACAAAAAATCCCGTATATCGATCGATATCATCAATATTTCGCCGACATCTCTATATATCAATGTTATTATTCATGCAAGATTGATTCCACTACTTATCTAGCTACACCTAGTATTTAAATACATATCTAGCTACACCTAGTATTAAAACACACGATGAGGGGGGGTCAACCTGAGCCCCCCAGCCCCCCCAGGCTCGCTGATCGGGCAGCGAGACCCCGGTATTGGTGGGGTATGGTGCGACAGGAAGGTGCATGCAATGGTTCTTCAACTTGGTGTATATTTGCAGGTTATTCCATGTCGTAAGAACTCAAATGAAATCCATTTTCAATCTATAAAGTCAATTCTTCAAAAAAATCTATAAGTCAAGAATCAACATTAATATCGATGTATTCGGAATGATCGATGTATGCGATATAAGCTTCATAGATGATCGATATGTGTGATCTAAGAGTATATTTGTAAGTTATTTAGTGATCTAAGAACTTGGATGAACTCCATTTTCAATATATATAGGTCAACAACTAACAATACCAGCAATATGTTCAATATGACCGATATATGCAATATAAGGATCAGTCTTCACAAAATGGTCTATGTGTTATCTAAGTGTATATTTGTAAGTTATTTAATGTTATAGGAACTTGGATGGAATCCTTTTTCAATATCTATGGAATAAACATTAACATCGATATGTTCGATATGACCGATATGTGCGATATAATGGGCTATAAACGACCGATATGTGTGACATAAGTGTGTATTTGTAGGTTATTTGTTGTTTTAATATATTGGATGATCTTAATTTCTGGAAAAAAACGACGAAAAATAGCTTTTTTGAGCCATTTCCAATATTTCCACCGATATCATCGATATATCGTCGATATATCCCGATATCTATTTCCGGACGGACCGAAATGATATTGATATCGATACGGCCTTCCTTGATCATAAGCCATTACAAAATTCAGAATGACTTTTCCCTCTTCACTTTAATCCCCGAAACCATAGCCTCCATGAACACTAGCATACCCTGACGCATCCTTTCCCACATGTCCATTAAGATCATCACCTAGGCAAGCCATCTCTCTTTGTGGGATGCCTTGCGTAAACTTATCTAAATCCTCCCAAAAAACTTGTTTAGTACGTTGATCTAAACCAATTTGTTGTGCATAAACTGAAATGATTTAGAATTTCTTCTTCGAGTATCAATTTTAGCAAAATAATCCGATCCCCGAATCTTTACACCTCGACCACACAATCCTTCAAATCCTTATGAACAATCACTCCAACACCATTTCTGCCATTATCTTTACTTGAATACCAAAGTTTAAAGCATGTCTTCTCGATCTCCCTTACTCACCAACCCATTTTGTCTTTTGGAGACATAGTATCTGAATCTTCCTTTTTTTTCCTTCGTATCTACGATCTCCATCGATTTACCAGTGAAAGTGTCAATATTCCAACTATATATCCGTAACTTCCTTTGTAACCTCTTTATGACTAACTTCTTTACTCCCATGTCCATCATGCGAGAACCCTTGCAAATTTTGGATTGCATCCGCACAGCGATGCAGCGGAATTAGCTTATTTACTTGCATGTGCTCCTCATACGAGAACCCTTGCAAATTTTGAACTACATCCGAGCAGCGATGTAGCGGCCCCTGTCAACTGCTCATTACAATCGAGCGATGCAACGCATCGCTACGCCCAGTGTTCAGGAAACCGGCCGAGTATACCTCATGCCTGGTCGCATACTCGTACTCGGAAGTTTTGGCGCTACGAGTATGATCAAATCGGCATCTAAGCAAGACATGTTGCATACTCAGCCGAGTATACCGTATATGCAACCGTTTATGCGGCCTATTTTCAAATAAACATTTTTAAAACCCTAACCCAAACTCGAACACTTGACTTAACGCTCTTTCAATTGATGTTTTTGTTCATTTGACTCTATATTACTTTTTATCCCAATAGTTCTGTTCCTTGTACCTTCAATTCTTTATTATTATAATCAAGAGATATAATATTTAGAGGATATTAACATAATATTAAAATTTTATTTATATTTTTAATAGTAAAAAATACCAAACCGCATAAAATCACATACTCCCCGCATACTCTCCGGCATACTGCATACTCTCTATGCAGTGACCCCTCCGACTGAATACGGCATACCACATTCCTGAACATTGGCTACGCCCCAACAAAATCTAAATTTTTGCATAAAATCATGTTGAAAAGATCCGAACTTTTTTGAGACAAATTCCTAAATAGTGTTCTTAAAGAACACTATTTAGGAAGTTGTCTCTATTGCGCTTGCTGACGGCTACCTAATGCATAACCCTCCTCAATTATCCAGACTGAGACCGATCATGGTTGAGTTATCCAACGACTTTTCTAATAGAAAATAATGATTTGCATATTCATGAGGCCCTAAGATTCTCTTATATAGAGAGGATAAATCATATTAGAAAAATTGCATAATAGAGATGAAAAAATACATAAAACGATAAATGATAAAATAACTCTCAATACTCACCTCAAGATGGAGCATAGAAGTCAATCATGCTCACCTTGGAACAACACCTTCAAAATGGTCCTCTAGTTAGAGCCTTAGTGAAAACATCTGTTGTCTATTCCCCTAAGATGACGTGGGAAGTAGATATAAGGCTCTTCTGAATCATGTCGCGTGTGTAGTGACAATCTACCTCAATGTGCTTGGTCCTCTCATGGAAGGCAAAGTTGTTGACAATGAAAAGAGCAATGTGATTGTTGCATTCTAGATGCATGGGAAGAGGCGTGTCATTGGCTAGGTCAGTCAGAACGTATATGACCCACATCATCTCATTGATTCCATGCGCATGGCTTTGTATTCTAACTGCACTAGATCTCGCAGCTACAGTTTGCTTCTTGCTCTTCCATAACACAAAAGAGCTCCCTATGAACATCGCAAAGCCTGAGGTAGATTTCATGTCCTTAGGACATCATGTATAGATGTTGTAATGGCGAGGGATGTCCCTCTGCTAAAGATCAATCTTGTACCAGGAGATATCTCAGAATCATGTGAACCGCATCCATATCTATATGTTCATGTCATGGTTGCTCCATAAACTAGCTAACCTTGCTTACGGCAAAGGAGATTGCATCCACCCCATAAGTCTGGGTGATCCCACGAGCCACAAGTATAGCCTTGTAGCAATTAATGTTGCTATATGCACGGTATTTCACTATAAACACCCATTTGCATCCAACCACAGAAGCCCCTTAAGGAGAAGTAACAAGCTCCAAGTTATACGCAACTTTCGCACAACCATCTCCTCCTTCATGGCAAGATGCCACTGACTATCTCACATAGCCTCCTAATGTGTCAGTGGGATCTCTATAGATGATAGACCCATGACAAACCTCCTGAAATCCTTTGAAAGACGCCTTTAAACCTAAGCAATGAGAAAATACGTGGCATATGTACATCTTCGTTTCCTTAGAGCAATAGGCACATCAAGATCATATGTACCATCTGTAATATGTAAAGTATCCTCCTGAGAAGACATGTGCTTGTCTTGTAAAGTAGTCTGGTGTATAAACAAATCACAAGTGCCATCATTAGAAATAAAGTGCTCTAAACATACATGGGTGTGCTAGATGATGGGGAGGCCCATGAGCAGGGGGTACAAGGTGGTCTGTGAATGTAAAATTTTGGCGAAAACAGAGCTAAAGTACCATGAGGTAGAGGCGGAGGAGCAATTACGGTAGGAAGAGGTGGAGGTGGTGAACTTGGTGGAGGTGGTGACGGTGGTGGTGGAGCTTGTGGAACCGTAGATGGTGGTGACGTAAGAGGAGGCATATAGACCTCTCCAGAGTCAGATGGAGTCTACCTCTCACATGTAGGAGAAAAATAATGGCCGACTCAAAAAAGGTGACATCAGTACTAAGTACTTCTGTCTAACAAAATCAAAGCATTGATACCCCTTCTGGGTCCGAGAGTAAACCACAAAAACACACTTGACAGCACTGTGAGAGATCTTGTCATGGTCAGGAGTCAGATGATGCGTGAATGCCATGGAGCCAAAGACATAGGTGGTAGTGAGAAAAGGTCCTTAACGGTGAAACACAATCTAAAAAGGAACCATTTCACCTAACATGGAAGACGGCATATGATTGATCAAGTAGCACACAGTGAGAATCGCATCACCCAACAAAGAGTGGGGAGCGTGACTCTGGATCAAAAGCATGGGCGGAGGTAGGGGGCGGGTGGGGGCCATGGCCCCCCCTCCCAAATGGAAAAATATCAGACCCCTTCCCCCCAAATCCTTAGTTTGTCTTTCCGATTTCCATTTCTGAGCTGCAGCCAGAAGAAATTATGGCCTTAAAAATCAATTCTCTTGGACTTTTTTTGCAAATTCTCCCACAACTATTCAACTCCCCCCGAATCCCTCCCCCATTTTCCTATTTTAACGGCAGCCAACCCCAATCTCGCCTACCTCCACTCATCCCTCTTCCTCATCTCCTCACACCGCCCCCATCGAACCCCATCGACGCAAATCTGGAGCTGGAATGCTCATCATCCGTCACCAATACTCGTCGCTGCTTCGGTGAGTGGACGCTTCAATCTTGCTTATTTTCTTTGTGTGATTTGCGTGCATGCATCATGTATGTTGAACTTACAATCCAAATGGTAATGTAGATTTTTTTCTCTTAGGTGTTTTCTTTGTGTTGTTTTCTTTGTATGATTTCCGTACTTGTAGTCATCTAAGTAGAATCAGATACTGATGGAATTGAACTAGTTTATTTGTCAACGTAATACACTTTAAGTCGTTAAAAAATTAGTTGGAAATGCTAATCAACGACTCTAATTTAAGAAGACAGATCAAACTTCAGCTTTATTTCAGCTTTCCGTAGATAAAGATCATATAAAAGTCAATGTCCAAATACCTAGTCGGCTGGAATTTTTTTATATACATAAGTAATTAAATTGGATAGAAAATTTTTTATTTATTGCCTTTAACGACTAATGTTGAAATAAACCTAATTGTGCAATTGAAATGGAAGAAGACTGCAATTGCAATATACGTGGTGCTGAATTTTAACTATCTTAATAATTTATGTTAACATTTTTACAGATATTAAAAACATTTCATCGTATCGAGCTCGGCAGCGACTTGGCACATCAATCATCGACAATCTCATTCACGTGAATACATCTGCATCAATCATCAATTCATCGGTAAAAAATATTTATCATATAATCATATTCTATATGTTACACAAATGTCCTAATATCTATATCTCAATTCAGCGCTTTGCGCATTTGCCCTTTTTTGGGTAGGGGGTCTATATTTGACGTTTTGAAAGTGATGTCCTAATGTCCATCACTTTCAAAACTTTGTAACTCACTAGTAGTTATTTTTTAGTATTTATATATTTGACTAAGTTTTGGCCCCACCAATAAAAATTTTCTGGCTCCGCCCCTGATCAAAAGGATCCTAGTTATGTCAAGAAGATGATGGTGTTAGCATCCAGCAATATCGTTCTATTGAGAAGTATATGCACAAGAGGTCTGATGTAGAACACCGATGGAACCGAACAACTGAGACAATTGAATGGTATGAATCTCCAAGGCATTGTCAAAATGGGCATATTTAACATAGCAGAAAAATATTCTTTACATCATTAATGAAAGTTTGGATGACAAAACCAGCCTCAGACTTGTTTTTCAGAAGAAAAAGCCAAGAAAGCATGGAATAGTCGTTGACGGAGACAAGATAGAACGCGTACCCTTGGTAGCCAGGAACATGACTGGAACCCCATATATCAAAATGAACAAGATCAAGTAAAGAACTGATACTACGACTCTGAAAAGCAGGAAAACTAAAGCGGTGATGCTTCCCACGCTGGCAAACCTCATACTGAAAATGTAGAATGAGGTGAGATCTATGGGAGGCACGACTGGGACCCCATATATCAAAATGAACAAGCTCAAGTAAAGAACTGCTACTACGACTCTGACAAGCAGGAAAACTAAAGCGGTGATGCTTCCCACACTGGCAAAGCACATACTGAAAATGTAGAATGAGGTGAGATCTATGGGAGGACTATACACAGCTTCTGCATAGAAAGGTGACCGATCGAAGGTACTTCATGTATGGAGAGACAGACCCGATAGGAATAGAAAAAACCAACATAAAGACACTGGATCAATATATAGAAACCCCTTTTGGTGGAAATGAGCAATCTGTTTATTCCATAGAACCCTAGACTCTCTTATATAGAGAGGGCCCATGGGTAAATTACATAAGAGGCTATCGAGAAAATAAAAATAAAGAAAAAGGTACACCGACTACATAATATTCTCTACACTCCCCCTTAAGATGGAGCATAGATATCAATCATGCTCAGCTTGGAAGAACATCTCTGAAAAGGTCCTCTGAGCAATGGCTTGGTAAAAATGTCGGCAGTCTGCTCCTCTGAACTAACATGTGAAGTAGAAATCAAGCCCTTCTGGATCATATATCTAGTGTAGTGGCAGTCTACTTCAATATGTTTTGTTCTTTCGTGAAATGCTGGATTATTGGCAATAAACAAAGCAGCTTGATTGTCATATTGTAGCTGCATGGGTAGAGGTACATCTATAAGCAAGTCTTCTAGTACGGCTCGAACCCACATCATCTCCGTGCTTGCTTGTGCCATGGCCCTATATTCAGATTCAGCACTGGATCTCGCCACAACAGTTTGTTTCTTTCTTTTCCAAGAAACCAGAGAGCTACCCACAAAAACGACAAAGCCTGAAGTAGACTTACGATCCTTAGGACACCATGCATAGTCTGCGTCTGCACAAGCTGAAATAGATAGATCTGTGTTCTTTCTAAACAGCAACCCTGAGCCTGGAGAAGACTTTAGATACCTCAGTATCATGTATATAGCATCCATATGTACCGGTCTTGGTTGCTCCATAAATTGACTCACTCGACTTACTGCAAAAGCAATATCGGGTCAAGTTATAGTGATGTAAAGAATTTACCCACCATCTCTCTATATCTTCTCATGTCCACCTCTTCAGTATCGTGTCATATAATTTCATACTTGGATCCATAGGAGTGCTCGATGGTCTACATCCAACCATGCTCGTTTCAACCATCAAATCTGTAATATATTCCCTTTGGGTCATCACTAGACCATGTGCATTCCTGGCAAACTCCAACCCCAGAAAATATCTTAGAGTACCAAGATCCTTCGTGACAAACTGACGGCCCAAAAATGCTTTTGCCATCTCTACCCCCTGAACATCATCTCCTGTAACCAGAATATCATCAACATATACCATGATGACAACCGTACCTCTAGAAGTCTTCTAAATGAACAACGAGTGATCCACATTTGATCTTTTGAGTCGTTGTCATTCAATTAGGTGGGAAAGCTTCTGGAACCACACCCTTGGGCTCAGTTTAAGGCCATATATCGCCTTGTGAAGTCTACACACCATATGATTCTCCCCCTCAGCAGCGAACCCCGGTGGCTGCTACATGTAGACTTCAGCCTGCAAATCGCCATACAAGAATGCGTTCTTGACATCAAGTTGAAATATGGACCAGTCACGTACCACAGCAATAGATAAAGAATGCGAAGAGTAGAGTGTCGAGCCACTGGAGAGAATGTATCCAAATAGTCCACACCATAGGTTTGAGTAAAGCCTCTCGCGACTAGTCGTGCCTCGTACCGGTCAAGGATGTCATTTGCATGGTACTTTACTATGAACACCCATTTGCAGCTAATAATAGATGCGCCAGATGGAGCGGTAACCAAGCTCCATGTACCGCGGGACTGTAAAGCACTCATTTCCTCTTCCATAGCCAATCGCCAGCAGTCAATTTTCATAGCCTCTTGATAAGTCCGTGTTATCTCCACGGAAGACAAAACCGCAGCAAATCTCTGGAAGTCGCCTGTGAGACGGTGAAAGGAAACCTGGGAAGCAAAGAGATAAGGCGCGCAAGTCCGTTTCTGCTTCCGAATAGCAATCGGGACATCAAGATCATCGTCCACTGTACTCGATGGTGCACCCTCCTCCTGCAAAGAAGAATCCTGCACAGGCACATTATCCGACCCATCGTTAGTAATAGCATCTGAACATACCTGAGGTATGACGGATGCTTGACGTGCCGCCTGAGCAGGACCTGACCAACGTGTATAGAATTTAGGTAATGGTGGGATAGGTGGTTGTGGTGGTGGTGGTGGTGGTGGTGGTGGAGATGACGTCGGCATGACAACCGGGACAGGAGTGGACACAGGTGGACTCAGGCTAGGAGGAGGAGGAACATAGACGTCATCATTAGATGTGGAAGAAGCCAACCTATCACCTGCAGGGGAAAAGTACATAACGAACTCAAAAAATGAAACATCAGCACTGACAAAATATTTCCTGTTTATAGGGTCATAACAACGGTCATCCTTCTGAGTTCGAGAGTAACCTACAAAGACACACTTGACGGCTCTAGGTGAGAGTTTGTCAAGTCCATGAGACAAGAGGTGAACAAAAGCAATAGCACCAAAGACACGAGGGGTAAGAGAAAATAATTCCTTTTCTGGAAAATAACAGAAAGAGGAATTTTCTCACCAAGAACAGAGGACGGCATACGATTGACAAGGTAGCAGGCTGTAAGGACAGCATCCCCCCAAAAAGTGATAGGCGCACAACTCTGGATAAGCAGGGTTCGAGTGATATCAAGAAGATGACGATGTTTTCTCTCTGCCACTCCATTCTGTTGAGATGTGTAAGCACATGTGGTTTGATGAATAATACCTTTGGACGAAAAGAAATGGGAGAGAGAGCGAGTGCAGAATTCCAACACACTATCCGTACGAACATATTTGACAGAAGAAGAAAAACATTCTGCACTTCAATGATAAGATTTCTAATAACATCCCTTGCTTCAGATTTATTCTTTAAAAGAAATACCCACGATACACGAGAAAAGTCATCAACTACAACCAGATAAAACTTGTGTCCCTGATGATCAGGATTCAGAAACACGACTCGAACCCCAAATATCAACATGAAACAATTCAAAAGGGGAGCTACTGCTCCGACACTGACGACTAGGGAAGCTAGAACGATGATGCTTTCCCAACTGACAGGCTTCACATGAAAACGACGAACTCGGGGAGATCTGAGCCAAGAGATGACATATCTTTTGAACCGGGAGGTGACCAAAGCGTAGATACCAGGTGTACGGAGAGACTGATACGGTTGAGTAGGAAGAGATGCCAGCATATGAATTCCAGACCAGACGATAGAGACCATTCTGCTCAGAGCCACAGCCAATCACCCTGCCCGTTAATATGTCCTGAAAAATGAGAGACGATGGGTCAAATATAGCGCGACAGTGCAAATCCTCCGTAATCTGACTAATTGATAATAGATTCATGGAAAACTCAGGAGCATGTAGAACATTCTGCAAATGCATAGACGGTGACAAGGTGATCTCCCTCTGTTCAACGATGGGGGAATGAGTCCCATCAGCTATGAGCACTGAGCGTCCAGGTGGAATGTCTCTATATGACTCAAGTCTATCTCTGTCACAGCAGAGGTGATGGCTTGCGCCGGAGTCCATAATCCAATCTGAGAGATCATGATAGGATGTAAAAGCAGAAGCACTACCTGAGGTACTAGCAGCGGCAGAAGTACTGGCAGATGCTGAAGCAGCAATGTCTGAAGATCCGCCTGGAGACTCTGTAGATGGTTGAGGCATAATATCATGCAGTCGCGCCACAATCTCTTCAAACCGATGATCTGAAGTGGATGCCGACGGAGATGTAACATGCTCAGCTACACGCGTCGATGCTGGAAACCCATGCTTAGAATAGCATGTATCCTCGGAGTGACATTAGGTGATAATTACGAAGAATACAAGGTCGAGAAGGTAGTTTACAAAGTTTTTAGGGTTTGAAGTGTAAAAATCCATCTTATTTAATAAGATAAATTATTAGCTTAGTGGTTGATTATCAATTATTTGTGTGTTTATATAGGTTTCTCTGTGCAAAATTTAAACTTAGCTAGATCCATAATTCAGACTGCAGTTTCTTCATATACACTCGGATGATGACCTCCTGAAGCTAATAGTCGTCCCATTTTCCTATAACATTAAAAAGTGAAACTCTGAAAACGGCCCATGCTCAACTAGAGATACGCAAAAAGGCAATAGAGAGAAAGGCGTTACACAACATTCTCCCACATAACACCTAAACCGCTCTGATGTGATACTATTTCTCTTGAATCCATAAGGCTCAAAGAAATAACAAGGATACATATCTCATAATATGGCCTGTACAAATTGAGCACATGTCCAAAGTCAAAGGTAGACAATCATCACAATCCATCCGTGGGATCCACAATTTTTTTTGAAACAATCCATCCATATGATCCATGATAATACCAGAACAGAATCGAGATAAGGCCCATAATGGGAGGGTAAAAAAAGATGATTGACATCTTCCTACTTCGAACCAAAATCTTACACGACGGAAAAAGATAAGCAGCCTTCTATTAAAAAAGAAGACACGTCCAATCTATTTTCAAGCATCTATCTCTAATAAAATGAGACATCCCATTAATAACACATGTACTTGCAACAGCACACAAAGCTATATCCAATAGAAATGTCAATAAAGCACACATCCACTCTTCCCCGAAGTTCTCACAAGCACACGGACAGCTAAGTAGCCTTCTATTACAAAAGAAGACACGGCTAACCTATTCTCAAGCATCTATCTCTGTTAAAATGAGGCATCCCCTTAATAACACATGTATAGTTGCAACAGCACACAAAGCTATATCCAATAAAGAAGTCAATAAAGCACTCATCCACTCTTCCCCAACGTTCTCCCAAGCCCACGGACAACAGAACAAGGAAAGAAACTTTGCAATAAAATTGTCCCCTAAAACACCCCTATCAGACAAAGTATTCAACTAAATGAAGAAAGCATTCCATTCTTCAGACAATGACAAAAGCAATTAGTCATTTTGGAATGACTGTGGAAACATTCTCCCCTACAAAAACTTCCGAGGAAGCCACAGCAACTCATCCAAAGAGATGTCCCGCCACAGCAAGCAAAGAATACATCCTGATGCAAAGAACCCATTTTGCCAGTGAGAATTTATTAATATCTACGGTACTGTCCTCAAGTCCCTTCCAAGATTTCCTTGCAAACAACGTCTTAAAGCACCAAAGAAACCCCATGATCCTGCATCATTGGCCTGGGACATCACAATTCTCCTCATTGTAGGAAGCAGCCAAATATTGACATAAAAAGGTTACGAGCACAGAATAACAAACATCAAGTAAAAGCCCATTCTCCCACCTCCTCCAATTCAAACTAACTCATGCAGTAGAAAACTTTGTTTTTGTTCAGTGTTTCCATTTCCGTATCTATAAAATCATACGATCTTTGGCACGCCGTTGTATAGATTTTGGCAACCTCATGCACATATGATTTATCCATGCATGTAGTACTCTTCAGAGGTAATTTGAAATTGTTTAAGTGATTAGAACTTTGATTTCTATGGAAAACTTCTGCCTTAAACAGCTTCCATCAATACTCGATAGGGTTTGGGGTTTAAGCTTCTCGGAAAAATATATCTAAATCAACAAGTGGATTATATATGCGATTTCCTTCGAGATACCTCTACGAACAATTCAATTATTCAGCTGAAAGTCTGAAATTTTGTAAAAAAAATGACTTAAAAAAACGAAACGCCAACAGCAACATACATGGAT
The DNA here is from genome assembly GCA_037367405.1 of Ottelia alismoides. Taxonomy (NCBI): domain Eukaryota; kingdom Viridiplantae; phylum Streptophyta; class Magnoliopsida; order Alismatales; family Hydrocharitaceae; genus Ottelia; species Ottelia alismoides. The sequence continues at coordinate 247,236 of JAZKJV010001151.1, read as the reverse complement.
TCAGGTATCTCCAAGACCTGCTCGGGCTTCTCCTCTTCATTCTTCCTCCTCCTCTTCTTCTCCCCCATCCTCCCCCACCGAAACCTAACACCCGCAACGCAATGTCATCAAAATCAACATTTTCCAACTCAATTTACAAAATAGTGTCTTATTTTTTCGGGGTTTAAGGATCCGAGAAGCACCCACGAGAAATGCTGGAAGGCGTAGAACGCGGGGTCGATCTTGGGGACGACGAGCGGCGGTCTCTCGAATAGAACGGCGGCCGCTATCTTCTCCTTGCTCTGAGGCGGGTTGCAGAGGCCGCGGGATTGGATGGATCGGAGGAGAACGGGTCCCGATCGCAGCATTTCGGCGGTGGATAGCGAGTAAGATCGCGACTTTGGGATCGGACGTGATGGTGATCGTGATGAGGCCAAAGTGGGAGGATTCGGTGGCGGAGACGATGGTGGCGGCGGAGAAGGAGGTGGTGCGCTCCGCTGGTGCTGCGTGCTTCTCGTATTTAGTCCTAGCGGGCTAACAGGGTTGGGTTGGATTCGGTTCCGGGCCTGTTTTGGCAACAGGGCTGGTCAGCTGAAGGATCCTCCCGTGAACATTGGTTTTTTTTTTGGATGATTGAAATGGTAGATGTCATATTATTTATATGGTAAATTAATTATTTTTTATGATTATAATATATTTTTATGTTATATTTTTATTTGAAAGTGGTTAAAAAATATTATAATAAAGAAAACATGGGACTCATAAAATTAATTCCAACTTAAGAATATAGGGATGGAGTCGAGGGTAACCAGTTTATCACAAGGTAACCTGATTTCCAAAGTCTTCCGCACATTTTTCGTAATTATCACCTCATTTAACACCCCAATCCATGTCGCTAATTTTATACTTCATGAGTTAATTTGCGTGTGTTAACCTTGAGTTAATCAAACATGACAAATCCATTTGACTAAATTCATCCCCTCTCTCTCCCCCCCTTGTCCTCTCCCCCTTCTTTTTTCCCTTCCAAGCAACCGAATATCGATAGTAGTGTCACCTTCAGCCGTCATTGATGATCCCTATTTTTATCCCCCTCCTTGCAATCCAACGACTCCTCTTCGGAACGGTGATGGAGCGGAGGGTGTCAACAGACATGTGGTGATGACAATCCTCAGCAATGTGGAATGCTCGTAAGGTGGTTCGATAATTGCTCATGATCTGGTCAGGATGATCGAGCCTTAGGCTGATATCCGGTGGGTTGTGGTGGCATTTGTTGTTGTTGTTCTTGCGCTATTAAGGCAGAGGTTGATCGGTAGATTATTCTTCTCCATATGCTTGTGGGTGTTGGGCGTTCTTGTTGTGTTCTTGAGATATGGAGAGATCCAAGGGGAAGTAATATATAAAGTAAAAAAGACAACTCCAGATCATAACTCCATATCAAGATATGGGCACATACAAAGTTTTCGTAACTCAAGAGCTAACTCTCTCCAACAACCCCAAGGCATAACTCAGTTGCATCTTCTCTGTGGGGGACATCATTGTGTAGGGGATCTCGAAATCCATGAACAACCTCTGGTTGTGGGTGGTTGTGAGCAAGGATAGCTTCGTGCATACCATGCCCTCCAGGGTCTTGCAAGGTGGCGTCAATTTCGGGGAGACCCTCTTCATCCGATGCCACCCCTGTTGTAGAGGCGACGATGGCATGGGGGGAAGCCGATTGAGTTCGAGCCCCAAGTGTTCCTCATCTTTGTCCTAGTGGGAGGAGGGGAGGAGTCGTGGTCGGGATCAAACACGTTTGAGAAAGGGGATGCAGAGAAGGCGATGGTGCGGGATAGAGGATACGAATTATGCAGAGGTGTGGGGGAGGAGAGGTGGAGGAAGCGATGCTAGGAGGGGCGATGACGCTGGAAAGGAGAGACGGAAATGCGTTGTAGAGAGGATCGTCTACTGGGGGGTCTGTTGCATCAGACTCTGAAGGAGACTCGTGGGTCGCTCGATCTTGGTCGAGCGGTTCACAAGAATTTGCACTTTTTATGGGCCCATACCATGCGAATTCATGTGAATCGCTTGATTAAGATCAAGCAGCCCGCGAATCTATTGCAGAGTCTGTTGTAGTAGTCTCTAAAGCAGACGATCCGGTTCCAATGCATGGTGATTGGTAAGGAGACGTGGGAGGGGGAGGTGGTGCAAATAAACCATTTTTTGACATATTTTATCAACTTAAACATCAAAAATGATGGGAGTTAACTGAATGGATCTTGTGCAAGAGCTAGTTTGTCCGTTTATATAGGTTTTTGGAATAAATATGAACTATACATGGGCGAGTTGGTAATTTGTAAAGCTTATAGATTTCGTGGTGTAAAAATCTCTTTTGATTTCAAACATTCAATAAATATCGTATTCCAAAATAAGAAAAATAAGGACATTTTTACATTTTATATTCATTTATATAAATGAATTAAACCTCGACAAAGGTAGGTCATGAATGTGTGATTAGTCTACTTCTATTTTTTCATTTAAGCTAGAAGTCTTAACAAATACACGAAGATGCATGTTAATCCCACATCCTTATTAAAAGATTTCATGAAATACGAACACGATATTAACATTCAAAAATGCGTTTAAAAAAAGGAAGAAAGGAGAAAAAATGAAGGAAAAATGAAGAAAATGTATATACACACATTGACTAAGATAAAATCAAAATTAGAACCAAAGAACGATGCACATAGAAAAACAGTGAATAATTAGGCTAGTAAATAATATTCATGACTTACAATTCAAGGATCAAGTTAAAATGATTTGGTCGACTAATTAATAGATAGAAAAAATCATAAATAGCAACATATTATATATAAAATAGCTCAAAACAAATTTGCATATCACTTATAGATTTCATAACATCTATATCTATTGTATATTAACTTTTTTAACTATTTTTCCCACTACAGTTATGTACAAAAATAAAAAAATATACTAAAAAATGGTAACCTGACAAAAATCCGTATATATGGGTAAATGGGGCTACTCCCCGGGGTAATTTGGCTACTACCGCCTTTATTTATTTTATTTTTAAAGGTATTTTGCGATAACACATGGGAGATTTGGGTCACTATATGGCATCATATTATTATTCAAATTTCGCACAAAATAGACGTCCTAAGGCGTCCATCAAACGTATCAAATTTAAGGGTCTCGGAGTTGCTGGAATTTATCACTTTTGGGATGGGTGTCTTAGGAATATCTATTTTGCACGAAATTTGAATGACAACATGGTGTTATATAGTGATCTACATCCCCCATGTATTATCAAAGATCTTTAAATAAAAAAGGATGGGATAGCCAAGCTGGTTCATCCACAGGGATAGCCCACTTTACCCTATATATAGGAAAAAACTTGAAATAAGGTAGCATATTTCCTACAGTATGGCACGACACCCAATAGGAGCCATCCGATTTTCATCGACGACCCAAATTATAACCATTATTCCATGCTAAAACCACTAATCAAATATGTTATTTTTAGTATACACCCTCTCGCCCCTTAGTTTGAATCCTTATTTCACCCAAGCTAAGTATCCTACTAATTAATTTCGAGATTAATCACTCAAATCGCATCGAGCTTACCTCTAGACCAGTGGTCTTCGTCTCCAGACTTTAGGCTTCCAAGTTTCTTTTCTTTCTCCAGATTCTCCTCCCTCTACATCGTCTTCATTAACATCATATACGACAAGTTCGAGATCTTCCAATGATATTGATATTAAAAATGTATTTTTCAATCTTCTCTGGAAAATTTCATTTCCCTTCAATAAGGACATGTTGATCATTATTTTGCATTTGATTATCCCTAATATGTTAAAACATCGGTGAACACATAAATACATCGATTGTTTTTATCTATTGGTGAATCTCTGATCGATCATCGCTATTCTCTATTTTTATCCTCGAGGAATAAGAAGTTCGTTTCAAATCTTCATTAATACCACATCTATAACAATAATCCTCCTCCGTGTAAATTAACCCTAATTGCTAATCCTAATTATTGTATATTTATCACTAATATTTTCTTTATTTTCTTTTATTAAAAAACCCAATAAGTACATAAATACCATAGATATTTGTTTTGAGCTTTGAAAGAAATTAAAAATACAAAAAATCTCAAACCAATTAAAAGCAGTAGTTTTATCTATTAAAAACGCTCCCAAAAATATTTCTCTGTATTTTTTTATCTCTTTTGACTTTTTGTCAACATGAAACTTATAAATCTCGTCAAGATCTACAACTTTCATGTTTTGTATTTTTGCTAAATTCACTTCTTTTTATTTATTTTCGTATTATCCTTTTTCTTCCATTTTCTGAATAATGGGATTGAGCCACATGGCGCCCTCTGGGCCACCCACGTGGTCGCTTCTCATAACGTCACCTGCCACCTCCACGGTTGTCTGATCACCATTCCCCACACCCCCATCTCCACCATCCTTCTCACTCAACCCTTGGATTCTCTCCTGATGTGATCTGGACCACCCCTACCCCGCCTCTTCCTTAACCGTTGGATGGCTCCCACATCCAGCGGCTCTGTATCCTTCCACATCACCTCTCTGCTTCGAGCCGTAGGATATAGCCCCACCTTCATCTCAACCATACACTAGCACTTTACTTCCCACCATTGGATCAGATCCCCTGGTCTGATTCAAGCCCTCGCCTTGCACCTTCACCCTAGCCATTGGATCGCGAGATCCAAAGGTCCCATTCATATTCCCCCACTAACCAGCCGTTACACTTCTCCGACGTTCAGCCCCCTTCCATTTCTAATTGTCAACCCGAGCCACCTTCAGTCAACCTAATAACGTCTACACACAGCTCCATCATCTGCCATCTTCGAGTAACCACCAACCATTCAAAACCTCGTCTTTATACCCGTCTACGACTGCTACAAACACCCCCCTCCATCTCCTGTAATCGGCGCTCCTCCCCTATAAAGTCGCTTCCTCCACCATCGTTCTCCATCATCCACCAATTAAGGGAGCTCTGCCTAGCTCCTCTTCCCCTCCTCATGGCAGGAGGAGGCGGAATTGAAGGGTCATGATGACCGATGTCTGCCCCGATGAGATCTATGGCTTCGTCCATGTAGCTCTGCCTTCCCGGTAGTTGCCCAAGCATCGAGGATCAACTGGTTTCGTCGTGCGATGACCCGAGGATTGCCCGGGCCCTCAGCCCAAGTCCCGCTCCACCAATCACCGACTCCGACTAGGTACCCTTCTTCTCTGTTTTTTGTTCTGTTTTCCCTTTGTTTTTTTTCGACGTACACAACACGTATCGCCTTCACCTGACCACTATCCGAGCTTCATCTCATACCTGTCATCCTTGCTACACCAGCTAATCACTACTTCCCTTCTCCACAATCTCGAACACCTCCGCCTCATCTCCTCTTTGGTTCACCGGAGACGAAACCAGGTCTTCCACTCCTCCACCTAACAAAGACCTTCATTCCGCTCACAGTCGCACGCACCACACCTCTGCTATCTGGACTAACTACTTTTGTAGGAGTGCATGTTGAATAGTCAGAATTTGGATGGAGCTTTGTTCTCCAGCTCCACCTCCGACGGGCGGTCATCAACAGCCTCATCCTGAAGCTTCTGCGCCTCCATCTTCAACCAAGCTTAGTCGAGGAGCTTTCAGGAAGCTCTCGAGGACTCTACCAGCTGCGGAGGAGGACGGAAGAGGAAGGGAGGGCTCACCAAAGCCAAGTCTCCTCGTCGCTACCCACGGCGGAGGAAGAAGGAGCAAATGCCCTTGGATCTCGATCAAAGGGCATCTACATTAGTGGGGTTTCAACTGTCGATCAACCTCTATAGAGTCTCCATCCAACGTCCCTCAGCACCTCATCTCATAGTCGTTGGATAGACTTGATCTAACGGCTCTGATTGATGCCTGAGCCTCCATCCATTCATCCTGGATCGAGATGCCCGAGGCTTGGGCCCACATTACCGCATCATGACACATGGCCTCCGACCTGAAGATGACTGAGCCACAGTCCGAACCGAGCCCGCACACGCGGAAAGCGCGTACGGGCTGGGAATTTTGCGCTGGTACCCGCCCCTTTTCATAAATTACAAAAGGCCTTCGTGCACAAGGGAAAATTACAAAGATGCCCTATCGGGTTTTGTTTATTACCTTTAGGCCCCTCCAAGGGCCTATTTGTAATTATTTATCCATTTATTTTCATAGTTTTATTTGCATTTCTGTCATATGAACTCCGATTTGGTTGATATCAGGGCCATTTTATTGCTAATTTCATTCTCTATCTAATGACATCATTTATTTCCTATTTTGAAACTATATTGAACATATTATTTTGAGATCTATTGTGTTATTGGTCTTCATTCCTTGATGATATTAATTTATTTTATTGCTCAATTTATCTCTGAAATTAATCCATCTTTTATGGCTCATATATATGATAACTTCAGGGCATCTTTTATCTGCTTGCATATCATTGCAATTAGGGGCGGAGACAGGGAGGGGCGGGTGGGGCCCATGGCCCCCCTCCCACTTTTAATTTCATCATTTTCTCTTTACAATTCTAATAAACATTGCTGTCATTCTATTTTTTTTATTTTTGCAAACTTCTCGAAAGCGTCAATTCAACTTCCCATCCATCATCATTCCCCCATTTGAAGCAACCCATATCGAAAATCCACGATTCAACTTCCCCTCCTTCCTAATTCCTGATTCAAACTAGCCCATCCTCGAAACCCCCATTGCCCATTCTCATCCTTTTGGTTCCATCACAAATCATCTTGCATGTAATTATTTACCAGAACTTTCTTGTTGACTGGTGCGACAGTACGCAAGCTATGGCTGGGGTCCGTGGAAAAACCGAGTGCGTATGGACCGGGGGGTTGTGAGTTGAAGCAGGGACGTGCCCCTGCGGAGCCGGGTTTTGATTGCTACTTCATCAACATCCTCTAGATTTGACAATATTTCTATACATGGTTGGTAGTATGAGTGCATTGCATATAGAGGTCATGACGATGTTTCGATCTTATGTTTTCGAAAATGAAAATCTTTGCTTTTATCTAGAGTTCTATATAGTTTCATGCGTTTGGTATTACCTTCCCATTTCCTTTGCGGTGGTTTAAGTATTTATTGAAGCAATAGATTGACATCGAAACATTACGAGGTTTATGAATCTATAATGAACTACAACCAACACCAACCATATAAATAGTTTTGTTCAAATGATTAAAATAGATTTGATTAAAATATAAACATATAATATCAATATAACATCAACCTTTTCTAAGTTCTCTTTCAGCAATATTAGAATTTCTTAACGAATAGGAATCGCATACATACCCTCTTAATCCCAGATTCTACCCTATCCTAAATCTTTGTTACTCCATGTGCTTGAGTTATATGATCTTTTGTTGTCACGGTAAACGAACTTTTTTTATGCTAAAATAGTATGGAGGTAGATCCAAACCACAATAATATATATATTGAGAATGTGTCCTACCTATCCACTCTCCATCATTTTTTATGAATAAGGATTCAACCGTGGAAGAAGTCACTAATGATTTTTATGTAATAAAAAATCGTCGAGTGCAACTTTGATAAATAATGTAAGTTTCTCTTAGAGTTTACATGTCACTTTAAACCCTTTAACTCAATAATAGTATTTTTAGTTACCTATATATGAATAGATTTGACTAAATTTGGCCCCTCCTATAAAAATTTTCTGGCTCCGCCCCTGATTGCAATGTATTTTAATTGCATAAAAATCAAATAAAAAATGCATGCATCATATTGTTTTATCTCTGCATAAGTCTTTGCATTGTTCATTCTCTGCATATTATTTTATGCATTCTGTATTGTGCCTCGCATCTGCATATGAAGACCTAAGCCTATGAATTTAATCACTTGATTTTTAATCAATAAATTTCGATGAATATATGAGGAGGCTCGTGTCCCTGTGTCCGACCTATTTACACTTACCAAGTAAAATAATTTTCCACAACACTTAAAGATTGTAGTTTTTACTTAATCATTTTCACCACCTATACTACGATAAGATACAATTATTAACATGGTTAGAATTTGATTCATCATCTATATAAGCTGCAAATATGTATCGCTTGTTTGATTTCAATGCAATATTCTTTTTTTACTTTTGAGTTTTGTTTGCATATGTTAGCCATGTGAACCCGAGGCGAACCATTCCTGCAATAAATGTTATTGTAATAAATGATTTATCAATAAAAGTTATTAATTGTTTATCACTCCCTTTCTGAGATTAAATGAATGCACTATAAGGTCCCTCTGTACAATAAGGGTGCATCCTCTAATTAGAGACAGATGTGTTACTATATGTCTGAGTATATACATTTGGCAGACCAATAGGTTGATGACCTAACCAAGGTCTATACACCGGCGAGCTGGTGTGCATGTTAGGACATATAAGTAATATGATCTCTCAAAGGGATCATACATGTTCACATGTGAACCGGAAGACATGAGCTCACTCATGAGGTATTGGGACTAATCAAATTCCATGCATGGTCGTCATGCTTTGGAAGCATGACAAGAATTTGAAGGTATGATATATGCTTTGGAAAAGCATATGATCAATACCAATTCCCAATGACCAAGATTGAGAAACTTGGTGATCAAACCCTGAATATGACAGTGTAAAATTGATCTATATCTTCAGGATGATCATAGGTCTTCCAGTATGCAGGATGTATAGGTGTTGGGAATACCTAAGGGTGTTGTGATCATAAATGATTGTATAATCATGATGCTTCCATTCCGAGGGAGTGATGAAACATGTTTGGATTTTAGTGACTCCTCTCCGAAGCGACCTAATCTTAGTCTGTGTATTGGACGTTGATCTAAATGAGATTCATATGCAATGAGAAGATTATGTCTACGGCCTTGATTCAATCAAGCATCTGTGGGAGGTCCATGAGATCTGGATTTGGGATGTGATCTCAATATCCAAGTCATTACACGTAGAACAACACAATCACCATGTCCTTATCTCCGAGTATCTGCGGAGAAATCTCATTATTCTTGAAAGAGTTCAAGAATGATTCCATAGTTGAATTATATCTAAGCATTGAGAGATTGATAATTAAATGTGATTTAATTATCTTGATGCATGTAGATAATTATCCAATATAATTAAATGTGATTTAATTATTACGGATAAGAATAATGTAGATAGCAATATCCAATTATTCATAATATATTATAAATATGATCTATAATGTATTAGAGAGAGGTAATTATGATTTATATTTATTAATTAATTATTGGTGTGAATTGGATTCACATTGTATAATTAATTGAAATGTAAATTATATTTTGTTTTGGGTTATGAATGTGACTCACAAATTTCCAATGGCAAGATTGCAATGTTCTTAAAATTAATTATGAATTATTTTTGTAGAATAAATCACAACAAAAGTTGTTGGAAAATATGGAAGATTTTCATGGGGATATGCAATCTCATGAGATTGCATGAGATTGCCTCCACCATGAGATCATGGTGGACAGGTACCAAGTCCCACAAGGAAATTGGTAGACGTCCTACCTATTCCATATGGGGAAGCAATCTCCATGCTAATCCCTCCATATTTGTTTGATTTAATTTAGGATTGAATTGTATTTGATTTGTCAAAAATATTTAGTCTAAATTAAATTATTAGTTGTTGTTTTTTACCAACAACAATCTTGGCCATTGGATTAAACACAAATCAATCTCATCCATTGATTTCGCATGTCTCATGGATTGTGATCCATGGACTCCCAAAACCCTATAAATAGAGAGGCATACCTTGCTCTCTAGAATTATACAATTGAGATACATCGCTCTCTCTCTCTCTCTCTCTCTTCTTCCACACGCCAACCTTCTTCTCTTCCCCATTGGTGGCCGTCCACTAAGCCCTAAAGAAGAAGCTTCGTCGTCGCTTCGCCACCATGCCACCGCCTCGACGTTCCTCGGTTCTCCATCTTCTTTGGAGTGCTTCGCACATGAAGAAGTTGTTCGATCTCGTACGATGAGATCAGGAGTTCACCATGCTTGGATCAACTTATTGGATTGCGAGGATCACGCGACTCATCCCCACGCTCGTAAGCATCTTCTCCGACGATCGGACTTGAGATAGGAAGTCTCTTTTCGTAGAGACTCCATCAACCACGCTACACGAGGTATTCCTTTATACTTGATGTGGTGTTAGATGAAACGATCCGAGAATCATTCTTGGATCATGTGGTTTCATCACATGATTTTTTTTAAATTCTACTGCATAGAACAACTAGTATGACTAGTAGTTCTTCGTCCTATTCGATACGATACTCACACTTTCATGATGCGCTTGAGGATTATTCCATATCTTTCAAGTGGTATCAGAACCTTAGGTCAAAGGCTTTGGATACGATCCGTAAATCTGGGATGACTTGGGTTCGTTAAGGTTGCGAAAGTTTTTGTCGCATTTCATTTTCGCACATCTGTTTAGTGAATAAGTTCGGCCTTGTTTAAAATGTTTAAACACGAATTAATCACTTGTATTTTGTTCTCCATTAAATAAGGAAACCATAGGATCTGAGTTTACGTAATTTGGATTCCGTTTTCTCGAGATATAGTCGTTTTAATGAACATGTATTCACTGTTGCGGGAACTGCGTATCTTAACATGATTAATGAGTCAATTACTATTTTGATCCGCCTAAAAATATGTGAACTATCTCTTAGATTCTGTCATAAATCAAATTAGCAATCTTTGGAAACTGATTTTGTCTAATTTGGATTTTATTTGATTGAGATATGTTGATTTTAGTAAGTAGGGGTCACTGCTGAAATTACATTCCTAATCAAGAACCATGTGATTGTCAATTAATGAAATTAATTGTTAATTTCATGAAATAATTATTGAAAATATTTGATAAATATTTAATGATGATTATTTCCTTAATTGGCATGGCCTCAACCAATAAATTGATTAGATTTGATCTAGATCATAATTGGAAACACAATCAACAAACAACTTGATTGAATAGGATTGGGAATTTGTCTAGCAAATTTACTTATAATCAAAATTGTTTTGATTATTACTATATGTTATAATTTCGACTGAATAACCGATGATCATCTCAAGTACACATTGATCTATTTGGTATTATACTTTCCTGAGGTGGATATGGTATCTAGTCGGGGAGCGTTGGGGTAGCGGGTCATACCGGTTGCGCTCCGTCCCACTCCCGCCGATGCTGGCCATGACAGCGGGTAGGGACTCGATAATGTCAGAGAAATCAAGGTGTATTTTTCTAATTATTAAAATTTGAATTAATACGTACTTTGAGATAATACCATACACATATATATATATTCAAGTAAAACCAATCAAGTTTGTTGATTGTATTAGATTGATAATTGATTTAATGAGATTGAATTAATTATATCCAATTAAAACACTCTATTATGAATAGATGTATATTTTCCTTGAGAGAATTAATTATATGAATATAATTCATGATAATTAATTAAAATTTGAATATGAGGTGGATGATCACATAAGTGACATCTATGGTCTCCTGTCAAGGCGAAGGGTTTCCGTCGCCAGGGATTGCATGTAGGAGACGCCTGTCCGAAGTGACAGCTCCTGTATACGCATCTGGATCGGGCTCTTTGCTTCTCGAAAGAGTAAAATCGTATGCGTAGTGACCCCAATATCAGATCCTCATATTATTGGACCGATATTGGATTACGCATAGCGAGTACTATTCCTGTTGACAGTTGGTTCAATTAACGATGGGTCAACATTACCTTAGGGGTGGACTTGCAAGGTGGAATGTGTTCTCGCTTCTCTTTATTGAAGTCACATATTCTCATATTATTGGGATGTGACAAATGTAAAGAGGAGATCACAATTCTTGCTAGAGATATAGCAGTAAGTATATCTCTTGCTTTGAAAGTGATTAAGGGAATGAACTTTCAAAGTTGACAATGCAAGAATAATTTGATTTAAAATACCTTAATAAAATGTCATATATTTGAATATATGATTATATGTTCTAATATAGTGCATTCTTAATTTCAGAAAATGAAGTCCATGAACCTACTAAGAAGGCTTCTGGAGGTCAACCCGTTGACCGGACCGAATTATTCGGATTGGATCCATAATTTGGAGCTTGTTTTCTCGGCTGAGCGCATAAGTTATGCGCTCACAGAAGACAAGCATGAAAGCCCTAAATCGAAGGAAGAAAAGGAATACAATGACAAGTATGATGAAGATCATGTATTGGCTAGATGTTATATCATGTGTTCTTTCTCCAATGTTCTTCAAAAGCAACTTGTGGAGATGAGCACATGCCAGGAAATAATGCAGAATCTGACAGATATGTTTGGTGACATAAACCACATCCAGCGTTAGAATATTATGAAAGAACTCATTCGCTGCAAGATGCAGGAAGGAACTTCAATCCGAGAACATGTAATCAAAATGTTTGGGTACTTGTCTGAGCTAGAGACCCTTGGGGCAAATATGGATGCAGACATGCAAGATGACTTCATTCTGCTATCTTTGCCCAAGTCTTTCAATAATTTTGTGGTTTCATTCCACATGAACAAGTTGGACTTGACTAACGCTGGACTTCTTGCTGCATTAAAGTCTGCGGAAGACGTAATAAAGAAAGATGGTCCCTCTGGCAGTGCAATGGTTGCACATGTCAAAGGGAAGCTTGGTCGGAAGCAAGGTTCTCGGAAGGGCCCGACCCAGAAGAGAAAGAAGAAGAGTCAAGGCGTTAGCTCATCTTCCAATGCATCCACACTGATAGCGTCGAAGAAAACCGACGTCTGTCACGACTACAAGAAGCTGGGGCACTGGAGGCGTAACTGCCCGGAATACCTGAAGTCGGTCGACAAAGATAAAGCTCCAGCAGGTATGAAATATACTTTCATCATTGAAACTAGTTTTCTCGTTGGACGAGAAGTAAGTTGGGTTGTAGATTCTGGTGCTTCTGTTCATGTAAGCAATTTGTTGCATTTGTTTCAAAAAACTAGGAATCTGGAAGAAGGGGAGATAGTCATCCAGATGGGATCTGTTGCAAGTGTTGCAGCAGTCGCCATTGGGACCTGTTGACTATCATTATCTCATGGTAGAGTTTTAGTACTTAAAGAGTGTCTTTATGTACCTGAAGTCAGAAGGAATTTGATATCTGTATCTATACTTGTTAGAAGTGGATATTCATTCCTTCTCTGTAATAAATTAGTCATAAATCGTTATGATAAATATATTGTAGATGGTATTTTGACTTCTGGTGGACTCTATGAATTGTGCATTGATAAATGTATCATGAATTTTACAACTACTAACAATAAAAATCCTAAAAGATCCAAGGAGGATGGAAATCTTTCAAATGAGATTTGGCATCAAAAGCTTGGTCATTTATCTGTTGATAAGATCAATTGATTGATAAAGGATGGACCTTTGGATTTTCTACAGGTTCAACCTTTGCCTACCTGCAAACATTGCATTCAAGGAAAAATGACTAGGAAGCCTTTCCGTAACAAAGTTAAAAGATGCGAAGGTATTATTGACCTAGTACATACTGATGTATGTGGTCCCTTCAGTACCACGACTCGAAATGGATATCGATATTATTTAACGTTTATTGATGACCATTCGCGATACGGGTTTGTCTTCCTGTTACGTCATAAATCTGAAACCTTTAAAAGTTCAAGAATTCAAGGCTTTGGTTGAGAACCAAACTGATAGGAAGATTAAACAGACTCGATCTGATCGAGGTGGCGAGTACCTCTCAGATGAATTCAAGGAATATCTTAAAGAGAATGGAATTTTCTCCAATCTCACTCCTCCTGGAACTCCCCAACTTAATGGTGTTGCTGAAAGACGCAACATGACTATCATGGATATGGTCCGTTCAATGATGAGCAAAGCACATTTACCACAGTTTCTGGGGATATGCAGTAGAGACTGCAATATATATCCTAAATAAGATTCCTAGCAAATCTGTACCTAAGACTCCTCATGAGCTTTGGTATGGAACCAAACCTAGTGTTAATCACTTGAGGGTTTGGGATTACTTGGTCCATGCGAAGAACGTGGACGCAAGTAAGCTAGAATCTCGCTCTCGTGAGTGTTACTTCATTGGGTATGTTAAAGATGGTATTGGATACCAGCTCTATGACCTTGAGACTTAAAAGATTTTTGTCTCTAGAGATGTGAAATTTCTGGAAAATGATTTCCTTAAAGGTTAAGACAAAAATGAAGTAGAGGAACTTATTGAATCCTCTGAGGATTCTGAGCTTCCTGAGCCAGAAACTGAAGAGATAAATAAAGATGAAACGCCCATAACTCTTCGAAGAAGTTCGAGGGTGGTTGCACCACCTGAAAGGTATGGATTCCATGTGTCAAGTGAAACTGACAGTGATCCTTCTTCATTTGATGAAGCACTCGTGGATCATGACATGGATAGATGGATGCTAGCAATGAAATCATAAATTGACTCCATGCATAAGAATGGTGTATGGACCCTAGAGGATCCACCTAAAGGAGTAAAACCCATTGGGTGTAAATGGATCTTCAAGAGAAAGAGGGGACCTGATGGGAAAGTGGAGACTTTTAAGGCACGGCTGGTAGCCAAAGGCTGCACACAGAGAGAAGGCATCGATTACGATGAGACGTTCTCTCCTGTGGCTATGCTTAAATCCATCAGGACACTGCTAGCTATAGATGCATATCTTGACTGTGACATCTGACAGATGGACGTCAAGACGGCTTTCCTCAATGGATACCTCGAGGAGGATATCTATATGGAGCAGCCCCAGGGCTTCATAATTGAGGATGGCAAAGTATGCAAGTTGAAGAAATCCATCTATGGGATAAAATAAGCTTCTCGTAGCTGGAACATCAGATTTGACGAAACCATAAAGAGTTATGATTTTGTGCAAAATCCTGATTAACCTTGTGTATACAAGAAGCTTAGTGGGAGCACCATAGTGTTCATCGTGCTTTACGTAGATGACATCCTTATCATTGGGAATGATACAGGGATGATGACCAGTGTGAAAATTTGATTGTCCCATACCTTTGAGATGAAAGATCTTGGAGAAGCCTCTTACATCTTAGGCCTGAAGTTGTTCAGAAACCGAGAAAAGAGGATATTGGGATTATCAGAACATGGGTACATTAAGAAGATTCTTGAACGATTATGTATGGATAGTTCTAAGAAAGGTTTCCTCCCCTTAAGACATGGTATCCACCTGTCTAAAGGGATGACTCCTCAAACTGTTGAGAAAAAGAAAGCCATGGCTGGATGCCCCCATGCATCGACTGTAGGAAGCTTAATGTACGCCATGATGTGTACAAGGCCAGATATCTGCCATGAAGTAGAAGTGGTAGGTCGTTACCAATCCTGCTATGGAGAGAAACACTGGAGTGCAGTAAAGAACATATCCAAATATCTAAGACGGACGCAATATTACATCTTGGTCTATGGAGATGTGATCTCAAAGTCTTGGGATATACATATTCTGACTTCCAGTCGGATATTGATTACCGAAAGTCGACATTAGGGTTTGTATTCCTGTTGAACGGTGGTGCTTTGAGATGGAGAAGCAAGAAGCAAGACACTACAACAGATTCAACAACGGAAGCCGAGTACATTGCCGCATCAGATGCTGCAAAGGAGGCGGTGTGGTTGCGCAAGTTCATCCTGGAGCTTGGCGTAGTTTCCTCTGATACTCCCATCCCGTTACTCTGTGATAACACGGGAGCCATTGCCCAGGCGAAGGAACTTAGATGGCATCAAAATAGCAAGCACGTGGAAAGGAAATACCACATCATTCGAGAGATTCAAAAGCGTGGTGATATCATCATCACCAAGGTGGCCCCCGCCGACAACGTTGCTGATCCTCTTACCAAACCTCTGACACAGAAAGTTTTCGACCAGCATGTATTAAGTATGGGTTTAAGGATTGTTCCTAAATGGTTCTGAGGGTAGTGGGAGATTGTTAGCCATGTGAGCCCGAGGCGAACCATTCCTGCAATAAATGTTATTGTAATAAATGATTTATCATTAAAAGTTATTGATTGTTTTTCACTCCCTTTCTGAGATTAAATGAATGAATGCACTATAAGGTCCTTCTGTACAATAAGGGTTATGAACCATGGACAACTTGATATACATACAACTGTTGATTCATTGATTGAATCATAGAGGATGATGCTTGGATGATTATCTAAGGAGTTAGATAGAGTACTCATCAAGCATCATCAAATGATTGTTAAGTGATGATCTCCAGCCAGAGTAGGAGATGTCAATCCTTTCTCATTTGGATGATATCTTACCGACCTCTTGATGCAGGTCCTCTGCATGGGAATAGTGATTCAGAGGTGTCAGATTAGTTGAGTCAATGAGTTGACTTAACGAGATCGAGATAACCAAAGACCTATGTTGAAAACTACCACGGCATAGGCATGCATCCTCTGACTAGAGACATATGTGTTACTATATGTCTGAGTATGTACATTTGGCAGACAATAAGTTGATGACCTAACCAAGGTCTATACACCGGCGAGCTGGTGTGCATGTTAGGACACATGAGTAATACGATCTCTCAAAGGGATCATACATGTTCACATGTGAACCAGAAGACATAAGCTCACTCATGAGGTATTGGGACTAATCAAATTCCTTGCATGGTCGTCATGCTTTGGAAGCATGACAAGAATTTGAAGGTATGATATATGCTTTAGAAAAGCACATGATCAATACCAATACCCAATGACCAAGATTGAGAAACTTGGTGATCAAACCCTGAAGATGACAATGTAAAATTGATCAATATCCTCAAGATGATCATAGGTCTTCCAGTATACAGGATGTACATGTGTTGGGAATACCCGAGGGTGATGTGATCATAAACGATTGTATAACCATGACACTTCCATTCTGAGGGAGTGATGAAACGGGTTTGAATTTTAATGACTCGTCTCAGTAGAGAAGTGACCTAATCTTATTCCATGTATTGGACGTTGATCTGAATGAGATTCAGATGCAATGAGAAGATTATGTCTATGGCCTTGATTCAATCAAGCATCTGTGGGAGGTCCATGAGATCTGGATTTGAGATGTGATCTCAATATCCAAGTCACTATACGTAGAACAATACAATCACCATGTCCTTATATCCAAGTATCTGCGGAGAAATCACATTATTCTTGAAAGAGTTCAAGAATGAGTCCATAGTTGAATTATGTCTAAGCATTGAGAGACTGATAATTAAATGCGATTTAATTATCTTGATGCATGTGGATAATTATCCAATATAATTAAATGTGATTTAATTATTGCAGATAAGAATAATGTAGATAGCAATATCCAATTATTCATAATATATTATAAATATGATTTATAATGTAATAGAGAGAGCTAATTATGATTTATATTTATTAATTACTTATTGGTACGAATTGGATTCACATTGTATAATTAATTGAAATGTAAATTATATTTTGTTTTGGGTTGTGAATGTGATTCATAAATTTCTAATGGCAAGATTACGATATTCTCAAAATTAATTATTAATTATTTTTGTAGAATAATTCACAACAAAAATTGTTGGAAAATATGGAAGATTTTCATGGGATATGCAATCTTATGAGATTGCATGAGATTGCCTCCACCATGAGATCATGGTGGACGACTACCAAGTCCCACAAGGAAATTGGTAGTTGTCCTACCTATTCCATATGTGGAAGCAATCTCCATGCTAATCCCTCCATATTTGTTTGATTTAATTTAGGATTGAATTATATTTGATTTATCAAATATATTTAGTCTAAATTAAAATATTAGTTGTTGGTTTTTTTAGCAACAACAATCTTGACCATTGGATTAAACACAAATCAATCTATTCCATTGATTTCGTGTGTCTCATGGATTGTGATCCATGGACTCCCAAAACCCTATAAATAGAGAGGCATACCTTGCTCTCTAGAATTATGCAATTGAGATACATCTCTCTCTCTTCTTCCAGACACCAACCTTCTTCTCTTCTTCGTTGTTGGCCGTCCACTAAGACCTAGAGAAGAAGCTTCGTCGTCGCTTCGCCACCGCGCCACTGCCTCGACGTTCCTCGGTTCTCCATCTTCTTTGGAGTGCTTCGCACACGAAGAAGGTGTTCTATCTCGTACGACGATATTAGGAGTTCACCATGCTTGGATCAACTTCTTGGATTGCGAGGATCACACAACTCATCCCCACGCTCGCAAGCGTCTTCTCCGACGATCGGACTTGAGACAGGAGGTCTCTTTTCGTAGAGACTCGATCAACCATGCTACAAGAGGTATTCCTTTATACTTGATGTGGTGTTAGATGAAACGATCCGAGAATCATTCTTGGATCATGTGGTTTCATCACATGATTTTTTTTAAAATTCCACTGCAAAGAACTATTAGTATGACTAGTCGTTCTTCGTCGTATTTGATACGATACTCACGCTTCCGTGATGCCCTTGAGGATTATCCCATATCCTTCAGCATATTGAAGTATGTAGAATGAGAATGAAAATATCACCTAAACGATTTTTTTATCAGGAGTGTAAATATTTGTTTACATATTGTTTTTTTATCTCAGGTTGCCAGTATCAATAAATCATTTTTTTATTATAGAAGGTTGTGCATATTGTTTTATTTTTGCTCAAAAAGTTGATGCATTTTGAAAAATCAAATTGGATGAAATCTCATCGATTGTGAAGTAAATATCAAAGAGATGGAGATTTCATATTCAACTGAATGGATTAAATTCCAAAACCTGATAGTTATATTTTACGTTTTGATCTATTAATTTACATAATTGATAGTATAAGTTACATTTTGATTCATTGATTTTATAATTATGTATGTATTTTTTATATGTTATTTTTCTGAAGAATAAATGATAACTTATTGATTGACTTTTTATTTTGCAGTTCAACATATAATTGTTACAATGAGAGCATGGATTTTATAAAGGGATATTTACACCCATAACCCTGAGTAGTTTCGTAATTACCCCAGGGACCCTCAATAATTACGAATTATACTGAAGACCTTGAATAGTTGCTCCGTTTTATACACATGACCTTCTATTAGTTTGGTTCATTAACTCAACCAGATGGTTGAGTTAATCTGACCAATCCGTTATCTACGGTTGGGATTAATCGAAAATAAAAAAAGAAAAGAAGGGGAGAAGGTGGGTGACGAGGAAGACGACAGGAATGGGGGTTCAAAGGGGCTTGCGAGCCCAATCCTAGGATGCAGGCAGGCGACGATGGCCAGTGGGGGCTCCGAACTGGGGTTTGGCGGGCGACCTCAGGGCTTGGGGGAGTTGGTGGCGCAGGCGGAGAAAGGGGTGGGGTGCAAGCTGGGGTTTGGGGGTGCAGGCGGGGGTGGGTGTGTGTAGGCGGAGAGACCTGGTGGGGTATGGTGCTGGCGGAGACCCGGGGGGGGGGGGGTGCAGGGGGTGCGCAGGCGGGGATCTGGTGGGGTAGGGGTGGTGCTGGCGGATGGGTGCAGGCGGGGGTGGGTGTGTGCAGGCGGAGAGACCTGGTGGGGTATGGTGCTGGCGGAGACCCGGGGGGGGGGGAGCAGGGGGTGCGTAGGCGAGGATCTGGTGGGGTAGGGGTGGGGCGGAGACTCGGGGGGTGGGGGGGTGCGTGGGCTTGAAGGAGGAGACGACTCCCAGGTTCTAACCTTGGGGGGGGGGCACGACTTGGGGAGGCAGTTGCAGGTGGGGGCTCTTGGGTAGGTGCAGGTGCCTTGGGCTTAAAGGAAGAGACGACCTGGGGGGTTCCGACCTTAGGGGGGCACCGACTTGGGGATGCAGTTGCAGGCGGAGACGAGGGTGGAGAGTGCAGGTGGAGATGAGGGTTGGGGAGGGTGTGCAGGCGGTCTCGGGGGAGGGGGTGTGGGGGTTGTTGCAGGCAGCTTGGGCTTCAACGAGGAGACGACCTGGGGGGGGCGACTTTGGGGAGGCAGTTGCAGGTGGAGGTCGGTTCCCTTGCCGAATGGGAGGGGGCAGGGGAGGCGTCGACCGAGGGCTGCTGATGAATCTCGTATTCATCATGCTAAAGGCCGTAAATTAAACGCCATGCTTAATCAATCCAATAAAAATCACCTGTAATTCTTTGTTTTTATCTTGTATTATATTGTATATATTTTACCATTAAAATAATGCTTTTAATTCCCTTTTATTTTCTTGTAATTATTTTATCCCCCAAAACCCCCAAAAATTAGGTAGAATAATTGTCTGTAATTCACTGACCTTTAAAACTACTAAAAAATACAAAAACATCTCAAAACACCAAAATCAGTTTTTCTATCCCTTTAAAAATACCCCCATAAATACTTTTTGTACAGTTGATCTCTTTTGGCTTTTTGACTAACATGAAAGTTGTAGATCTCATCGAGATGAGCAACTTTCATGTTTTAACTTTTTCCTAATTCGGCCTCTAACTATTTCTTTTCTATTTTTCTTTGTAATTATTCTCTGAATTTTTGTGATTGGGCCATGTGGCGCTCTCTGGAGCAACCACGTGGCCCGCCTCCCTTCTTGCCACCCGGCATTCAATCTGTCCGTCCGATCCACCCCTGATCACCCCCATCGCTACCGTCCATCAACCGCTTTATTTTCAGCCGTCAGATCAAGCCACCAGATCTGATCTCGACCTCTCCTTAGCGCCTCGACTACAACCGTTGGATCAGCCTCCATCATGCGCCTCTCTTTGCGCCACGTCTTCCCTCAACCTCCACCGCTCGATCACCTGCTGATCCAACGACCAGTTACACGCCACGTTGCCTCTCACCTCAACCACCCGATCCCACGACCATCCAACGATTCTCAATGCGCCACGCCCCCTTTCAAACGATTGCCGTTAGATCCCCCCTTCATTCAATCTCGGTCGTTCCCTCACGCTCCAGTATCAGCGTACGATCAGATCCTCAGATCTGATCGCATCCCTCCGCGCGCGCCCCACGCCCAGCCGTTGGATCTCACGATCCAATGGCTGTGGCTCATCTTCCTCCTGCGTAACCTCCCCCTTTCCCAGCCATTTCACCTCGCACGCACTTCACCCCCTTCCAATTATCACCGCAACCTACGGCCATCTTTCTGCATCGTAACATCTTCCCCTCGTAGCTGTTACACCCTACTTCCTCGTGAACCTCATCAAACACCATCTCCATTACTCCTCTTCATCATATCAGCCGTTGAAAACCTCGTCGCCACCTCCGTTACAATCACAACCCCCGCCTATTTAAGCCCACGCTCCGTCGCCTGAGAGCTGGTCCACCATTTTGGGCTCTAGCCCAGTCTCCCCCGCCCCTCCGGTGACAGCGGAGAGGGCAGGGCGTCGAGGCGAAGACGGCTGGAGCTCGGTGTCGATCCACGGCCATTTTGGCCGTGCTGTGGTGGCTCCGCCACCGCTGAGCACCGGGGAAGGATCGGCCTCGTCGTGCGACGACCCCAGAGGCCCGATGAGGACCTTAAGCACATATCACCTCCTCCATCAGACCTTGCTCCGGCGAGGTAAGTTTTCCCTTTAATTCTCGAATTTTTCCGGTCATCTACCATCACTTCCACCCTCTACTTATCAACCCCGCACCTCCGTCGAACCATCCTAGTCCTCGCCGATCACCACTCTCTTCCTCATAACCTCCACTCGCCTCGATCCATCTCCTCCGACAACACATCGGAGGGTCCCCTCGAGCCACCACCTGCTCCGCCCGATACGGCTCCCACTCACCTTCACTTCATCATTCCATGCATGCCTCGAGTCGTTTCGGCTATACTAATTATGCAGGAACTTCAATGGACGAACTCCGCGCATCGTCTCCGATTTCGAGATTTCACTCCGACGACTAAGCTCCATCTCGCCACTCCGGACTTCGACGGAGCTCCGCCTTGCTCACACGAGCCTCGCTAGGGAACTAGCCATCCTCCTCGACCATCAGACACCCCCGCGGAGCTCGACGGAGCTTTAAAAGGCACGTTGGAGCCCCGCCTTCTCCGGCTGCCTGCGGTGGGAGACGACGTACAGGTGTCGTCCGATCCAGGGGATCGGACGGCTGTGCTTACGACACGTGGAGGCCCTGAGCCTCTTCCCCGACCTACAAGCTCGGGTCACCCGAACCTCCAGCCAAACCTCTAGAAGAAGCCACGTGTCCCGAAGCTGAGTCCTCTCCCGAGCCTGGGCCCTCACGTGCAACGCACGTGAGGCTTGGGTAACTTGCAAGAAGGACCCCGGAAGAATGGTTATTTACATTTTGGTCCCCAGGCACGTGCCTCACGTGCATGCCTGGGTATTTTACAGGGAGCCCCTCCAAGTTTCGGGAAATTACAAAAAGGTCCCTGCGCACTTTTGGAGAAATTGCAGGCGGTTTTTGGTATTTGCATTTACGTCCCTCCAGGGACCTAAATGCATTATTTATCCTTTATTTTTATTGCATTTTTATTACAATTATGCCCTTGCACTGTTTTTAGCATAACTTGAGCATCGTAGGTCCAAATTGCATGATTTTAGTGTCGTTTTGATTCTTGTTTTGTCCTCTACATTTTAGCATGTTTATTTGTCCCATTTGCTCTTGTTTTAATTAAAGTAAATTTTTATGTGGTAATTGAGACCATGTGCTACTCATGCTTGCTATGATTGGTTGACTGTTTTAAATGATGGATTAAATCGACTCTGACTTCAATTTATATTTTGTTGCTCGCATTTTTAGGGTATAATTGTAGGTTTTTACC
This sequence comes from Ottelia alismoides, assembly GCA_037367405.1. Taxonomy (NCBI): domain Eukaryota; kingdom Viridiplantae; phylum Streptophyta; class Magnoliopsida; order Alismatales; family Hydrocharitaceae; genus Ottelia; species Ottelia alismoides. Next base: position 224,452 of record JAZKJV010001151.1, on the reverse strand, counting down.
TGTGTATACATAATCTTGCATATTTATTCATGCATCACTTTATAATTACATAAAAACCGATAAACAAATTGCATGCATCATAACATTGCTTTATAACTTGCATGTGGACCTGAAATTGAGATTAAATCATTTTGTGCTTCACGAATCGAAATTCAGTACACACATAAGGCAGCCGTGTCCCTGTGTTCGACCTTGGTAGACTTGCCAAGCTAAAATATTCCACGACATTCAAAGTTCGTGGTTTTTGCTGAACCAAATTCCTCTCCTGTACTACGACCTTATTTTACATTATTATAGAGGCGAATTTGACGGTCATCAAATGACATCAGCTGCAGAGGGGGTCAGAGGGCTTCTTCGAACAAGAGCTTGCAGCCATGGGAGGGGCGAGGAAGGGGCGGAGGAGGTGGTCGGTAAGGGTAGAGGAGGTGGTCGGAGGTGGGTGCTGGAGATCAAACGGGGAAGGAGGAAGGGGATAGTTGGCTTTATTTCTTAATAATGAAAATTTAAAGAATGTAAAATATAAAATACCTTTTGATCTAAATAATGGCATCATGTTATAAATATTATGTATTTTGAAGGGTAAAACTGTCAATATATAACTTTTTCTGTTATAGTTAACGGAGAGCTAAGACGGAACTTGACACATGGTTATACCATGTAAAGGTTAAACATTATTCAGGGTTTTTGGTATAATTCGTGATTATCGAGGGTTCCTGGGGTAATTACAAAACTACTCAGGGTTATGGGTGTAAATATCCCTTTTATAAAACCCACATAAACTTTTACAATGGATGACGAATTTTGATGGACCCACAATATTGGAAAACACGTTTGATGGATATATAAAATAATTTATACATTTATAATAAGCAATCTACTTTAAAAAATCCCATGCATTTTACAAAAGAGACCAGGACATTTACAAAAAAATATCACAGTTTACTGATATTACTCCCACAAAATGTTCACACGAGAGACTACAAAATTTACAAAAAAATCAAATGCAGTTTACAAAAAAGACTGCGAAATTTACAAAAATATTGCAGTTTACAAACATTGCTTCCGCATAATGTTGGATGAAAATGAGATTTAGCATGTACCACGATGTGTATTTTTCTTATTTGAGAATTAAAAAAATACACCATATATTTAAACTCTCCTACAAATAATATGTGTACGACATGTCGCATATTTAATGTGTTTGCAATTTTCCCCATCCGATATATATTAGAAAATACAATTATAACAAATATCTCATCATTATATGTTTTCCATGTGTATATCGATTAACTAGTCCAACAACAAAGTACCCTATATTTTAGGAGACACATGTACACAAAACACACCAATTTTCGTCAAATTTGGGTTTTTTCGAACATCGGTGGTTATGATTTTCTAATTTACAGCACATGATTGCTAAACAAATCAATCTTTTATAAATTGGCAACTGTTATTTCAAAATACGAACATTTATTCCATCATTTTTCCTGGAATATACCATGCACACTCCTCAGGTACGTGAATGTTCAATGACGTGTATTTTACTAATTAAACATTAATTTAATGTGTCCCCCATTTCAGAAGCTTTGTTATACTAAAACCACCAATTATATCATAATGGTTTTAATCTCAAATGCACACTTCTAATCCAGTGGCCGGAATTTGCACCTTTCCAAAATCAAGGAAATGTACCACCTCATTTGACATGCTATTTATATATATAGGGTTAAATGAGGCTAGACCCTGGGTGTAGTCAATTGGCTACTCCCACCCTCATTTTCCCTCTTTTATTATTTTTTTTGAAAATAGAAAATATGTATATTCATCACTATATCCCCCTAGCATGCTATTCCAATTTCGTCAAAAACATAAACTCCTATGCCCTCCATCTGAAGGGGGTCAATTTCAGTAATTCCGAGACCGCTAAAATTTGACAGTCTTGATGGACGGGATAGAAGTCTCAGATTAAGTTGAATTTTGAATAACATCATGGTGACATATTGTGATCTAAATTCCAATAAGGTTCATTTCAGAAAAACAAAAAAAATACAGGGAAAAAGGGTGGGAGCATTTAAGTTGGCTACACCCAGGAAGTATACTCCCTTTTCCCATATACATGGGTTAAATGAGGCTACACCCTTAGTGTAGCCAATTGGCTACTCCCACCCCCATTTCCCCCCTATTTTTTATTTTTTGGAAAATGAAATATGTATATTCATCACTATACCCCCCTAATATGTCATTCCAAATTCGTCAGAAACAGAGACTCCTATGCCCTCAATCTGAAGGAGGACCATTTCAGCAATTCTGAAACCGTTAAAATCTGACAGTCTTGATGGAGGAGATAGAAGTCCCGAACTAAGTTGAATTTTTAATGACACCATGGTGACATATTGATCTAAATTCCAATAGATTTCATTTCAGAAAAAAAAATTAAGGAGAAAAGGGTTGAGAGCATGTAAGTTAGCTACACCTAGGGAGCAAACTCTTTTTCCCTATATATATAGCACCCTTTAGTAGGATGCAGTCCTTCCTGAGTTCAGGAAGGCCACCCCTTTTTTGTATAAAACACGAGGACTTTAATAGAATACTTATACATCTTGTATTATAACTACACATTATAAATAAAAAGCCGCATACAAAACTACATATTATAATACAAATATTAAATCTGCACATTATAATACAAACTATATACGTATTCTACTAAAGGCGTCGTATTTTTTTACAAAAAAGGTTGGCTTCTTGAACTCAGGAAAGATTGTATGCATGTATGTGTGTGTGTGCAGGGACGAAGCCAAGAATGTTGACTTGGGGGGCATATATTATAGAATGATTTTCTTCTTAATATATAGGGATTTTTAACATTTGATGTATTTTTTTTTGACATCATATCATATCACCTCTAAAAATTAACAAAGAACTTTTGTAGCAAATCATAACATTTTTAAAAAATATAAAAAGAAATACTTGAGTAACAAAATTACCATAAAGTCATTGCGTAGAATTTAAACTTGGATACAAATAACTCTTCATACAAAAATTGCAAATGCAAGCAGTTATTCCTCTTCTTGTAATTGAATAGTTCATGAAAGAACAAAATTAACGGTGTTATAATTTTTATAATATATTATAGAACGATTTTCTTATTAATATATAGGGATTTTTAACATTTGATGCAAATTTTTTGACATCATATCATATAACCTCTAAAAATTAACAAAGAACTTTTGTAGCAAATCATAACATTTTTTTAAAAATATAAAAAGAAAGACTCGCTACAGGAAAAAGACATATAAATGATGGATATTTCTGACGACATGCATTTTGTCACTTAAAAGTTATATTCCTTACGAGTTAATCGTAGGAAAAGGAACCGATTATTTTGTAACAAGCGGTTCGTGGTATATGTATTTGGTGGTGGCGACAAAAAAACTTCCCTCCAAATAATTCCAATTTCCCTCCCTTTCATTGATTGGTCCCTTTTCCCCCAAATAATTTTCCCCATTCCTCACAAAAAGAGGAATAGGTCACGCTCCTTTCCCCCCCTTCACGAAAAATTCCCCAAATTTATTACCCCACCCATTCCCCCTTCGAACGCTCCTTCCCATTTGGGAAAAGTGGAAGATCGCTATCTCCAGCGCCACCACCAGCTTGCAGGACCCCTCCCCCCGCTAGCTTGCAGGTATTGCTTCTTCTTCCTCACCTTCTTCTTCCTCTCCTCCTCCTTTGTTCCTTGCTTGAGGTTTGTGACCAAAGTCATGGCGCGTTCGAGGTTATTGCTTCTTAGTTTTAGATATACAATAGGAGAGGGAGGATTCAAGTCTAGGATTGTCAGCATAGAGGGGGATGGAGTCGACGATATAACTAAACAACTATATTATGACCTCGCATCGAAAGCTGCTGTTGAGATGAACAGATGGAGATCAGGAAGATGACAACGGGGGAAAGGTTCGTCTATTCTAATACAATGTGCACTCATGGAAAAAGGAATCCATACACCCGTCAATAATTATTATTTTTCTTCAATGAGAGGTCCAATTAGCATTTGTTTGGTAGGAGGGCTGCTTGATTTGGACCTTCTTTGGCTCACGGGAACTTGAATATTATTCTCACACTTCAGTTGATATTTACAGAACTTCACCTCTACTGATTACCCATAACTTGCCATACAGATCCATTGCATGGTGCAAAGACATGTTCTTAAGGGCCCTCGTACGCCGTACATTATCTCGCGCAAGCTCTAGATATATAAGCATGATCATATGAAATCAGTGTTAGTGTGACACTTGAACAAGTTAGAGAACATTTTACATGATTCCTGGCTAACAAGAACTGATGATTTTTTTAAATGCTGTGGTGCATCACGTGGCATGTAGATGACTGGTGTTAGAGGTGTAGGTCTTGCTAGCTTTGTAATACTGAATGCAGTCGAAATGGAATTGGTATTGCCCTCGTTCTTCAGCCTAAATGCTGGTGAATCTCGTTCGAGTTATAGTTGCATCTTAGATTTGGAGTTGCCATCTAGAGAACTGAGTGGCCAACTATTCTATACAACGTATGATCAGTCGACTACTTTTTTTTGAGGAAGCTGATTGGCAAAGCCTATTGTCGACTACTATTATGTCAGATCCCCAGTTGATCGACCAAGCAGTAGAGGCAGATGATTGGGGTGCCTAATTAAATCTGGTTGACAGAGAATGTTAGTTAATATAAATGTGAGTTAGTACTTAACGGAAGAAGAAATATTTCGGCATGGAAAGCAAGTCTCCTCACTTCCTCGATCCATATGGTGATGCCGACACCCTGGATATTCATGGTGGCATCATACTCCTGGATTTGTCTTCCCTGATCCGTGTCTATGGTTGGGGGCCCTCACTGGCTTAGATGGTATAGATTGAAACTTCATGCTCTGGGCAGTGGGTTCAATGAGGGTTTTGCGACGCGATCGTTATTATGTAATTATGAGAATCTATTTAATTTGTTTTGAAGTTTGATATCATTACTTATCTATTAGTAGCAGAGGCCCATACGGCCAAGCTAAAAAAGATAGCTTTGTTAGTACTTAATATTTTATATGAGCATTTGTGGTAGCAGGGATGAAATGCTATTCAAAAGCCTGGATGTTTTAATGAAGATGAAGTGACACGGTAAATAGCCAGACCATATAAATGTTGGTGTATGTATGTCAATCGAAATCTGGCATAAATTATTGCTGAAACAAGGGTCATAAAATTTGAGGGATTTGATAAATTTATGGTAGAAATTGTTGGTTCCATGTGTTTGATAATTTATTGTCAATGGCGTGCGCATTTCACAAGATTTATCCGACACTGAGTATAAATTTCATTGTATACTCACTTTGTTTATGTATTTAATAATTGATTATATAGTACTTGTGTAAAAATTAGCGATCCTTTAATCTTTGTCAATGAAGTTCAAATATAATAGTATCCTTGGCTAGTGATTGGGTCCCTAATATAGAAGATTGTCTAAGTTCCTCACAAGTTCTCTATTACAATGATTGAATAGGTTGGAGTCTTGGATAATTTCCTTCCACAAGTGCTCTTCGATAGAGAAAGGTACATTCTCTATGCTATTTTTTCTTTCAATTCTTTAATATTCCATCTGCATCATGATTTTCTTGAATATAATATATTAGTGTTGCCAATGAAATTTTGTTATGTTTTGTCAAATATATTAGAGAAAAGGGAGCCTACACCCAGGGGTGTAGGTAACTACCTACACCCGACTCATTTTTTCATAGATTTTTGATTTTTTATGAAATGAAATCTTTGGGGAATTAGATCACTATGTACCACCATGGTGTCATTCAAAATTCAACTTAATTCGACACTCCTATCATCTTCATCAAGACTATCAAATTTTAACGGTCTCAAAATTACTGAAATTGACCCCTTCTAGATGAATGTGTTAGGAATATTTGTTTTGCATGAAACTTGAAACACATATTCCTCTCAATATATTAAGAAAATCCCCCTAAGGTTTCATTCAAAAAACTCAAAAATCATGCAAAAAAAAGGCCGGGTGTAGGTAGTTACCTACACCCTGGGCTTAGGCTCCCAGCTCCCAATATATTATATCCTAAATATTCTAGCGTCCGTCAATCTTTCATAAGGTATTACACTAGGAATGACCTTAAAAGTTTATTTCATGTCAGTGCTTATGAGTTAGTTAGTTTATTAATTAACTTTCTTGTCATAGATGGATTTTCATGCTGATAGATCTTGGATGTATGGACGAAATAGAGTGAATGATGCACAATTCCGAGAAGGACTTTCAAAGTTTATTGAATATGCAAAGTTGAATTCTACACTTGTCTTTGAAGGTCAACTAATTTGCCCTTGTAAAAAATGTGATAATAGAAAGCGACATATGCCTGATGTTATCTATGAGCACATTATACTTATGGATTTACACCAAATTATACATTTTGGTTACTTCATGTAGAACGTCGTAATCAAGCATCTTCATCATTGTCTTCACAAGGAGCAGTCAATGATATGCATACCATGTTAAATGATAGATTTGCAGCTACAAATTTTCAATCTTCTAATGCTAGTGAAAATGATATCGAAGATTCAAATTTGAGAGAATCTATAAATTTAGAAGCAGAAAAGTTTTATCATCTATTGGAAGATGCTCAAAAACCACTTTATGATGGATGTGAAAACCATACAATCTTATCATTTTTAGTGAAGATTTTTCATATGAAGCTATTGTCTAGATGGAGCAATAAGTCATTTGAACTGTTATTGGAATTTTTCAAAGATGTTCTTCCAAAAAGTGCATCAATTCCTACTACATATTATGATGCAAAAAAGATTATCAAGGATCTTGGTCATGATTATACTAAGATAGATGCATGCGAGAATAATTGCATGTTATATTGGAAAGATTCTATTGATAAAGAGTTTTGTGATACATGTGGAGCTTTGCGATGGACTATTGAAAGCCAGAGTAGATCAAAGTCGAATCGAATTTCAAAGAAAAATGTATGGCACTTTCCACTTATACCGAGATTACAGAGACTATATATGACTTCTGATCTAGCTAAAGAAATGCAATGGCATTACGATCATAGAGTCAAAGATAATATTTTACGGCATCCAGCAGACTCTATTGCATGGCAAAGTTTGGATGCAGAATTTTCTGAGTTTGCATTAGAACCTCAAAATATTAGACTCGGATTGGCAAGTGATGGTTTCAATCCATTCGGAAATATGAGCATATCTCATAGCACATGGCCAGTTATTTTGATACATACAATTTGCCTCCTTGGTTATGCATGAAACAATCAAATTTTATCACGACATTATTAATATTTGTTCCCTCAGCTCCTGGGAATGATATTGATTTGTATCTACAATCACTTATTGATGAATTGAAACTGTTATGGGACAGCGGTGTACGGACATATGATGCGTCAAGTAGAACAAACTTCATAATGAGAGCATCACTTCTTTCGACTATCAATGATTTTTCTGCTTATGGTTATTTGTCGGGATGGAGTACAAGTGGAAAGATTGCATGTCCTTGTTGTCAGAAGAATACAATTAGTCGTCGTTTGTCGAAAGGAAGGAAACAATGTTATGGTTTCCATCGACGATTTTTACCAAAAGATCATCATTTTCGTTATGATAAGAAGAACTTTGACGGAACTATTGATGAAGGGTTATCACCAGATTCTTTATCCGGATCTGGCATTGTTGCGCAGCTTTGTAATTATGAAAACATAACATTTGGAAAAATTCCTGATGAGTACCTGACAAGTAAAAAGAAAAGAAGATCTTCACATGAGATGAACCTTCCTTATGCATGGAAAAAGATCAGTATTTTTTTTCAATTACCATATTGGAAGTCTTTGAAAATTAGACACAATATTGATGTCATGCATGTTGAAAAGAATGTATGCGAAAGTATCATCGGCACGACTTATTAAATATTGAAGGGAAGAGCAAAGATAATATTTAAGCACGACTTGATCTCAAAGAATGGGATTCGCGACAAACTCTCTGGCCTATTCAAACTAATGATGGCAGAATGTATATACCGCCAGCTAGTTATCAAATGATATCTGCAGAGAAGGATGTTTTTCTGACAACACTAAATTCATTGAAAGTACCAGATGGATATTCTTCTAATATCTCCCGATGTGTCAACATTAAAGAAAAAAAGATATCCGGTATGAAGAGTCATGATTGTCATATTTTGATGCAACAATTACTTGCTATCGCACTAAGAAAGCCAATAGGTATTGATGTTAGTGCTCCATTGATTCGACTATGTTCATTTTTCAATAAGTTATGCTCAAAAGTCATAGATGTAAAAGAATTTGAATAATTGGAAACTGATATTGCCGTTATCCTTTGTGAACTTGAAAGAATTTTTCCACCATCATTCTTTACTATTATGTTGCACTTACCAATCCATTTAGTCACAGAAGCTAAGTTAGCAGGACCTGTTCATTATCGTTGGATGTATCCTATTGAGAGATATTTGTTCACTCTCAAACGATATGTGAGGAACAAACGCCATCAAGAAGGGTCTATTGCAGAAGGTTATTGGGCAGAAGAGTGCCTAACTTTTTGTTCAAGATATCTACATGAAACCACATCTAGGATACATCGTGAAGTTCGAAATCCAGAAGCTTCTTCGATAGGAGGCGCTGTCTTACGTACATTAGATAGAAGAAGTTTGGAAAGTGCCCATCGATATGTTCTTTTCAATTTGGAATCAACTTCCAAATATCGCAAGTAAGTGTTACATATTGCTTTAAATATCTATTTTTTAAAAGAAGTGATTAACCCAATTTCTTTATATTCAGGATGCATCAAAGCGAGATAGAAGAAAAAAAATCCTAAATTATCTCAATGAAATTTAGATATGAAACATCATCATCAGTTTCCTACTTGGTTTAAACAATTTGTAAGTATAATATTTGTGTGTGATAAAATTTGTCATATTTTTAAGTATAAAATTATTTCGTTAATTTTATAGGTTATGGATTCTTCTCAAATTTTGGAAGAAAATGATCCAGAATTATCTTGGCTTGCTAGTGGACCTTCATCTGAAGTATGGTCTTTTAATGGATATACAATTAATGGTTGCAGATTCCATAAGAAAATTATAGAAAGCATGAGAAAAACACAAAACAGTGGTGTTTATGTTCTTGCAGAAACTATACAATATAATGATCCTAGAGACATAGTACCTACATTTAGCAACGTGCCATATTATGGTCAACTAGAGGATATTATCGAGTTAAGATATGGACCGAGGTTAAAGATTATCTTATTCCAGTGTATCTGGTTTGATGAAAGACGCGAGCTTGGAACTAAAAGGGATAAATTAGGGTTTACTCTTATTAACTTTTGTCGAGTACGTCATGTCGATCAACCTTTTATATTTGCTTCTCAAGCACAACAATGTTTTTATGTACATGATCCAAAAGAGATAAATGGTAATTGACATGTAGTTATAAAGGTTCCTCCATGAGATCATTATGACATGCCATATGCAGAAAACTTGTCTATGGGAAATAACGTTGGTAGATCAACTTCTGAAAATAATGAAGTACCTTGGGTTAGAGATAATATAGTTGGAGACACTATTTCTTATTCTGAACAACCATAAGGAGGTAAGTTTATTCACAAGTTGCTTGATTCATATAAGGTTTTCTTGTTAATTTTTTCTGACTATGCTATATACGTTATTTATTTTTAGGATGGCTAGGAAGTCTTCAAGATTGGCTGACAAGGGAAAGAGAGTTGCAATTGATAATGATATTCCAGTTAATGAACATCATGTGATCTTTTTATTGATGCACCATCTATTACAAAAAAGAGAGGTAGAGGTCCAGCTTCGTTTACAAGACTTTTATCAACTGACGGTCCTTTAAGTTTGGAATGGGATGATAAAGGACAACCAGTTGGGCCTAAAGATTCTTTAAACAAACTTGTCGGAATGATATGAATTCTTGCTCGTCGAGGAGATATATGGGAGGTGCATTTAGATTGGGCGAAGCAAAATGAAAATTCCTACACGAATGGGAAGAATTGAATGTAAGTTAAGTTTTTTAGAATACTATCATTCTTAGTTATTGATTGTTTATTTTTTTTCATTACTTTATTTTTTGTTATAGTGTTTTCATTTATTTTATTAACTTGTAGGCAAATTATAATTTGAATGAGAATCCAAATGCTTGGAACTATGTCTTTAATAAAATACATGATCGTATCCGAGATTGGAAATGGACATTAAGGAAGATATGGATGCAAAATAAGCATGACCTTGATATGTTGTGGAAAATTATTGACAATGATATACGTATTGACAAATCTCAATTTGAAGAATGCATCAAACAATGGGAAATGCCATGAAACCAGGTAATGAAATCTTTTCTATTAGAATTTGGATATTATATTGTTAGTTTAAGCAATATAGCTATGAAATCTTTTCCAATGCATGTACATGAAATCATGGATATCAACAAACAAAATAGAAATGCAAAAGTTTTAAATCATACTACAGGAAAGAAGTCTTATGCTCGAGTCTTGAATGAGATGGTATATTTGTTGAAGAATACACACTTGTACATATTCTTTTCTATTCAACTCATTAACATGAGATGCTTTTGTTGTGACTAGACAAAGAAGAATGGACAACCTCCTTCAAAGATGGAGATGATCAATGAATTTTATGGCGTGGAAAATACTATTGTGGTATGTATTTAATTTTTAAGTTATCACATTACATTTTGTCGTTATGTTTATCTAATGTTGTAGAAGGAAATAAATGATTACGTCGATACTCATCGAGATGGATATGATATGCAAGATGTGGATCCATTAATTAATGAAGCATACAACATCTTTGCTCATCCACAAAATCCACATCAAGTTAGACACGCTGGCATTGGTGCTAATAATCGACGTCCGCGTAATCTCATAGATGCGATGAAGTTATGAATTACTGAGACTACAACAAAGAACATTGAGGTAGCTCGTTTAGAGATTTTATCAATTTAATCTTATTTACGTTCTCACTCCTTGTATTTTTAGAATAAGGTAGATGCAATGAGATCAGAAATGAAGACAGAGATTACAGAGCTTAAAAATATTGTCCATGCATTTGTTACTACAATGTCACATGTATTATAAATATGCAAATCTTCATTGGATATTTCATGCGAATGATCATATATATAAATTTTTATTTGGTTGATTGTCTTTTTGTAGAGTACTCCAAACCAAACTTTTTTGAATCATTTTACTCAACCACCAAGTTCATACCCATTCCCTCCTTATTTTCATAATTATATGCACCACATGACACAAGTAAGACTCTTATAATATGTAATATTGATACATATAGTAAAAGTTTGTAAAGTATTAATTTTATGTGCAGGGTGGAAGTACTGTAAGAACACTAATCAATAGAGGTGAAAGTTCTGGACAACAAAATCAAAGTCCATCTCCACCAGCTGCTCACATTATGCAAAATCTCTTCTCAGTATGTGCATTTAATTCAAAAGTAGCTTTGTAAACAATTCCTTTTGGATATGTACATTTTATATTTCCAAAGAAATAAATCAATAAAAAAGTTTCTTCCCTAACCGATGGAATATTTAGTTGCTATAAAATATATAACTTATCATATCATTATTTTGTTAGCAGGATGGTCGTCAAACTTTTGATGCTAATAGATGTTAGCCATGTAAGCCCGAGGCGAACCATTCTTACAATAAATGTTATTGTAATAATTATGTTTTATCGATAAAAGTTATTGATTGTTTACTCCCTTTCTGAAATTAAGTGAATAAATGCACTATAAGGTCCCTCTGTACAATTAGGGTTATGTACCATGGCCGTCTTGATAATCATATAGCTGTTGATTCATCAAATGAATCATAGAGGCTGGTGTTTGGATGAATATCTAATGGGTTAGATAGATGACTCATCAAACACCGTCAAATGAATATTAAGAGATGATCTCCAGCCTGAGTAGGAGATGGCAATCCTTTTTTTCTCACATAGGCTGATATCTGACCGACCTCTTGATGCAGGTCCTCTGCATGGGAGTCGTGATTCGGAGTGTCATATTAGTTAAGTCAATGGGTTGACTTAGCGAGATCGAGATAACCAAAGTCCTATGTTGAATACAGTCACAACATAGGCACACATCCTCTGACCAGAGACAGATGTGTTACTATATGTCTGAGTGTGTACATTTGGCAGACCATCAGGTTGATGACCTAATCAAGGTCTATACACCGGCGAGCTGGTTTTACGATCTCTCAAAGGGATCATACAGGTTCGCTTATGAACCGGAAGATATGAGCTCACTCATGAGGTATTGGGACCTATCAAATTCCATGCATGGTCGTCGTGCTTTGGAAGCATGACAAGAATTTGAAGGTATGATATATGCTTTGGAAAGCATATGATCGATACAAAATCCCAATGACCATGATTGAGAAACTTGGTGATCAAACCCTGAAGAAGACAGTGTAAAATTGATTTATATCTTCAGGTTGATCATTGGTCTTCCAGTATGCAGGATGTGCAGGTATTGGGAATACCTGAGGGTGATGTGATCATAAACGATTGTATAACCATGACACCTCCAGTCCGAGGGAGTGATGAAACATGTCTGGATTTTAGTGACTCCTCTCAGTAGAGAAGTAACTTGATCTTAGTCCAAGTGTTGGACATTGATATAAATGTGATTCAGATGCAATGAGAAGATTAAGTATACGGACTTGATTTAATGAAGCATCTATAGGAGGTCCATTAGATCTGGATTTGAGATGATATCTCAACATCGAAGTCACTATACGTGGAACAATACAATCGCCCTGTCCTTATCTCCAAGTATCTGCGGAGAAAGTACATTATTCTTGAAGGAGTTCAAGATTAATTCCTGTGATGAATTTAGTATTCAAGCAAGAAGGTCTTGATGATTAAATGAGATTTAATTATCAAGTACAATATGAATGAGATTCATGTTGTGAGAATGATTGTCCAAGATAATTAAATAGGATTTATTTATCAAGGATAAGCAGATCGTGGATAGTGATATCCAGAATATCTGTGTATATTATAAATAGGATTTATAATATATCAGAGAGAGAGAGAGAGAAATATTGTAAATTACATTTGTTAATTATTAATGTGGATTGGATCCACATTACTTAATTAATTGGAAATATAATTTACAAATTAGTTTGGGATGTGAATATGATTCACATATTTTTCAATGGCATGATTGAAATATTCACAAATAATTTGGAAATAATTTGGTGGATATTGTTGCAATAGTAGTTATTGCAATTAATTAAGAAATAATAATATAAATAAAAGGAGACAAAACCACCAATAATCAAAGGTGGCGTCACCTATGGCTTAGTCATAGGTGACGCCTCCTTGATTTTAGGAGGGTTGTTGTCTCCTCTTATTTGTTGTCTTATTATCTCTTAATAAATTAATTTATGTGTTGATAATAATTCAACATATATTTAATTTAATATAAATTAATGTTGTTGGTTTTTAACCAACACCAATCATAGCTGTTAGATGGCTCTTGGATTACAATGACCGTTGGATCCATGAGAGCCATGGATTGAGATCCATTGGATCCCAAACTAGTATATAAAGAGGGTAGCCCTAGCCCTTGAAGAATACACCAAGTAGACACCTACTCTACTTCTCTCTCTCCCTCTCATTCTCGTGCTCTCTCTCTCCCTCTCCATAGGGTGGCCGACCACCTTAGTTGAGAAAAGAGAGAAGTTCTCGCCTTCGCCATCGACTACTCGAGGATCTCCTTCTTCTTTGGGGCGGCTTGCTCTAGAGGAAGACGACGAATTTCGTTGGACGAAATCAGGAGATTCGAGGCTTGGATCTTCGTCAAGGATTGCGGGAGGAACGCGACTCATCATCGTGCCTGCAATTGCGTTCTTCGTGGATCGGACTTGAGAAAGGAGGATCTCTTGTTTGAGATCTCGCGATCACAACCACGCTTCAAGAGGTATTCCTTATACTTTGTGGTTTGATGAAACGATCCGAGAAGTGTTCTCGTGATCATGTGGTTTCATCGTTTGATTTAAAATTTTTAAATTCCGCTGCACCGTGCGACTAGTACGACTAGTCGCCCCGATCGTATTAGATGCGATCGTCACGCTTCAGTGATGCGCTTGAGGATTCTCAATATCCTTCAAGTGGTATCAGAGCCAGGTTGAAAAAGGTTTTGGATATGATCCATGAACCATGGACGACTTGGGTTTGAAAGGGTCGCGAAAGTTTTGGCGCATTTGAATTTTCACAACTCTGTCTAATTGATTTTTTCGGCACTGTTTAAATTGTTTAAACACGAAATTTCAATTGGATTTTGTTCCCCATTAAATAAGGAAATCATAGGATTTCAGTTTACTAAATTTGGATTTAATTTGCTCAAGATATGGCCTTTTGAATATGCATGTATTCACTATTGCGGGAACATCGAAATTGAACGTGATTAATTTGTTAATTACGGTTTTGACATGCTTTGAAATGCGTGAATTATTTGGGTTCTGTTGTAAATCAAGTTGGCAATCTTAGGGCACTAATTTTGCGAATTTTGGATTTAAATTGATCTAGATAAGTTAATTTTAGTGATAAGGGGTCACTGCTGGAAATTGACAATTTTTTATCATGAACCTTGTGATAGTCATTCAAATAAATGTTGATGAAAATTAATTGTTAATTTTCTGAATTTAGTTATTGATAAATATTTGTGAAATATTTAAAGATGATAATCAATTCCTTGAATGACATCCCACTAAACCATAATGATAAGATAGTTGATCTTGATCATTGGTTAATTTGAAATCATAACAAACATTGTTTTCATGCAAAATCCTAGGACATCCTACAATAGTTGTAGGACAACTTTTACATGCAAAACCTCTTGCTTGAATATGATTCAGGATTTGTTTAGCAAATCTCCTTATAATATAATAAAAAAAGTTTTGATGTATATTATATGGTATAATTTCGGTTGAAAGACCGATGAGCATTTCAAAGTACATGATGATCTATCTGGCATTATCCTTTCCTGAGGTGGATATGGTGTCTAGTCGGAGATTGCTGGGGTAGCGGGTTGCAACGTATGTGGTCCGTCCCACTCTCGCCGATATTGGCCATGACAGCGGGTAGGGACTGGATAATGCCGGAGAAATCAAAGTGTATTTCTAATTATTAAAATTCGAAATAATACGTACTTTGAGATTATACCTACTATTCAAGTAAAATTCAAAGTTTGTTGATTGATAATATGATTGATAGTTAATTTAATGTGATTAAATTAACTATATCCTATTTAAACACTCTAATATGAATAGATGTGTATTTCCCTTGGAAGAATTAATTATGTGAATATGATTCACGATAATTAATTATTTCAATTTGAATAAGAGGTGGAGGATTACATAAGTGACATCCATGATCTCCCGTCAAGGCAAAGAATTTCGTCATCAAAAGTTGTATATAGGAGACGCCTGTCCGAAGTGCCAGATCCTATATACAATTATTTGGATCGGGTTCTTTGCTTCTCGAAAGAGTAAGGCCGTATACGTAGTGACCCCAATATCGGGTCCTCATATTATCGGGGCGATATTGGATTGCGTATAGAGAGTTTTAAGCCTGTTGACGGTTGGTTCAATTAGCGACGGGTCAACATCATCTTAGGGGTGGTGGGCCCGGGTGTTAGAGACCGAATTAGGAAATGCAAGTTAGACTTGCAAGGCGGAATGTGTTCCCGCTTCTCTTTATTCGAGTCACAGGTTCTCATATTATTGGGATGTGATAAGAATAGAGAGGAGATCCCAGATCTTACTTGAGATATAGCGGTAAGTATATCTCTTACTTTGAAAGACGATTAGGGAATAATCTTTCATAGTAGACATAGCAAGACAAATTTGATTTAAAATGCCTTAATCAAATATTTAAAATTGGATATATAGTTATTTATATATTCTAATATAGTGCATTATTAATTTCAGAAGATGAAGTCCATGAACCCTCTGAGAAGGCTTCTGGAGGTCAATCAGTTGACCGGACCGAATTATTCGGATTGGATCCGAAATTTGGTTCTTGTTCTATCTGCGGAGCGCATCTCTTATTTGCTGACCAAGGACATGATTGCAGACCCTCTGACTGCGGAAGATAAAACTTTTAATGAGAAATATGATGAAGATCATAACTTGGCAAGATGTTATATCCTTGGCTCATTGTCCAATGTGCTTCAGAAGCAACATGTGGAAATGAACCACTGCCAAGAAATCATGCTGAATCTGAAGGAAATGTTCGGTGACGTCAACCGCACACATCGCTACAATGTGATGAAAGAGCTTATTCGCTGCAAGATGCAGGAAGGGACCTCTGTTAGAGAGAATGTGCTCAAAGTGTTTGGGTACCTCTCTGAATTGGAAACCCTAGGAGCTTACATGGATTCTGATATGCAAGCTGATTTCATTCTCCTGTCGCTCCCTAAGTCTTTCAACAACTTTGTCGTGTCATATCACATGAGCAAAGTTGATTTCACCAACGCTGGGTGATGAATCCACATTTCATCATCTTTATTCTATCATTTTGGCATCAAAAACCCTAGCAAATGCCTGTAAATAGCATTGAATAGAGCATCTTAACATTCATGCATGTGCATCATATTAGTGTATAAAATACTGTATTTAAGGCCAAAATTATAGAATAAAGAAAGAAAAGAAAAAGAATAAAATATTGTAAATATTTTATGACCCGAAACCCCGAGACCTAGGCATCTTGATGAATAGGTCGACAAGGAATAAAGTAGGGGGAGATAAGGTCAGAAATACAGATAAAATACCTACACATTCTATTCATTCTTTATTCATTTTGGGACCTATTTTTGGTTGCACCTTTTATACATCAAATAAAGAAACTTTGTACATGAAAGTTGTAGATAATTTTATATAGAAAAATACAAAATTGATTTCACAGAAAAATAATGTACAGATAAAAAGTTATGGCCTGAATAAAAATCCAGAATGCCAACTTCCCAGACCCGTATCTCACAACTGACAACTCCAAATGCAGTATACTCATCTTTAATTGTATATAGAAGAAAATAAGCTAATTATTGGTGGTGGTTTCGCATTTGGCGGAGCTACGGTTTGAAAGTTGAGTTTTGGACCCTCATTGTACATTGTACAGAGTAAAATATTCAATTTATTTTTTATTTATTATTTTTATAATTTTATATTTTTATAATGTTGTAAATATTACTTATAATAATTTTGAATATTAAAATCAGAATAAAAATGTAAATAAAGATTAAAATAAAAATACTTATATACACAAAACATAGATACAATACCTATGCACATACCTATACATACCTGTTTATAATTTATTAATTATACAAAATAAATCGGAAAAATAAACTAAAAATATATTTACACATATATAAAAGTATTCTACAATTTTATAAAATACTAAATAAAAATAATAAAAGAAAAATATACAAAATAAAAATAAAGTACTAAAATACATATGTAATATACCTATATAGGGGTATAAAGGTAACTTGTAAAAATATAAGTCATAAAAATAATTAAAAATCATAATAAAATACTACATAAAATTTTAAACATTTTTTATTTTTTTAACCAAAAATTAATTCGGCCTTTTTCTATTTTTAAACGAATTAATAAAATACTTTTTTAATCTTTTCCCTGGTTGGCCCACGTGGACCAACCAGGAGCCTCCGACTGTTGACCGGCGGGTCAACAGTCCATCCTTCGTCCTTGCAGCTCTGTGCGCGCCTCGTTTTCCCCCGCTTTTGCGGATTTTTCGAGGCCGCACCATTCGTCCTTTGCTGCTGCCTTCTTCACGAAACTTGTTCCTTGAACAATCACCTCCATCGCCGACCTCCCAGATCTCCTTAGATCTTCATGTCCCGCCCGTGACTTCTCCTCGAATTCACGCATCCAACCTTCTTCAAATAGAGCTCCGCCACTTCCATCCTCGGTTGGTCTTCCTTCGTACCACCCCTCTCCACCTTCTTGCGCTCCAGATCTTCCTGGAGGTGACAGCTCCAGATCAAGCTCTTCAGCCTAGGTGATCGAGGTCGGAGAAGCTCCCCGCACCTCCGCCAAACGCCGGCGTCGAGGTACCCTATTTCCTTTGGCTCCGGCCATTGAGGGCATCCCCCCCGCTCATTTCTTTCATGCAATCAGTTCATGTTCGCTTTAGGATGAAAAACCCTCAAAAAATTTAGAGTTTCATCGCCTGAGTCACTTGATTCAACCACTTGGCCGGAGCGCTCCTCCGGCCGATCATCTCCCCGTCGATCCACGCACTCCCACTTCCATCCTGAGGTCCAGGCAGTTTGCCCTGGGCCTCATTAACCTTCTTGCAGGTCAAAGCACGACCAATCGTGCCTGGAGGCGAGTTTTGAAGCTCGCCGGAGCTCTTGAAGCCCCCGCAGATCCGCCAGTTGCCAGCGAGCGTCACGTCCTTCGCCGTGCCCTTTTGCCGCATCCAGGAGATAGAGGAGGACCTGAGGGGGCCGCAGCCCGATTTTGAAGCTCAAAAGCCACCAGAGCAGGCCAGAGGAGCTCGGAGAACTTCGCCCAACCGGAGCTCCTTCGTGTTCTTCCAGTCGCCTTCGCCACCATCTGATCAAGGGAGCCCCTCCAGATTTAATGTGGACCGTTCGATCATCAGCACCCAGCCACCGTCGATCTCACCCGAGATCTAATCTTAGACGTCCACCAGCGAAGCGTCATCGGCCGTTCAGATTGCGCCACGTGTCAAGTGGCATCTTCCTCGCCGTTGGATCGCGCGCCGAGGGTATTTTGCATCTACACCCTCGCGCCTTTTGTATTTATATTTTAGTTTTAAAACTTTTTTTTGTAGTGTAATATTTTTGTAATATTTGCAAAAACATCCCTGTAGTTTACTTATTTGCATATAGGTCCCCTGCCACGTCACCTCACGTGACAAGTTCACGTGAGGTGTGGGCATTTTGTGAAGGGACCCCCCAGGGTTAGGGTATTTCGTTCTGCTCCCAGAACTTTCGTATTAAGCATTAAATATTTGGAGATTTTGCATACAAGCCCCTGCTATTTTCTGATATTGCCTTTAGGTCCCTGCCAGGCGCGTGTTTCGCACGTGTTTGGCTTGGACATTTTGTACTAAGGCCCCTCTGGGTTCTGTAATTTGTGTTTAGTCCAGCAAATGCAAGTTTCAGTTTAAAATTTGTGGAGATTTTGCATATATGCCCCTGGATATTTCGCATTTTGCATATATACCCCGGCCAGGTTTGTTTAACTTTTGGATGCTTGTTGTAATTATTTAAATTATCATTTTAAGTCCAAAAATTCCACAAAAATAGGCTTAAGCTCCTGTGCATGTGTTCTTCCACGGCAACATTTTAGTTTTTGATTTTATTCTATTTTTATATTTATTAAAAATCAAAAATATGCTTTTTCTCTACTGTCTAGCTTAGAAAATACCAAAAAAAATATTAAAAGGTCTTAAAAAATTCCAAAAAAATTCCCTAGTGTCTATTTTACCCTATTTTAGTGTCAGTCCAAAAATCATTAAAATTCTCAAAAGAAAAACACTAAAAATTTAAAAACACTCAAAAACTTCAAAAAAATTATATAAAATCAAAGAAAATTCCAAAAATCATAAACTCAGTTTCTGTTTGTTCTATATTTTGTTCTCTTTATTAGAAAGTTATTGTGAAAAATTTTGATTGCTGTTTGCTATTTTTAACTTCTATTTTATTCACAGCCAGCACTTATTTCACTGTTTTTCTTTATTTCAGTATTTAAAAATACCAAAAACAC
This sequence comes from Ottelia alismoides, assembly GCA_037367405.1. Classification (NCBI taxonomy): domain Eukaryota; kingdom Viridiplantae; phylum Streptophyta; class Magnoliopsida; order Alismatales; family Hydrocharitaceae; genus Ottelia; species Ottelia alismoides. The sequence continues at coordinate 204,558 of JAZKJV010001151.1, read as the reverse complement.
CTTGAAAAATCCCCAAAAATCATAAAAACAGTAAAAATCCTAAAAATATCAAAAACATTTTATTTCTGAATTTTTGGTTATTTTTGCACATTTTTATAAATATTTTATCTTGCCTTTCATTACATTGTTTTTAAATTCCAATATTGAAAAAGAAAAAAAATATAAAATTATTAAAATCAGAAAATTAAAAATCAAAATACAAAATTAAAAATTAAATTAAAATAAAAAAAATTAAAAATTAAAAACCCACAAAAATTTCATTGTTTGCTTGCTTAGTGTAGACACATCACACACATTCACTTGTGCACATTATTTTGAATTACCTTGTTTGCTCCCTGTGTTCGAACTCTCTGCATACTTGTCCCTATACACCATTTGTGCAGAGTTAAAAATAAATTTTAACTCCACATTATTTCTAATTTATTGATCTTTAGTGTGGGTTAATTGTTGATTAAATACAGGTTTCATTTGAGAGTCGCCACAGCGACGGTTGTCTCCGCCTTGTGTGAGACACCATTTAGGCTCTCTCGAAATTTGTGCTTATCAAATGGTGCCGTTGCCGGGGAGCAACAACGAGTAGCTCATATTTTATTTGCTTGTGCTTGACTTGTCTACCATAGCTTTATTTTCTATCTCTTACATTTTGATATATATTGATTGAGATATTCTGACCACTCTTCTTTTGTCTTCTTGCGAGGGACCGCGGAGCGAGGCGGATTGCTTAGGTGACCCGGAGCATCCTTGGGAAGCGGAGCCGACCTTTCTTTAGCCAGGCCGGCAGGAGAGAGCAGGAGGAGTGAGAGAGTGATTAGTTTAGCTTTCATTTTATCTTATGAGAGAGAGTGATTCATTAATTTGTAATAATACAGGTACATTGGACACTTGGACTCTTGGACACTACCGGGCCTAATTTCCGGCTGTTTGTTCACCCGAGGGCTCACCGCGGTTTTTATCGCATTTTTCTCGCTTGTCATTTTCCGGTTTTGTTTTCCTTTTTCCTTTCTTTTGTGGATTGAGCCCTTAGATTGTAGGTCCTGCTTGATTCGATTAGAATAGGTCCAAACACACTAATAACCTTTACATGCTCCTACTCTAGGACGATTAACGTTAGCAGTTGCCTACTCTAGGACGATTTCCGCTTTGCATATCGCCATATAGCATAGGTTTACAAATTCTGCTTTGCATCCCGCATGGAGAGAGCTGGGATTCGCTGTAAGTCTTCTTACTTTGCATGCATCATTTAGGCACAAAGGTGAGATTTCCACCTTGGTGTCGACTTGCACGACTTTTCCGACTCTATTCTCCCTCTGTTTTTGGAACAAAGTAGGATCAAGAAAATACAAAAACCGTTAGGTGCTTGTTTAAATCTACTCAAAAGAAGCGATAACACCAAAAAAATTAAAAAAGGGACTGCTAAGAAAACTTGACCAAAAATAAAATCGATAATTGGATTCATTGTTTGGGGAGAGTAACACCCTCACTTGTATTCAGGTTGCATGGGAAGGTCTCCTTCCAAGTGAGGTGAGCGCTTCGTAAGGATTAGAGCCAAAAACCCAACTTGTGGCTGCCTTGTGTATCGCTTGGATTTCCGAAGTATTGGCACTACTATCGTACGTAGTCGAGTAAGGCTTGGTCGCCATTGGTGACTCACTATTGTGTGAGCGCCGACCTTGTCCGAAGTACCGAGCTTAGGCCACGCCTTCACGGGTGAGTCTGTCTCACCGGCTGCGTCCGAGTAGGACCTTGTACGCTCACGGGTGATTCTGTTGCGAGCGAGGTCCGAAGTATCGATTTCGCCTATCGGCTTCCTCCCTCTATTTCTTTGACTGAGTAGGGATCCAGGAAGGGTTACAAGGACCTCAAAAAGCGCAAGTTACAGGTTACACAGGAGGAGGACAAGTACGGGGATACTTTCCCGGCAGTACTCTCTCTCCTTTAGGCATAACGTTCTAAGGACTCGTGAAAAGATAACTTCCTGAATCAAGATAAAATTGACAAGATAAAAGCCGAACCTTCACGGCTTCACGTGTTGAGTTGGTGAACTTGCCCCTGCTTTGTGTTTGATTGCTAGATTTGTTTAGGTCAAGATAAAAAACACAACACAATTGTGCGCGATTTTGTTGCATCTCATTCCTCTTCTTCTTTTGCATTTTCCCTGCTCTTCCCAAATAATCAAGATGATGGGACAGAGATCTCTTAGGCCGACCTTGTCGGCACCGCTATCCAGCACTCCTCCTCATTCATCTAGGAATACCTCGGAGAGTCCGCTCTCCGAGCCTGAGTTTACATCCACCATGTTCCCCCTCAATCACCCTTCCCATTCTCCTTCTCTCAGTCCAATTGTTTCAGAATTCAGTGCATCACAGAGTTCTGCTCATTCAACAACACCTGAGATGGCCTCTTTTGCTTTTTCAGAAATCCAGTGATAGCAGATAGAGGCGAGCACCCAGATGACCATGATCACCCTCCGTTCATAATTGATCAGTTGGCCATCAACAACTCCTTGTTAGCGTCCATGGAGACCATGCAGAGACAGATCGTGACCAGGGAACATTCATGGGTGATCTGATGAGAGAGATAGCACAGATGAGAGAGAACCGACCTGGGGGCGGTGGAGGTGGAGGAGGAGGAGGAGGACCTTATACAGGAGGAGGCGATCCAGACGCTAAGAGACCACCACAGACCATCATGAGGGAATTGCACAACCCAGCTGCATCCCTCACTCATCGTTGGATCCGACTCCCGCCCATTCACGGAGATTTCGAGCTTCGGCCCCACACTATCCAGCTTCTACCCAAGTTCCATGGGTTGCCGACCGAAGAGCCGCACCTCCACCTCCAGGAATTCGAGATGATATGCAGCACCATCCATGATCGGTTGATGACCGAGGACACCATAAAGATAATCGCCTTTCCATTCTCTTTGGTTGACAGAGCCGCCTACTGGCTCAAACACCTTGGGCGATTCGTCGACACATGGGCAGATCTCCGGACCGCGTACCTGAAGAAGTACTACCCTCTCGGCCGGACCAACGCAGCTAGAGCCATGATCAGTAACTTCGTCATGATCCCAAATGAACAATTCCATGAAGCCTGGGATTGATTCAGAGAGCTCATAGACCGGTGTCCACATCATGACATTTCCAAGCCCAATCTCGTGCAGAGTTTCTTCTGTGGGCTGACACCGGAGCTGCAGGGGCTTGTCAATGCCTCTTGCGGTGGGTCTTATTTTTCCAAGGGAGAAGACGACATCTGGGCCATCTACGAAGGCATGGCAGAAAACTCCACAGTGATGGCCCAAGCTCGAGTCTACACATAGCAGAAGCCCCCGCAAGGAGCGGGATCATTCCAGAGGATCGCCTGCATCGATGCCGATCCCAATACAGTGTCAGCTGCCGCAGCCCAAGCTGAATCAGCCGCAGCCGACATGGGCATAATCATTGAGAAGCTGGACCGCCTCGAGATCCTCGAGAAGAAGCAGATGCAAGGCATGGCCCAGATGGACCAAATTGCCAAAACCATGAGTGATCTGAAGACGCAGATCTTGTGCGTCCAGGAGGCACAAACTCAGTCACAACGGCCTCCCAGATCACGTGCTGATCCGAGCAGTAGCAATGCCAACCACCCCTCTACCTCGTACCGTCAGGTGAACCATATCCAGGCAGAGCCGGTTCCATTGTTACCATACTATCCATCGCAGCCGCCATCTACGGATACTCAGATGGTGGTATATCAGCCGGAGCAGCCACTGGCAGTTCTTCCTCCACCCTCCTTCGAGCAGGAACCATTGATGGAAGTCAATGGGATTTGGTACGACCGGTACCCTCAGCCCGGGATTCGTCGTGATCACCCCGGATTCCGTTGGGGCAACGGTGGATCCTCATCCCAACAGCAGAACCCTGCCCAAGGACATCAGAACAGCCAGCCACAGCAGCAACACCAGCAGCCCCAGTATGCCCATCAACAGCAATATCAGAGTGGTCCTCGTCCCTCCTATCAGGGACAGCAGTGGAGGCAGCGACAGCAACCTTAGCAATCATATGCCCAGCCGACCCAGAATTATCCTTACCAGTAACATCAGCAGTAGCAGCCCCATTTCCAGCAGGGACAACCATCCGGTTCTCAGGGTCCCACCTTTGAAAACCCAGCACTCGATGATCTTGCCCGCTTGCTACCTGAACAGCGAGCATCTTTCAGGCAAGAAATGGATGAATTCCGGCAGGAAATGGGAGACATAATAAAAGGCAAGGCCGCCAAACCCGCTCAGATTGAACCTAACCCGAACAATCTGAAAAGGAAGTCTGAGCAGGTAGAGTTTACAAAGGATACTTCTCCTAGTGACGATTTGAATGATATGTCTTATTCTTTGAATGATGCTGATTTTGTGACTACTAGGAGCGGTAGGATGCCAGCCGGCGGCGCCTCTTCTGAGCGACAACCAGATGCAGAACCAAGAGCGCCAGAAGAGCAGAGGAGCGGTGCTGATGCCACCCATGATGTAGTCCAGGACGACGGTGCTGATGCCGTCGTGATACCAGTTGCCGACGGTGGTGCTGATGCCACCATTTTAGATGATGAACCAGAGCGCGGTGCTGATGCCACGAAGACCGGTGCTAGTGGTGGTGCTGAGGCCACCACATCTACTTTTGTTGAGCCACCATCTGTGATGTTGCCACATTTTGTACCTAAGGACTGTGGGAACAAAAAGAAAAACAAAAATATGAATAAAGGAAAGGTTTCTGTTCAAATTGCGGATCCATATGTGGTGAATGATGATTATTGTATGGAGTCTCCTTCTTCACAGGCACAGGTACCGATTCCTAGTCCTCCATCTGAGGAGGCCCCTACCATCCCCTTCCCTGAGGCACTCCGCCGAGCGAAGGGGAATAAAAGAGAAAATCCCAAAAAAGAGCAACAGGTAGAGTTCGACAATCAGATGATAGACAGATTCCACATTCAACTGACTCTACAAGAAGCACTTGAGCACATCCCCCTCTTCAAGAAGAACCTGAAAGAGAAGACTACCGTCCGCAGGAAGAGGAGGAATCACAGAGATCAAATCCATGTGCTCACTCATTCCACTTGCTGTACCATCCAGAACAAGCTGCCGACTAAGCGACCAGATGCAGGAGCTCCCTATGTCAGATGCGAGATGCAGGAGCAGCAGTTTGATCGTACTCTATTAGGCAGTGGCTCTTCAATTAACCTTCTTCCGGCAGACTTACTCGACCGATTCGAGTTTGGTCCTCTTCTTCGAAGCAGGACGGTTCTTCAGTTTGCTGACAGGTCGACTAAAAGGCCGAAGGGGTTATTGAAAGACGTGGTCGTTACCATTCAGGGCCTGAAATTCCCCGTGGACTTCGTTGTGTTGGACATGGAGATCCCTGAGTCGGTAACCGATGCCCCCATCATTCTCGGACGTCCATTTTTGGCCACAGCCAAGGCGGTGACTGACCATGATAGTGGGAAGGTATGCTTTCGCGTAGAGGGCGAGACCATACAAATAGAAACGATCGAGGAGACCAAAGCGAGAGAGTTAGAATGCTCAGAGCAGTCCAGTGAAGCAGCGCAGATGACAGAGGAAGAGCTAGACATCCATCAGGTGTGTGATTTTGTGATGACTGATGATGAATCCAACTGGATAGATCCTGTAGCACCGACCCTTGCCTTGCCTACAGATTCACTGTATCTACAACTCATGGCAGTCGAGAGCCGGGAGAGCACATCCCTGGATGAGGATATACCTGAGGCTGACAGTGTTGTGATGAGTGGTGCAGATGATTTTCATTCTTATTCATCTTCTTCTGATCCCTCGGATTTAGACATTGACTGGGATGACTTTGATGATTATTTGCCTTGTCTGATTCCTTCTGAGCCAACAACCATGACAGAGTGCGAGCCGGTGCAGTTTATTGATGAATCAGTAGGCCGCCGTGCGTCAGAAATTCATGCAGAGCGAGAGTTCTCCCATGCAGACCAGGTCGCCTTCACACAGACATATCAGAAGCCAGATCTGCCGCCTCCCAGTTGTCCAGAACTGAAGCCTCTGCCGCAGTCGTTGAAGTACAGATTCCTTGCGGGTGAGCCAGATATGCACCCAGTCATTATCTCAAGCAGGTTTGACTGGAGAGCAAGAATCTCGTCTGATGGAGGTTCTTGAAAGAAACCGCAAGGCGATAGGTTGGAGTATAGCTGATCTCCAGGGGATAAGTCCGGCTCTGTGCTCTCACCACATCTATATTGAGGATGACGCTAGGCCGTCGCGTGAGTTCCAACGACGGCTGAACCCGAATCTTCGAGACGTAGTCATGAAAGAAATTTCCAAGTGGTGGAGCGCCGATTTTATCTACCCCATCTCCGACTCCAAATGGGTTAGTCCACTACATGTGGTACCCAAGAAGACGGGTATCACTACAGTTGTCAATGAGTCTGGAGAGGAGATCGCTACCAGAGTACCAACTTCTTGGAGGGTCTGTGTGGACTACAGACGATTGAATGAGGCCACCAAGAAGGATCACTTCCCGCTACCCTTCATTGATCAGATTATCAAGCGGCTAGCCGAGAAGAGTCATTATTGTTTTCTTGATGGGTACTCTGGATACAATCAGGTGGCCATTGCGCCCGAAGACCAGGAGAAAACGACATTCACCTGTCCGTTTGGGACGTATGCTTTCAGACGGATGCCCTTTGGTCTATGTAACGCTCCGGCGACATTCCAAAGGTGCATGTTGTCCATCTTCTCGGACATGGTGGGTGACTGTCTAGAGGTCTTCATGGATGACTTCTTGGTCTATGGCGATGGGTTCGATGCTTGTCTTGACTGCCTAGACCGTGTGCTTCAGCGCTGCATAGAGGTCAACCTTGTTTTATCTTGGGAGAAGAGCCACTTTATGGTGACTCAGGGGATGGTCCTTTGTCATATCGTCTCCAACAGGGGCATGGAGGTCGATCCGGCTAAGGTGGATATCATCAGAAAACTCAATCCGCCGTCCAACTTGCGTCAGTTGCGGTCTTTTCTGGGGCATGTCGGTTTCTATCGACGGTTCATTCAGGACTTCAGTCGAATTGCCCGACCGCTCACTGACTTGCTGACGAAAGACACCGAGTTTATTGTAAATGATAAGTGTCTTGAGTCATTTGAGACTCTCAAAAGTATGGTTGTTTCAGCTCCTGTATCATCTCTCCAGATTGGAGAATCTTGAGGAATCTGAGCCCAACGCACCTATCACAGAGACATTTCTAGATGAGGCGATCTTGGCTATCACCTCGCTCCCGTCGTACGCTGACATTGTGAACTATCTTGTTGCCAAGACGGTTCCACAAGGTTGGCCCAGGCAGAAACTCGAGACCTTCCTGGCGAAGGCCAAGTTTTACCATTGGGAGGATCCCGTCCTTTATCATGAAGGAGGGGATAGTATCTGGAGGAGGTGCATTCCTCAAGAAGAGCATCATAGCGTCCTCACATACTGCCACAAGCTTGAGGCAGGAGGACATCATTCTGGAAAAAGGACAGCACAGAAGGTGCTACAATCCGGCCTATGGTGGCCTATTCTCTTCAAAGATTCTGATGAATTCGTGACGAGATGTACTGACTGTCAGAAGATGGGAACCTGCGGACAGAGAGACATGATGCCCATGCAACCCATTCACTTCTGTGAGGTTTTTGATGCATGGGGGATTGATTTCATGGGCCCATTTCCTAAGAGTCAGGGATTTGAGCACATTTTGCTCGCTGTGGATTATGTCAGCCGATGGGTTGAGGCCATCCCCGCCCGAGCCGCAGATGCTAAAACCGTTTGCAAGTTCTTGAGGAAAAATATCATTTCACGGTTCGGGGTGCCTAGAGTCTTGATTTCAGACGGGGGGGGGGGGTCTCACTTCATCAATGACAAGGTTAGGGCCCTTGCAGACGAGTTCGGTATTGACCATCGGGTTGCCACTCCATATCACCCTCAGACTAATGGTCTTGCCGAAGTGTCGAATCGGGAGATAAAGACGATCTTGCAGAAAGTTATCCGCCCAGACCGAAAGGATTGGTCACAGCTTTTGGACTCGGTTTTGTGGACGTATCGGACTTCTTTCAAGAATCCATTGGGGACATCTCCCTTTCGTCTCGTCTATGGCAAGCCATGCCATTTGCTAGTGGAAATCAAGCACAAATCTTTTTGGGCAGTCACTGAGTTGCTTTTAGATCCAGAGAGTATAGGAGACCAGAGAAGAGCAGAATTGGCATCCCTGGAGGAACTTAGAGACACAGCCTTTTCGAACAGCCTACAGTACAAAGAGAAAGTGAAGACATGGCACGATTCGCATATCAGCCATAAACAGTTTGAGCCAAATCAAAGAGTATGGTTGTTTGATTCCAGGCTGAAATTATTCCTAGGGAAGTTGCAGAGCAAGTGGAAAGGTCCGTATATGGTCAGGAAGGTACATGACAATGGCAGCATCGACATATCCGAACCGTCATCTTCCTCTACCTTCCGCGTCAATGGTCAACGCCTGAAGCTATATCTAGATCATGATCCGCCGACCATTGACGTTGCCCCCATTCTTCTGGTATGAGATGTGTCCTTTGACTCTCATCATCTGCATCTCATACATGGTGATCAATTCCATCTTCCGCTGTACAGATCCATCTGTTCATATCACTTTCATCTGTTGATTTATTTTCTTCTTTACTTTTCCATATCTATCTTCTATATCTATCAAAAAGGTGCCGCCCTTGTAGACAGTTTTCCATACTTAGGACGTACTTTGTCCTAAGTATAGGGGGGTAGGCTCCCCGACTTTCTTTCATTTTCATCTCGATCCTCTCCATTGTCTCCTCTTTTTGTCTATACTTAGGGATATCTTACCCTAAGTATAGGGGGAGACAATCTGAGTACGATCTGTTCATTCCCACCCTTGACCCTCCCTGCGTTGTGTACAGTCTGCTATACTCAGGATTATTTGATCCTAAGTATAGGGGGGACGGTCAACTTCTCATTCATTGATTCATTCATTCTTTAGACTTGCCTATACTTAGTACGAGTTATGTCTTCTCTTTTCTCTCCGATCTATGAGGACATAGCTCAATCTAAGTATAGGGGGGTCGTATATACTGTGTATATGCTTTAGCCATAACTCGTACTTTCGTATTTTCTTAATAAATATGGCTAATAATTCTTTAAAATTCATTAAAAATCACTAATAAAAAGGTGTTTTGTTCCTCAAATTCTTTTTGTATTTACTGATTAATAAATCAGGTGAAAATGTTTTTGCAAAATGTTTGAAAAATAGTTTAAAAATCCTTGTGAACATCTATTGAAAACTATTTTGAAAATATTTTGTTACATGTTTTAAACCTGTGTGAAAAATGTGTGTTTTGTAAAAATTTCTTTTCTTTGTGTGAAATAAAATGTTTGGAAAATGATTTGCAAATGGTTTGAAAAATGGTTGCAAAAATGTTTTGAAAAATCTTTATATACTGTTTTGAAAGCCTTTGCAAAATGATTTTCAAATGTGTGTAAATGTTTGTAAAAAATATTTTGGACTATAGTTTTCAAAAATTGTTTGAAAAATCTGTGTCAAATAAGTTTGAGGAACGCAGACATCTCACCAAAATCCACTACCTATATATATGTATAAAATTGATCACTTACCCTTGTAAATCCTTGAAATCCACTTCTTGTATATACAAGAAGCACTCCCGTGTACATATTTTTCACCTAATTTTTAGCCAAAACTTTTTGTTTTCAAAAAAAATTGCAAAAAACATTTGCAAAATTAAAATCCAAAAACATTTGAAAAATCCTTTTGAAAAAGACAAAAAAATGCATCTGCATATGCATCATCATCATCTTTTCAAAAAATCCATAAAAAGTTCAAAATCTCAAAAATTGCATCACAAAAATATTTTCTGTATTTTCTGCATTGCATTGCATGGCATGAGCATTTTTCGGATTGAGTTTGATAGTTGAACGAGTCTAAGTAAAATCCGGAGATTGGAGCTTGATTGGACCTTAAAATCTACCTAATAACAGGAACCTTATGGGAACTGGGTTTGAGGTACTTCAGGTCTTGTTGACTTAATTCTTTGAGGATCACGAGACTTAGTTCAATGGATTCTTGATCGCCTAAGTAGAGTATTTCGGAGCACACGCACGATTCTTGTTGATAATGACCTAACTTGGACACTTGCACCTTTCACATGGCTCGACTCAGTTGGAGTGGTGAGGGGATTGGATTTGCCGGTATGAGACGCACACAAGTGGAAACATTTGTCCTCCTCTAGGGAGGGAAGTGCACCCCAACCCGTTCAGTGATTAGGAAGTCTAAAGACAAGAGGCTGTGGGTTGCGATAAAGCTTCAAAAGAGGGATAGTCTACTGGCTGAAGAGGAAAAACTCCTTATGTAAATGCTGCTGTGAATAGTATTTCAAAAAAAAAGTTCAGGAATGTACAAAAATAAAAAGCCTGCAAAGTATGTGAATATGTTGTATAGAAAATAAGCAAGCTTGAGCATCAAAGTCATATCATGTGAGCCTGCAGCAGGATGACTTGACTACACCGGTCTTGCATCCCAGGATAGGTAGCTACACTGGCTACCGTCCATTCTTCTCTTCACCCCCTCCTCTTGAGCTGGTTGCCACTTGAACTTAGAAGGGAATACCCCGCTCCTCGAGGATGGAGTCATTGGATTGGGGAATCATTGGGTTGTCATGCTGGAGAAGTCAGTCTCTTTGTCATTCTAGTTGGGGAGAGCCACCATCACTTACATTGTACGAGTTAGATTCATAGTCGTAAGAGTTTGCGTATGAGTTGAAGTATTTCTGACCTGGCTATTGAGGAGACTTGGACATAGTTTTGGGATTCTCAAGGACTGTTGAATTTCAAACACGGTTCTCACTAAGGTTCCGCCTGCACTAAAATTCCAAAGGTCCTACTTAAGCTCCAAACTTTGACTTTGCGAAAACAAGTTTGATAATCAATTAAAATCCACATTTCTTCTTTTTCTTTTCTTTCTTCTTCTTTTTTTTGCACTTATTGCATAAGTGTTTGCTAGGGACTAGCAAAGGTAAAGTATAGGGGGATGATGAATCCACATTTCATCATCTTTATTCTATCATTTTGGCATCAAAAACCCTAGCAAATGTCTGTAAATAGCATTGAATAGAGCATCTTAACATTCATGCATGTGCATCATATTAGTGTATAAAATACTGTATTTAAGGCCAAAATTATAGAATAAATAAAGAAAAGAAAAAGAATAAAATATTGTAAATATTTTATGACCCGAAACCCCGAGACCTAGGCATCTTGATGAATAGGTCAACAAGGAATAAAGTAGGGGGAGATAAGGTCAGAAATACAGATAAAATACCTACACATTCTATTCATTCTTTATTCATTTTGGGACCTATTTTTGGTTCCACTTTTTATACATCAAATAAAGAAACTTTGTACATGAAAGTTGTAGATAATTTTATATAGAAAAATACAAAATTGATTTCACAGAAAAATAATGTACAGATAAAAAGTTATGGTCTGAATAAAAATCCAGAATGCCAACTTCCCAGACCCGTATCTCACAACTGACAACTCCAAATGCAACATACTCACCTTTAATTGTATATAGAAGAAAATAAGCTAATTATTTGTGGGGGTTTCGCATTTGGCGGAGCTACGGTTTGAAAGTTGAGTTTTGGACCCTCATTGTACATTGTACAGAGTAAAATATTCAATTTATTATTTATTTATTATTTTTATAATTTTATATTTTTATAATGTTGTAAATATTACTTATAATAATTGTGAATATTAAAACCAGAATAAAAATGTAAATAAAGATTAAAATAAAAATACTTATATACACAAAACATAGATATAATACCTATGTACATACCTATACATACATGTTTATAATTTATTAATTATACAAAATAAATCAGAAAAATAAACTAAAAATATATTTACACATATATAAAAGTATTCTATAATTTTATAAAATACTAAATAAAAATAATAAAAGAAAAATATACAAAATAAAAATAAAGTACTAAAATACATAGGTAATATACCTATATAGGGGTATAAAGGTAACTTGTAAAAATTTAAGTCATAAAAATAATTAAAAATCATAATAAAATACTACATAAAATTTTAAACATTTTTTATTTTTTAACCAAAAATTAATTCGGCCTTTTTCTATTTTTAAACGAATTAATAAAATACTTTTTTAATCTTTTTCCTGGTTGGTCCACGTGGACCAACCAGGAGCCTCCGACTGTTGACCGGCGGGTCAACAGTCCATCCTTCGTCCTTGCAGCTCTGTGCGCGCCTCGTTTTCCCCCGCTTTTGCGGATTTTTCGAGGCCGCGCCATTCGTCCTTTGCTGCCGCCTTCTTCACGAAACTTGTTCCTTGAACAATCACCTCCATCGCCGACCTCCCAGATCTCCTTAGATCTTCATGTCCCGCCCGTGACTTCTCCTCGAATTCACGCATCCAACCTTCTTCAAATAGAGCTCCGCCACTTCCATCCTCGGTTGGACTTCCTTCGGACCACCCCTCTCCACCTTCTTGCGCTCCAGACCTTCCTGGAGGTGACAACTCCAGATCAAGCTCTTCAGCCTAGGTGATCGAGGTCGGAGAAGCTCCCCGCACCTCCACCAAACGCCGGCGTCGAGGTACCCTATTTCCTCTGGCTCCGGCCATTGAGGGCATCCCCCCCCCGCTCATTTCTTTCATGCAATCAGTTCCTGTTCGCTTTAGGATGAAAAACCCTCAAAAAATTTAGAGTTTCATCGCCTGAGTCACTTGATTCAACCACTTGGCCGGAGCGCTCCTCCGGCCGATCATCTCCCCGTCGATCCACGCACCCCCACTTCCATCCTGAGGTCCAGGCAGTTTGCCCTGGGCCTCATTAACCTTCTTGCAGGTCAAAGCACGACAAATCGTGCCTGGAGGCGAGTTTTGAAGCTCGCCGGAGCTCTTCAAGCCCCCGCAGCTCCGCCAGTTGCCAGCGAGCGTCACGTACTTCGCCGTGCCCTTTTGCCGCATCCAGGAGATAGAGGAGGACCTGAGGGGGCCGCAGCCCGATTTTGAAGCTCAAAAGCCACCGGAGCAGGCCGGAGGAGCTCGGAGAACTTCGCCCAACCGGAGCTCCTCCGTGTTCTTCCAGTCGCCTTCGCCACCATCCGATCAAGGGAGCCCCTCCAGATTTAACGTGGACCGTTCGATCATCAGCACCCAGCCACCGTCGATCTCACCCGAGATCTAATCTTAGACGTCCACCAGCGAAGCGTCATCGGCCGTTCAGATTGCGCCACGTGTCAAGTGGCATCTTCCTCGCCGTTGGATCGCGCGCCGAGGGTATTTTGCATCTACACCCTCGCGCCTTTTGTATTTATATTTTAGTTTTAAAACTTTTTTTGTAGTGTAATATTTTTGTAATATTTGCAAAAACATCCCCGTAGTTTACTTATTTGCATATAGGTCCCCTGCCACGTCACCTCACGTGACAAGTTCACGTGAGGTGTGGGCATTTTGTGAAGGGACCCCCCAGGGTTAGGGTATTTCGTTCTGCTCCCAGAACTTTCGTATTAAGCGTTAAATATTTGGAGATTTTGCATACAAGCCCCTGCTATTTTCTGATATTGCCTTTAGGTCCCTGCCAGGCGCGTGTTTCGCATGTGTTTGGCTTGGACATTTTGTACTAAGGCCCCTCCGGGTTCTGTAATTTGTGTTTAGTCCAGTAAATGCAAGTTTCAGTTTAAAATTTGTGGAGATTTTGCATGTATGCCCGTGGATATTTCGTATTTTGCATATATACCCCTGCCAGGTTTGTTTAACTTTTGGATGCTTGTTATAATTATTTAAATTATCATTTTAAGTCCAAAAATTCCACAAAAATAGGCTTAAGCTCCTGTGCATGTGTTCTTCCACGCCAACATTTTAGTTTTTGATTTTATTCTATTTTTATATTTATTAAAAATCAAAAACATGCTTTTTCTCTACTGTCTAGCTTAGAAAATACCAAAAAAATATTAAAAGGTCTTAAAAAATCCAAAAAAATTCCCTAGTGTCTATTTTACCCTATTTTAGTGTCAATCCAAAAATCATTAAAAATCTCAAAAGAAAAACACTAAAAATTTAAAAACACTCAAAAACTTCAAAAAAATTATATAAAATCAAAGAAAATTCCAAAAATCACAAACTCAGTTTCTGTTTGTTCTATATTTTGTTCTCTTTATTAGAAAATTATTGTGAAAAATTTTGATTGCTGTTTGCTATTTTTAACTTCCATTTTATTCACAGCCAGCACTCATTTCACTGTTTTGCTTTATTTCAGTATTTAAAAATACCAAAAACACCTTGAAAAATCCCCAAAAATCATAAAAATAGTAAAAAATCCTAAAAATATCAAAAACATTTTATTTCTGAATTTTTGGTTATTTTTGCACATTTTTATAAATATTTTATCTTGCCTTTCATTACATTGTTTTTAAATTCCAATATTGAAAAAGAAAAAAAAATATAAAATATAAAATTATAAAAATCAGAAAATTAAAAATCAAAATACAAAATTAAAAATTAAATTAAAATAAAAAAAATTAAAAATTAAAAACCCACAAAAATTTCATTGTTTGCTTGCTTAGTGTAGACACATCACACACATTCACTTGTGCACAATATTTTGAATTACCCTGTTTGCTCCCTGTGTTCGAACTCTCTGCATACTTGTCCCTATACACCATTTGTGCAGAGTTAAAAATAAATTTTAACTCCACATTATTTCTAATTTATTGATCTTTAGTGTGGGTTAATTGTTGATTAAATACAGGTTTCATTTGAGAGTCGCCACAGCGACGGTTGTCTCCGCCTTGTGTGAGACACCATTTAGGCTCTCTCGAAATTTGTGTTTATCACTGGGCTGTTAGCTGCTTTAAAGTCTGTAGAAGACGTGATGAAGAAGGACGACCCCTCTGCTAGTGCAATGGTTGCACACGTGAAAGGAAAGCGCGGTCAGAAGCAAGGTTCTCGGAAGGGCCCAGCCCAGAAGAGAAAGAAGAAGAATCAAGGAGTTGGTTCATCTTCTAATGCTTCCACATTAATGACATCGAAGAAGACCGATGTCTGTCACCACTGCAAGAAGCTGGGGCACAGGCGGCGTAACTACCCAGAATACCTGAAGTCTACTGACAAAGGTAAAGCCCCAATAGGTATGAAATCTACTTTCATCATTGAAACTAGCTTTCTCATCGGACGAGAAGGAAGTTGGGTTGTAGATTCTGGTGCTTCTGTTCATGTATGCAATTCATTGCATTTGTTTCAGGAAACTAGGAATCTGGAGCAAGGGGAGATAGTCATCCATATGGGATCTGATGCAAGTGTTGCAGCAGTCGCCATTGGAACCTGCTGACTATCATTATCTAATGGTCAAGTCTTAGTACTTAAAGAGTATCTTTATGTACCTGAAGTCAAGAGGAATTTGATATCCGTATCTAAGCTTGTTAGACATGGATATTCCTTCCTATTCTGTAATAAGTTAGTCATTAATAAATATGATAAATTTATTGCGGATGGTGTTTTGACTTCTAGTGGACTCTATGAATTGTGCATTGATGAATGTGTCATGAATGTCACTACCACTAATAAAAACCCTAAAAGATCCAGGGAGAATGGAAATCATTCAAATATGATTTGGCATCAAAGGCTTGGTCATTTATCTGTTGATAGGATCAATAGATTGATAAAGGATGGACCCTTAAATTTTCTACAGGTCCAATCTTTACCTACCTGTGAACATTGCATTCGCGGTAAAATGACCAAGATGACTTTCCGTAACAAGGTTACGAGATGCGAAGGTATTCTTGACCTAATACATACTGATGTATGTGGTCCCTTCAATACCACGACTCAGAATGGATATCGATATTATCTGACGTTTATTGATGACCATTCACGATAGGGTTTATCTTCCTACTACGTCATAAATCTGAAACCTTTGAAAAGTTCAAAGAGTTTAAGGCTTTGGCTGAGAACCAAATCGATAGGAAGATTAAACGGATTTGATCTGACCGAGGTGGCGAGTACCTCTCAGATGAATTCAAGGGATACCTTAAAGAGAATGGAATTGTCTCCAATCTCACTCCCCCTGTAACTCCCCAACTTAATGGTGTTGCTGAAAGACGCAACAGGACCATCATGGACATGGTCCGTTCAATGATGAGCAAAGCACGTTTACCTCTTAGTTTCTGGGGATATGCAGTAGAGACTGCAATATATATCCTGAATAAGATTCCTAGCAAATCTGTTCTTAAGACTCCTCATGAGCTCTGGTATGGAACCAAACCTAGTGATAGACACTTGAGGATTTGGGGTTGCTTGGTCCATGTGAAGAATGTGGATGCAAGTAAGCTAGAATCTCACACTTGTGAGTGCTACTTCATTGGGTATGTTAAAGATGGTATTGGATATCAACTTTATGACCCTGGGACCCAAAAGGTTTTTGTCTCTATAGATGTGAGATTTCTGGAGGATGATTTCCTTAAAGGTCAAGATAGAAATCAAGTAGAGGAACTCATCGAATCCCCTGAGGATTCTGAGGTTCCTGAACCAGAAACTGAAAAGATAAATGAAGATGTAACACCCATACCTCTTCGAAGGAGTTCGAGGGTGGTTGCACCACCTAAAAGGTGTGTCAAGTGAGACTGACAATGATCCTACTTCATTTGATGAAGCACTCACGGATCATGACATGGATAGATGGATGCTAGCAATGAAGTCAGAGATTGACTCCATGCATAAGAATGGTGTATGGACCCTAGAGGATCCACCTAAGGGGGTAAAACCCATTGGGTGTAAATGGATCTTCAAGAGAAAGAGGGGACCTGATGGGAAAGTAGAGACTTTCAAGGCACGGCTCGTAGCCAAGGGCTACACGCAGAGAGAAGGCATCGGCTACGATGAGACAATCTCTCCTGTGGCTATGCTTAAGTCCATCAGGACACTGCTAGCTATAGCTGCATCTCTTGACTACGACATCTGGCAGATGGACGTCAAGACAGCTTTCCTCAATGGATACCTCGAGGAGGATATCTATATGGAGCAACCCCAGGGCTTCATAGTTGAGGATGGTAAAGTATGCAAGCTAAATAAATCCATCTATGGGCTCAAACAAGCTTTTCGTAGCTGGAACATCAGATTTGACGAAACCATAAAGAGTTATGATTTTGTGCGGAATCCTGATGAACCTTGTGTGTACAAGAAGCTTAGTAGGAGCACCATTGTCTTCATCGTGCTTTACGTAGATGATATCCTTATCATTGGGAATGATACAGGAATGATGACCAGTGTGAAGATTTGGCTATCTCATACCTTCGAGATGAAAGATCTTGGAGAAGCCTCTTATATCTTAGTCCTGAAGTTGTTCAGAAACCGAGAAAAGAGGATGTTGGGATTGTCACAACATGGATATATTAAGAAGATTCTTGAACGATTCTGCATGGATAGTTCCAAGAAAGGATTCCTCCCCTTAAGACATCATATACATCTGTCTAAAGGGATGGCTCCTCAAAGTGTTGAGGAAAAGAAGGCCATGGCTGGATGCCCCTATGCATCAGCTGTAGGAAGCTTAATGTATGCCATGATGTGTACTAGGCCAGACATCTGCCATGCAGTGGGAGTGGTAAGCCGTTACCAATCCTGCTATGGAGAGCAACACTGGAATGCAGTGAAGAACATATTCAAATATCTAAGACGGACGCAAGATTACATCTTGGTCTATGGAGATGGTGATCTCCAAGTCTTGGGATATACAGATTCAGACTTCCAGTCAGATATTGATGATTGAAAGTCGACATCAGGGTTTGTATTCCTGTTGAACGGTGGTGCTGTGAGCTGGAGAAGCAAGAAGCAGGACACTACGGCGGATTCAACAACAGAAGCTGAGCACATTGCCGCATCGGATGCTGCAAAGGAGGCGGTGTGGTTGCGCAAGTTCATCTTGGAGCTTGGCGTAGTTTCCCCTGATACTCCCATCCCGTTACTCTGCGATAACACGGGAGCCATTGCCCAGGCAATGGAACCCAGATGGCATCAAAAGAGCAAGCACGTGGAAAGGAAATACCACATCATTCGGGAGATTCAAAAGCGTGGTGATATCATCATCACCAAGGTGGCCTCTGCCGACAACGTTGCTGATCCTCTTACCAAACCTCTGACACAGAAGGTTTTCGACCAGCATGTAATGAGTATGGGTTTAAGGACTGTTCTTGAATGGTTCTGAGGGCTAGTGGGAGATTGTTAGCCATGTGAGCCCGAGGCGAACCATTCTTACAATAAATATTATTGTAATAATTATATTTTATCAATAACAGTTATTGATTGTTCACTCCCTTTCTGAAATTAAGTGAATAAATGCACTATAAGGTCCCTCTATACAAGTAGGGTTATGTACCATGGCCGTCTTGATAATCATATAGCTGTTGATTCATCAAATGAATCATAGAGGCTGGTGTTTGGATGAATATCTAATGGGTTAGATAGAGGACTCATCAAACACCGTCAAATGATTATTAAGAGATGAACTCCAGCCTGAGTAGGAGATGGCAATCCTTTTTTTCTCACATAGGCTGATATCTGACCGACCTCTTGATGCAGGTCCTCTGCATGGGAATAGTGATTCGGAGGTGTCAGATTAGTTAAGTCAATGGGTTGACTTAGCGAGATCGAGATAACCTAATTCTTATGTTGAATACTGTCACAACATAGGAACACATCCTTTGACCAGAGACAGATGTGTTACTATATGTCTGAGTGTGTACATTTGGCAGACCATTAGGTTGATGACCTAATCAAGGTCTATACACCGACGAGCTGGTGTGCATATAAGGGCATATGAGTAATACGATCTCTCAAAGGGATCATACAGGTTCGCTTATGAACCGGAAGACATGAGCTCACTCATGAGGCATTGGGGCCGATCAAATTCCATGCATGGTCATTGTGCTTTGGAAGCATGACAAGAATTTGAAGGTATAATATATGCTTTGGGAAAGCATATGATCGATACCAAATTCCAATGACCAAGATTGAGAAACTTGGTGATCAAACCCTGAAGAAGGCAGTGTAAAATTGATCTATATCTTCAGGTTGATCATTGGTCTTCCAGTATGCAGGATGTGTAGGTATTGGGAATACCTGAGGGTGATGTGATCATAAACGATTGTATAACCATGACACTTCCAGTCTGAGGGAGTGATGAAACAAGTCTAGATTTTAGTGACTCCTCTCAGTAGAAGTAACTTGATCTTAGTCCAAGTGTTGGACATTGATCTGAACGTGATTCAGATGCAATGAGAAGATTAAGTATACGGACTTGATTTAATCAAGCATCTATGGGAGGTCCGTTAGATCTGGATTTGAGATGATATCTCAACATCCAAGTCACTATACGTGGAACAATACAATCGCCCTGTCCTTATCTCCAAGTATCTGCGGAGAAAGCACATTATTCTTGAAGGAGTTCAAGATTAATTCCTGTGATGAACTTAGTATCCAAGCAAGAAGGTCTTGATGATTAAATGAGATTTAATTATCAAGTACAATATGAATGAGATTCATGTTGTGAGAATGATTGTCCAAGATAATTAAATAGGATTTAATTATCAAGGATAAGCAGATCATGGATAGTGATATCCAGAATATCTGTGTATATTATAAATGGGATTTATAATATATCAGGGAGAGAGAGAAATATTGTAAATTACATTTGTTAATTATTAATGGAAAAGGCTATCTTTCGAGTTCAGATATAGAGAAAAGAGCATGGCAGAGAAGGAAATGCTCGGAGGGCTCGATCTTTTTCATTGCCCAAGTCTACCACAACTTTTTGTGTCAGCAGCGGGACGTTCTGTCGATCGGGGAAGGTTTTTGGTGACAAGACCTGGAGCCGACCAAAGATTTTACCCACCCAATAGTAAAATCCTGCAACAAAATCCAGTAAAATGATGATAAAGGGTGGATTGGATCCACATTAGTTAATTAATTGGAAATATAATTTACAAATTAGTTTGGTATGTGAATATGATTCACATATTTTTCAATGGCATGATTGAAATATTCACAAATTAATTTGGAATTAATTTGGTGGATATTATTGCAATAATAGTTATTGAAATTAATTAAGAAATAATAATATAAATAAAAGGAGACAAAACCACCAATAATCAAAGGTGGTGTGGCGTCGTCATCTATGACTTAGTCATAGGTGACGCCTCCTTGATTTTAGGAGGGTTGTTATCTCCTCTTATTTGTTGTCTTATTATATCTTAATAAATTAATTTATGTGTTGATAATAATTCAACATAAATTTAATTTAATATAAATTAATGTTGTTGATTTTTAACCAACACCAATCATAGCCGTTGGATGGCTCTTGGATTACAATGACCGTTGGATCCATGAGAGCCATGGATTGAAATCCATTGGATCCCAAACTAGTATATAAAGAGGGTAGCCCTAGCCCTTGAAGAATACACCAAGTAGACGCCTACTCTACTTCTTTCTCTCCCTCTCATTCTCGTGCTCTCTCTCTCCCTCTCCATAGGGTGGCCGACCACCTTAGTTGAGAAAAGAGAGAAGTTATCGCCTTCGCCATCGACTAGGATCTCCTTCTTCTTTGGGGCTGCTTGCTCTAGAGGAAGATGACGGATTTCGTTGGACGAAATCAGGAGATTCGAGGCTTGGATCTTCGTCAAGGATTGCAGGAGGAGCGCAACTCATCATTGTGCCCGCAAGTGCATTCTTCGTGGATCGGACTTGAGACAGGAGGATCTCTTGTTTGAGATCTCGCGATCACAACCACACTTCAAGAGGTATTCCTTATACTTTGTGGTTCGATGAAACGATCCGAGAAGTGTTCTCGTGATCATGTGGTTTCATCGTTTGATTTAAAATTTTTAAATTCCGTTGCACCGTGCGACTAGTTTGACTAGTCGCCCCGATTATATTAGATGCGATCATCACGCTTCCGTGATACGCTTGAGGATTCTCAATATCCTCCAATAGAAGGGGTAATTGAAGTGAAGATGGTGATAGCAACGTGGCATATGACAAAGAAATGAACGAGCCTCGAGAGTTATATCTCATCCAACTGTTTTTGGATATGTTTTTTTATATTTTGTTTTTTAGGACCATGACTTGTATTTTTGGATATGTCAATGAATAAAATATTTTTCAAGTGTATGTTTGAGTCTTTTGAAATTCACTTAAATGAGCATCTAAGGTGATGTTTTATAAATCATCGTCCGTTGCAATGTATTTATTGTGCAGTTTTTACATGTCGTATTTCTTCTCATGTTTCTGTACGTTCTTTCTTGCTGGTACATTATGATAAAATCATTGAAAAGAAAGTATCTTGAATGAGGATAATCCACTAGTTCATATCGAATGGAGATCTAGAAAGAATTCTATACGTTTAAGAAATTTCATATTATATATATACACGAGTCATAAAAAAGAGACGATTGCACACACACCTATTTGGTTGCTGATTAAAAATCACATTCCCCACGATCAACTCGTCATATTTGAATTCAAATTGCAATCGATTAAAACAGACAAAATATTATTTCCTACGAGATCGTCGTCGTGAATAAGTTTAAAAAAAAAGAACTTGGTGTTCTTTATAGTGACGGATTTTATATTATTCCCGACGACAAAATTGTCAAATAGTATTCCCTACGGGATTATTCCCTACGAATTATACCCAACGACTTACGTGTCACAACGATCTTTTTGTGACAAAATAGCCTGTAAATATGACGAAATAAGTTGTCATGAAAACACGACTTTCCTGTAGTGACTTGAATAACAAAATTACCATAAAGTCATTGCATTGAAATTAAACTTGGATATAAATAACTCTTCATACAAAAATTGCAAATGCAAGCAGTTATTCTTCTTCTTGTAATTTCGAATAGTTCCTAAAAAAACAAAATTAACAGTGTTATAATTTTTATAATATAAGAAAATAAAAGAGATCAAGCATACCTTTAACTTGAGTTATTTAAAATGCACTCTTCTTGACTTTGAATCATATTCATCTATAACTGATTCCATTGCATTATTTTCGGCAATTTCTTTCTCAATATAAATTAATAAACAATTTCTAAGGAAATCATCTTCCATCTTGTTTCGAAGCCTACACTTAATAATATTCATTGATGAAAATGCTCTTTCAAATGTTGCAGTGGAGACTGGAAGAGTTAAAACTAGTCGAATCAATGGATCAACCAAATAATATACTTGATTTACCCGTTTGTGTTAATTTCTGACAAAGATCAACAAGATCAGAAGAACCTTTCATAATTGGATGAGCATAAAAATATGACTTATAATGTGATAGTTGTTTTTCTAACAACAATCTCTCTTGCTCCGAGAAATCAACTGGATAGAACTCTTCTGCTAATTTACAAATATCAACAATATTGAATGATTTGTAATTGTCTCTTGGGTCTAAAGCCGCGCTAAGTGTAAGAAGCTTGGTGGCATTTTCGATAAAGCAGCTATTAAGTTCTGATAATTGAGAATCTATTGCAGCTGTAAATATATCCACTCGATAATGATGAAGAAGTGTAACTTTAGTTACTTGACCACGAGATCTAATTCGGCTTGTAGAATAGAAAGAGCTTTGGTCTGGAACTTCAATATTTCTTCTTTGAGAAAATGCAACGGTTTTAAAAAATAATGCATCCCAACCATCTTCTCTTAACTTTTGAAGGTGTTCTTTGGTGAATGAGACAAGCTGCAATGCATTTAAAATATCTAAATTTTTCTGCTGAAGAACTTGACATAAATCTTCTGTTATCCCCAAAATCGCTTCCATAATATGCATGATAAGAATAAACTCAAAGGAAGTTACATCTTCGTATGCTTCATCTGCTTCTGCACGTTGTTGATAATTATCACCACCATCAATGATGGTCAAAAGTACCTTACAGATTGCATTATACATTTTGATAAAACTGCAAATAGATCTATAATGAGAACTCCATCAAGCTTCACCTGGACGTTGTAGGGTACCCATCTGATAATGTCCAGTGCCAGATTGAATTTCATTAGTTGATAATAAATAAGTAATATCAACCGCATGAGCAGCTTATAATTCATCATGTCGTTTAGATGATGCATTAACAATATTAATAATACTACCCAACTTGTTAAAAAACTTATGAATGTGAATCACCTCCCTTGAAGCAGTTACAAGAGCTAGTTGAAAACGATGAGCCAAACAATGAATATAATAAGCATATTGATTTTCATTCATGACCAAGGCTTGTAATCCATTCCATTCTCCACACATATTACTAGCTCCATCATATCATTGACCTCTAATCTTTTTATAATCAGATTATTTTGCAAAAGAACTTCAAATAATCTACTTTTTAATGTAATTGCTCTTGTAACTGGTATATGAACCAAGTCAAAAAATCTCTCACGTAAATAACCATTTCTATCAACAAATCTAAGAACAATAGCCATTTGTTCTCTCTTTCCTTCATCTCTAGCTTCGTCAATTATAACACAAAAAGCAGCATCTGTAATCTCATCACGGATAGCATTTCTTACTTTATCAGCCATAATTTGAAGAATCTCTTTTTGAACATCTAGTGATGTATATTTAGCATTTCTCGGAACATTTTCTAATACAACCTTTTTCACTTCTTCATTATAAGATGCCACAAATTTCATTAGCTCTATAAAATTTCCACTATTGGAAGAACTTGGTCATTCATCATTTCCTCTGAATGCACATGCTTGGAATGATAGCCAACGAACAACATTAATTATAGTCTTTAGGCTCAGTCGATTTTCTTGGATTTGCTTGACATCTTGTTTTTGTATGATTTGTTCAATATATTGTGCTTTATTCATGAAGTTTCTCATACTTTCTTCTGCCAAATTATGTGTAGAGCCACTGCTTCCCATATGACTCAAGAAAGAGCAGTCTTTTCCATTGTTAACTTTCTTCCAGTTTCGAAATCCATCAACAACAAAGATATGTATACCCTGCTTTAAATGGCCTTACCCGAATGCAGCATCTTTAGAAGGTGAATACTCTAACCATGAATGTTGTTTAAACCAAGATGCGTAAAATCTGCGACGATGTTTCTCATTGCTATTATATGGATAGTTTACCATAATGTGTTGATAAGGTCTCAAATTTAAGTAAGTATGTATTATTTCTTCTCTCCTATCATGAGGATACTCCCATATCATTTGACGTAGCCCTGGATCTCTTTCTAATGAACCATCAAGAGATTTATGAATCTCAACTCGTGAAATTTTTGAAGGAGGAAGTCTCTATTCTTCAGAATTTTGAGAAGGAAGTACATTTTCTTTACTACTACTTTCATTCATCGTCTTTGCAAAATAAGCGGTGATGGATCTCTTTGACATGGTTGATCTAAAAACATTAAATTAGTGTCATAATTTTAAATATAATAAAAAATAATTAGCTTATTCTCAAGATAATATGTTAAAAATAAACGAGAACAAAAGGAAGGAACCACAAGAGAATTACAATATTTAAGTAAGCTAGCTTTGGAAATGCACATTTTTTCTGGGAATTCATTGAGAAATGAAACTTTCAATGAGCCGTTTGAGAATCTTGTAGAAACTAAATTGAAATATTTGCAAGAGGTAATACATATGTAATAATAATTTAGTTGGTATACATCCACTCTTTTATCATTAAATCATTGAAAAAAGAATAATAAATTAAAAATGTATTCGACTATATTGATACATGCCCTTCCAGTGAGCAATGAATTGGATCAAATCAATATAAGCAGATGATGGACTCGAAACAGAGTCAAAGAGGCTACGCTTGGTCAGAGTTGCGACATAGGAAACTGCCGGAGCCTGGAATTCAGTCTGTTCACGTTGTGGAACCTAGAAGGAGAATATGGTAATTGCAAATTAAGATGATAAATTTTGAAAATCGGGAAACCAAGGTCTCGATAACATCATAAATGCACCGCTACAATATAATTAGTAGCATATAGTTTCTCGAATTAAGATACATAAATAAATATAAGAGGGAACTATAACATTCTTCGAACCACAATACTATACAGATTAAATATAATTTGGTCGTTACATCTAAAAGCTATAATTATTCTATTTCTTTATAAAAAATACTCAACTCGAACAATTATTCCAAAATCTTACATTCTCTAATTGTTGCATGCAATCGTTTGACAAACGTAAATCAACAAGTAATGATGGACGGAGATTCTCACCTGATCGGATCACGAAGGAGGATCAGAAGGAAGTACGGGCTGGGAAAATCATAGAGGACTCCACCATAGAATTTCGGATGCGTCGAAGACAGAGAGACGGAAGGGGATATTGGCAGGAGGGAGTTATATATTAGGAGGGGTTTGGTTTGCACAAGAACTATCCACGTAATGCATTAGAATTTTTATATTTTTCAATTTAGAAAGAAAACTAGAATTTTAATGGAGCCATGATTCATTAAAATTTATTCTAAAAATAGGATAGATAGTTACGGATTGTGAGAGGAGGCGGGATTTTCGAAACGAGGGGGCCAAATGTGATTGTCGCACATCTCTCCTAAATTTACGGATGGGAGACGTGTGGGTAATGGGGAGGCCAGGTCCCCTCCCGCCCCCTCCATCCGTCACTGTGTGTATATGGGGTTCAATGGGGTTACCCCCTTAGGACTCGTTTGGATTGTGGGTTGGTGTGGGTTGGGGTATCCCAAGTTTGAGACGGAGTTGGGGGAGGATAACCTTATTGTAATAGTAGGTGTTTGGATAGAGGATGGGATGGATTGGGATGGATGTGGTATAATTTGATGTGATAGGTAAATGTCCTCTTTTTGATTAGGATGTTAATATTAAAAAACGTTGGCAATATTCCAAATTAGTACCTGTGCTATACTTAAATTAATTCCTGTAATTTACTTGTAAACCCACAAGATCGGACAAGTTAATTTGTGTCATACAATTCAAGAAATTTCCCCACGTTTAACCTTAAAGCCCCACGTTCAATAACATTTTATCCGGGTACTGGTAATTCCAGGCAATTTCCCCCTTACGACAACGCATTTTACTGCAATTTTGTTAACAACCGTCTTTAGGTCGAGATCGTTATAATCCGGAAAAATGATGGGGCGGGTTCGCAGAATTACAAATGGTGTGACTAACCTTCGCAACAGTCTATCACAAATCAAGAGCGATTCAAATTGCATAACAGAGGGTTCAGCGGTACGTTACAGACGGCAGCAGGCGCAAATACATTACATATGCAAACAAGATTCGAGTTGGATAAGTAGAGTAGTAACGAAATATATATGAAGTCACACCACGTGCTTGTCAATCACTGGTTCGTCAACCACTTCTAGTCCAGCACTTCGTAGTTGCATAGTCAGGGTGTCCACCATATCCCGAAGTGTAGCTCTCGAGCCTCCAGCATCATCTAACTCGGCGTATAGAGTCGACAATTCGCTTTCCTTCTCGCTTAAGTGATTGTGCGCGGCTTCGAGTTTTTGACGGAGTTCTCGATTTTCCCTTTCCATTTCCCATAAACGATATGCAAAAAAGAAAAACTCGTCTGCCATATTCTCGTCCGTCCGGGGAGCACCTATGTGAGGAACACGATGATCACAAAGTCCTGATGAACAAACATAGAATAGGCGTCGAAGGGGGTTTTCTTCTCCATCTTCGTAGCGCAGAACCAAAGGTGTCCCACAACGACATCGGTCATTTTGATGCATTCCTGGAAAACTACTACAACAACATGAACTTTCCATAAGAATATGTCTCAACATGAAACTACTGTATTAACATAATAATAAAAACATAAGTGCGGCAAGATCTTATATCCTAAAACAAAGAAAGTTTAGCTACGACTGCCTCCTTCTTCTGTTATTCCACATTGCGTGCGCGATCCTGTCTCGCAGGACCTCCCCCCGACGGATATCATCACGAAGTATGGCGACGCTACGATTTTGCTCCTTGTCAACCTCCTCAGGCAGGTTGTCCTCCTCTTCGTTGTCCAATAGCGAATCACCGCCGTTGACTCTGATGAAATTGTGAATAATGCATGTAGCCCTTACAACGTCCCGTTGTATGTCGAAAGAGTACGACGGCATATCACGTAGGCAGTGGAACCTATTCTTCCACACACCGAAAGTCCGCTCCACCACATTGCGCAAACATGCATGCCGGTGATTGAAGAGGTCCTTATGATTTTCGTACTGACAGCCACGTGCCCGCCAAGCTGGGAGATGATATAGGGCGCCTCTATAAGGTGCGATGAAGGTGTCTGTGTTTGAGTATCCACAGTCCACCAAGTACTTGCATCCCTCTGGCACGACCAACGACCCACTCTCAACGGAATGTCGGAGCACGGTCATATCCGCGCAAGAACCTTCCCACCCAGTAACGACGTAAGTGAAACATTGGTTAAAGTCTACCGCTGCCATAACATTTTGGGTTGGGAAAAGCTTCCTGCAACGGTAAGCTCCTTCCTCCTCGTGCTTGACATGAGCAAGGATGTATGTCCCATCGATAGCTCCTATAACTCCCTGAGGAAACGAATTGAATTTAGCATAAAATGGGAAAACTAACATTAATGATTTGCTAACATTAAAATAGCGCTTACTTTGAAGTATGGATAGAAACGTGGGTTCGAAGTGATGACATCCGGTGTGACTGGTGGGGCAAGTCGAATATACTCTTGCTCAAGTGAGACGACTTTCAAGAGTACCCTTTTAATATGGCGGGATATGGTCTCCGCGCTATGTTGGAAAGCTTCCTGGATGATTCTATTTGAATGCGCATTCGTGAACGCATATAGGAAAATACACACTTGCTCCATGACGTCCATGTACCTGGTATGAGTTAATCCATGTTCAGTAAGCACACGAACGAACCGTCTGAGCATGGGAGGTCGCATGCGGAAGTTTTGGAAAGCCCTGTCGTCATGGCCCGCAAGCATCTCCTCCACCCAGGCGCGTCCTGTTAGAGGCCGTGTATGAAGGGGTCTAGGCACCCGACGGGAGGTGGACTCATTCGCCATCTGCTCCACTGCTACCACGGCCGCTACCCCTATGCATGCTATGACCGCTTGCTCCATGATATCATCGAACGGATTGTACCTACGCAACACCATCGGTGACCGCACCTGCCCTACATTGACGGATATCTACGGTAATGTCGCTGTTCTTGTGTGCAATTAAAATTCAAGAAAATTTCGTATAATCCGACGCTACCGCAGCACTACTTTTGAGCCTGTTAAATGAATTCATTCCCGGCCTAAATATGATTCATCATGTATACAATTCATCACAACCTGAAAATGATTCACCGTGTATACAATCAATTTATACATCCAAGCATATCACTGTATGCTATCACTTCGAACACAACCTGCAAACAGTTGAGTAGACCAAAAGGTATTCCTGATATACAGCCACATGAGAGAGACAACAATTATTCACCATATTGTATATTCCCTGCAAGCCAGGTTGTTATTTCCCTGCAATAAAAAACATTGCAATTATGCACATACAAGTATGGTCTAATCCTCACCTGCAGGTATAGTAACTGTGAAATTGGAAGTTTAGTACCTGCGGGTATAGTACCTGTGAAAATGTGTAATATCTCGCCTACTTCTCATACTAGATACCTGTGGGTATAGTAACTATTTGATGCCTTAATAATTGCGTAAACATAATAAACCCAGTCGCATAGTAGAGTTGTTCGATATTTAAAGTGCTAATACAACGTAATTAAAGCCTGCTTAGGAATAAAAAAGCGTAGAGTTCGAATTTATTAAAATTGCAAACGTGCGATGATGATGTCCGTCAACGTCCAATGGTCTTCTCAACCCATTCGTTTAGCTTGACGGGGTCCCCTTTCATGTGGTAGAAGACATGTCTACCAGTCGGCATAGCTAGCGTCTCTGCGACCATTCGGAACTGTTCCATGTCAAGGTTAGGTCTGAAGGCGCTGACCTCCCTGCATGCTTCCCTCGCCAACTCATCAGGATCGGGTCTCTCCTCCGCAAATTTCTTGGGGAGGGTCGACAGGAACTTCTCAATCAACTCTTGGCCTGTCTCAGATATCCCCCCTCCGCCCTTGCTCTTCTTGGAACTTCCTGCTCGATTCCCAGTTGACCTCTTCCTAGACGAAGGGGTGGGCGTGACATCCTCGCTTACCTTGTCATCTATGGGGTAATATGGCATGCACTCATCCAGGTCTTCGTCGAAGTTTAGTTCTCGTTGCCTTGCTGATTGCCGCGAAGTAGAGGGCGCCATAGGCTGCTTGTCCCTTGCCGGTCGTGAGGAGTTCGCATGCACTCCAGTGGCGATGTCCTTCGACAAAAACCTCTGTATGTCGCCGAAGTACAGGAAAGGCTTGTTCCGATACTTGCGATATCGATCTGCAAGCTGTTTAGGTCGGACATAAATATTCCATGTTACGATCATGATCGGTATGTGAATTGAGAAGTATTACCTCACACCACGTATCATCTGAAGGTGGAATAGGCCTGTTATATATGGTATCCCAGCCCCAACCAGACTTGTTGCGAAGATACAGATATGAAGCGTAGTCCTTCTTCATGTTCTTCCAGCGATGCTGTATTTGCACCTTCGTGTAGCACAATCCTGTTTGTTCGTTGAATCTTCAAACAATGGAGTGCCAACCAGGAAGAGTGAACGTACTCCCTGCCCAAGACGACTCGTGCTCTAGCATGGCATCAACGAAAATCCTGTCCAGTGCGGCATTCCAATGTGCAATTTGGGGTGACCCAACCGGGGGTGCCTGTGACTGTCCATCCATCCCTCTCTTTCTACGGTCCCTCAAGACATACATAAATATACATTTAATATGTTAACTTAAAAAAAATACCATAGACTGTGAAGTTGCTATGTACGCAATTTCCTCCTTAACAATTACTATACTACCGGGCATAAGTTCATATGATTTTGATCATTCAAACACACTGTTTACTCAAGAGTTTTCAGAGGGCTCCTCGTTATTTTCATCTGTTGACCACCCAGGTGTTAGACATAATTGCAATGCTTTGTTCTTTTGCTAGTGTTGTTGCAAGAGGTTATCATTGTTGACCCATCCCTCTCCCTCATGATGGTAAAACAGAGATAGGACATGAACTGGAGTCTACTGTTGCATACTGAAGAGGAACAGTAATTCATGTCTACTACGCCAAATGAAGGCTGTAAGGAGTGGATTATCAAATTCGTTAAAGTACTTTCGGGATTTCAGACACAACCCTTGTAATACTACACCACAACTTTGCTTCTGTCATTGGGATGAGCACAATCGTTAGAAAGTGTCATTTGCTTGTGTTGCTATTGTTTTTCATATATCCAATTTGGATTGCGCTTCGTTCTTATGTATGTCCTATCTGCAATCTACTAACCGATTACTTATGCTGGCTGTATGACACTTTCAATCGGTGAATGGAAGTTCTTATGTTAACGCTCAACTGAAAGCCACTGGTTACTTCATTCTTGACCCAGCTGTTTCTATGCTTTAGCTAAGTAGTGTGTTGAGCTAAGTCTTGACCCAGCTGCTAGACAGATTGCCATTGTTTTGACTGTTTAATACTGTTGATACCAAAGGCTACTACGAGACATTTGAGCAGCAAATGCAAGTGTTCATGCTACTGATTTTGGTAATGTGCAAGTGGTCATAATACGTAATGGAAAGCCTCCATTCACTGATTACTTCATTTCTCGAGTAACATGGTTTCACAGGTATTTAACATGGTTCAATAGCGACAGTAGACTTCCTGCTTCAGAATTTGGGCGACTTCTCCACTATATACGTACATGACAATGATCTCAAACTTAAGGGGAACCAGAAAAAAGAAGGTGTTTGGCATGAAGCACTCCATGTAAGGCTTTCGAAAATATTCACTTTACACAGATTCAAGTAAGCAGTCACCACCACAGGATATTTGATATTAATAAAACGTGATACCCCTTGCATTGAGTCAAATTAACAGTCACGACCAACAGATGCAAATCACATATTAATCCCAATGTTCTAACAGAATATATCCCAACGTAGATGAAGATCAACGAAAGCAAGCACAGGTAGCATACAGACCCCCAAAATCGTAAGCCAAAAAACACCAATCCATTACAGCCTTGCCAATGTTTGGGGTTAATGGGAACATATGTATTTATACAAGAACTGTACGCATTCGATCAGGGAAAACTTTAAACACAACTGCAATCATCAACAATGGACGGAAGAGGGCGAAATCAAGGAGGGAAGGCTTCGATGGTACCTTCGGAGCAGCAGTTCGAAGCCGTGACGAAGCTCCTCCAACTCGCCTTGCCGGAGAGTAATCTTGGCCAACGACAGTGCTCGCAAAGAGAGAACGACCGTGAAGACCAATTTAAAGGGGTATAGGTGGTCGACTGGTGCCTGAGACCGCCTTCCCCCACGCAAGGGCATGGGGGAGCGCGTCGGAGCCGTCGACTCACACGACGGGGCCTTCTCCTCCATCCCTTCCGCCACAGTGCCTTGATTTGGTCGCACTGGTGGAGATAAGAACGACCCGATGTTCCCTGTGCACCGTGTTGTCGACCTCCGCATCTGCGATTGACGAGGCGCGCAGCACATGGGAGGCGACTGTACCTGAGAGGCTCGACGGGAGAACTTTGCCTTGTCGGTGTTGAATATGGCCGTTGCGTTGAAGAAGACACACCGCTGGATGCAAAAAGCGAGTGCCTTTATTGGGTCATGCACCATGTCAGACATGGGACGCGACGTTTCATAGCAGAGCCCAGCGGGGAAATGGTGAACTTTTCAACCCCACCCCCGCACGAGAGATCGTGGGGTGCCCCATAACCCAAACGCGGGTCCAACACCCGGGTATCCAGCTAACCCGGGTTCGAACCCACAATCCAAACGAGCACGCATGGGCGGAGGGAGGGGACGTGTAGGGGCCATGCCCCCCCTCCCAAATTAGAAAATGTGGATTTGGTTATATCATTTATATTTGTTTCAAAATATCTTTCCAACATGAAGGAGAAACGGCTCCTCCGAAATTCCAACCTTTTCCTTTTTTATTATATATTTCTTGATGTTAGGATTTCCTTACTTAGTGGAAGTGTTTTTGTTAGGGTGGAGCATTGGGTTCTACCCGACCCAAATCAAGAAAGTCGATATGAGTCCGTCAATTTTTCGTGGGCTTTGGACTAGGTCTAGGTCCGCTTTTTTAGCAAACCGAGGACCTGAACCTGACCCAAGGCCCGTGAGATCGGGCTCGGGTTCGAGCAGGGCTTCGGTTCAGGCCAGGCTCGACCCACATCTATTTTGGTTCCATGAAGTTGCACTTTGATTCCAATTTATTGTTATGGTATAATTCATCCATATACATGAATATTGGATGCATTACTATGATATAATATTACTATTCATGGATGAAGGAAATATTGGATGTATTATGACTATAAATTTATGTCCCCCAATTTACTTTTAATATGATTTATGTGTGGATTTTGTACATGGATTGTTGAAATCCGAAATATTTTGTAGAATTCTTTTCCATGTGATCGAATCATGATGAAATTTAATTTAGTAGTAGTATGTTTAGACTATAAACTATTAAAAGATGGTAGCATATGGCCTGAGTATGCTTTTTTGAAATATGAGGCCCCGGGCCCCGACTCATTTGTACTTGGAGTTCGGACTCCGCCCGGTCCGAGCATGATATTTTTGAAATATGGGGGCCCAGACCCGACCCATTTGTACATTGGGTTCGGGTTGGGTCGGAGCTTTTGGGGTCGGGTCAGGATCAGGTCCGGGTCAGCCCGACCCAATGCTCCACCCTATTTATTGCATATGATGGATTGTGGAAACACGATAGCTATGTAACGACAATAAATCTCACTCCTCACCTGATACACAGACAACTCCTTGCATAGAAATCAGAATTAGATGTTTAATCGACGTGAGATCCTCTTCGATACGTCTTTCTAAATTGATCTTTCCGGTTCCATCCAAGCAAATCACATGGTTAGTGTGCATATCTTAGATGTAAGATATTTATATAAGTTTTTAGATGTTAGTTGAGAAGTTTAAATGATCTATTGGTTCATGGCTTATATGGGTATAAAATAATACTAAAGTCATCTTCTATATAATGGAGGTGATTCTTTAAGTTTTTTTTCCAAAAAAATATTTTTTTGTATAAACGATTAGGAGATATCGACTATTTGACTATAGATCACGCACTAAGAGTGGCCTTTTGCCCCCGCCTTGACTAAAAGTATACAACCAAGCAGAAAAATAATCCGTAAAACATTGCAAGGTTCTAAATCGGAACCAAATCAATAGATGACATATCGAGATGTTGATATTTAACTGATATTTTTATCTAATAATTTTTTAACATCCGTACATATTAGATGCTTTATCTTATAAATGAAGGTTGTAGAAAATTTTTTACTTTTTATTTGAATGACTGACAACATTTACGATGAGATAATAAAATTACGGTGTAAAGGCTATCGTAATCCACATATAAATTTAAAATTTAAAGTTTTCGACCAATATACATCAACATAAGGATAAATATTTATTATTTTATGAATATGGATATGGATAAAGTTTATTTTTGTAAGGATATAGATAAATATAATGATTATATATCATATCGTGTCCTTTTTCAATTTATTGTAGATTTAGATTACGACAAAAAGAACAATAGACTCCTACTTCGAGGAGATATTAGAGGAATTCAATACGGAAGCTATTATTATTGATTTCTATGTAAAAAAATCATTGAGTATAGCTTCAATAAGTTATGTATGACTCTCTTAGATATTATTCATCATTTTTTATATAATAGAACTCAATAGTAGCATTTTGAGTTATTTGCACATCGGCACATCCTTTTCTTTTTACATTTGACCCCACCTATACACAACTCCTGGCTCCGCCCCTGCCAACACGGCCGCTCCCATCCTATTTTCGATATTTTTTTTCAAAAATACCACCATGTTATTTGTCTATATCCTCCTATATATCAATGTCATTCAAATTTCGTCAGAAACCGAGACTTCTATGCTCTCCATCTAATTCTGAATGGAGGGCATATGAGTCTACAAAATTTGAATGACATAATGGAAGTATTTTTTTTTAAAAAAAAGAAGCGACAAAAAATAAGAATGGAGTAGGTAAGTTACCTACTTGATGGAGTATGATCCCTTTCCTCTCTATATATAAAACTCTGATTTTCTATTTTTAGTATGTCCCAATATGTTGCCACATCAATTTCCATCACACCCCCATGCAATCTGTTACATTTTCAATTTAAGTAGTTTTCACGATATCCGACATTTCACATAAACCCTTCCTTTTTTATTCATTTATTTTCTACCTCAAAAAACCTTCGATCCTTTAGAGCTCGTTTGGTTACCAAATTATCCTTAAGTAAACTGATTTATCTCATTGCATTCCCGAGTTAAAATTCCATCACAAATCAATATGACATCACATCGCATTTCTCGTTCCAATCCTCTATAGTCCTCCTAATCATCTAAACAACTACTAATCACATAATGTTACTCCAGCTCAACCCAATTACCAAACATGCCCTTAATTTCTTTATAGCTTCTATATCGATTTCATCCACGTCTTCGCTTGATTCTTATCATTTTCTCGTCACCGGATCAAGTGATGCATCGTACATGTTTTTTCATACCTTGCAAATTTGCAATCTCGCACTTTATTTATCGTCACGCAATCTTTTAAATCAACATTACACCTTTTAATATATATATATATATATATATAGGATGGGGAGCTTGCACCAAGGTGCATGTAACTTTATATGCACCGGCGCTTATATCTTCCACATTTTTTTACTTTTTTGAAAAATATCACCGTGTATATTCATCTATATATCCCTCCAATATGTCATTCGAATTTCGTCAGAAACAGATACTCATATGACCTCCATCTAGAATAGGTAACGGTCTTAGAATTGCTGTAATCGGCATGTTCTAGATGGAGGTCATAGGAGTCTCTGTTTCTGACGAAATTCGAATGTCATATTGGAGGGATATATAGATGAATATACATTGTGGTATTTTTCAAAAAAGTAAAAAATGTGGAAGATATAAGCGCCGGTGCATGTAAAGTTACATGCACCTTGGTGCAAGCTCCCCATCCTCATATATATATATATATATATATACATATTATGCGGGGTTTCTAATGCTCAACCCATTCATTCAGAGAAGGAAAAAATGATGATGCCCTCGTCCCTATCTTCTCGTAATTTTTTTATTCTGAAATTATCACAATATATATTCATTTCTATGTCTCTCCTATATGTCAATCGAATTTCGTCAGAAACAGAGACTTCTTGCCCTCCATCTAGAACAAGTAAGTTTAACGGTCTAAACATTTGTTGTAATCGACCTATTATAGATAGAAGGCATATAAGTCTCTGTTTCTGACGAAATTCGAATAACATATAGGAGGGATATATAGATGAATACATGGTGATACTTTTGAAAAAAAACAAAAAAAAACGCCGAAAATAGGATAAGGGCAACCATATTGAGGTAGCCCCATTGAACCCTTTAGAGAATCATGTGATTCGGAGTTTTGGCCTTCAAGTTTCTAATATCTTTAACTCGCATGCTCTTGTTTCAAGTCTTTATATATTTTTAATAAAAATATGCAATTTTTTCAATTCAATATACTGTCTGATATATTGATTCTTGAAAATCAATCATTATATTACAATGTTTCTCATTTACGGAAATGGTTGGTTTTCTGTTTTGAGATTGGTTAGATCAATGTTCAATCACATGCATTTAATAATCGATATGAATGTATTTTATACTATAGATGCACGGTCCACAATATAAGATATATGATTCAATGAAAAGAACATGTTGTTTTCAAAAGTGTAATACTTACGTATAAATGTTTATTAACCATTATTCGTTCAGTCTAAATGTATTGATATAACAAATATAAACAATATATTACAATATTATGCTAAAAATTACAAGGGTTTAATAGGGCTACCCTGATGGTGGCCAACAGGCTGCCCCCGCCTCATATTTCGGCAAATTTTTTTGTTTCTTTCGCAAAATATCGTCATGTATAGTCATCATTAATTTCATCAGAAATAATGATTCATATGCCCTTCTTTTAGAACATGCAATTTTAACGGGTTGTAATCGACATGTTCTGGATGGAGGGCATATGAACCCATGTTTCTGGTGAAATTAGAATGATATATTAGAGAGATACAATGATGAAAATACATGATAGTATTTTACAAAAAAAAACAAAAAAAATCGTCGAAACATGAGGCGGGCGGCCATTAAACCCAAATTACACACCCACACAATTGCTCGATTTTCACCTTTAATCTCTTGTGATTCAATTTTTAATCATAGTTGTATATCAGAAACTTGAATATATTTTACTTTATTAATCAACACTTTACAATATGACACAATATCCCATATCTAAAATGCAACTGTTGATCTTAAAATTTAATCATGTATATATTGATGCTTATTGACAGAAAGTCTTTGTATGTTGATTTATTAATCTTACATTTTCAAACAATATATCACCATACACTAACAAAATCCACAAACTTATATTTTTGTTAGGTTTACAGTTGAGACATCTGCACACCATTGCTGATCTTATTTGACTATTTTTACATTTTCAAACCAGAGGTCACAATATGTTAACAAAATTTACAAATTTATCTATTGTGCTTTCCATTGCAACGAGTTGTTTTTCGTTGTTCAGTGATAGAGATTTACTCGACTCTCAATGCTTCAATCATTCCTTTTCAAAAATCATTTCCCCAAATTATGCAAAGCTTTACAATACTAAATAACTTTTTTAAAAAATACAATATCTTCTTCGTTGCACTTTCTATCAACTGTTTACCATACATTATAAGCGGCGATAACAAGATGCAACTATGATGCAATTGTTTAAACTATGTCCTTATTATTGCCTTTCAATGGAAATTTTTATTATATCAGTTTTTTAATTGTAGATGTCCAAACAATACGCTTCAAAATGATACCGAAATTCTCAAAGTTATGCTCTTCGTGGGTTTTTCATTTTTCTTATTTGTATGGTCTTCCTTTCCATTCTCGATTTTGTGGTATCCATATCTCATTGATGACCTTCTTTCTAAATATTTGCGGAATTCACATAATCTACTTGTTTAAGTATTTGTCTTTATGATCTTTCAAGTTCATTATCATATGCATTTCACAAATAACACAAAAAGTAACTTGTTCTTTCAGGGACACCATCCAATATTTCAGCCCAAAAGACCCCTCACTCCCATTGTTGGCATGATGTTTGGTTCTCTTGAGGATGCCCATATTTTTTGTGAATCATATGCTATGTTGTTGGATTTATTGTACGGAAAAGTAGCACAAGACATGGTTTTGATAAGAGTACCAAAAGAATATTCTTGTATTTAAGAGTTTCTTCTGTGGGAAAGAAGGGAAATCTTGATCATATAATACAAGGAAAGACACTAATACTTCTGAGAGCGATCACATCGATGAAAGCATGTTTGACTGAGAAGAGAAACACGTTAGTCTGATTCGGACTGCATGTAAAGTTATAATGTCAATAAGATGCAGGTTTACTGAACACGATTAGATTGTGGTGACGTTCCATGAGGAATACAATCACGATCTTGTATCCCAAAGCAAACGTAGATACCTTAGACCCAATAGAAGATTTTTGAAGGTGATAAAGATGTTGGTAAAATCGATAACAAATGTTAAAAAGATGCTTTTTTAGACAATGGTTGCATCATAAATAGCAAAGTTGATAATATATTTCGAGATATTTATAACCTCGTTAGGAATGAGAAAAAACATCATGATGGTTTGGATGCTAAGCTACTTTTGGAACTTTTCAGCAACTGTAGGAAGATGACACCTGATATTTTTTATTCCTATTACTGGTCACTACAATAGGTTAACACATCGTTTATGAATAGATGGTGTTTCCCTTGAAAACTACAAAATTTTCAATGGTACAATTACTTTTGGCACTATATACCAAACAAATGATACAAAGTACAAACTAATATTTGGATCATTATGTTGTGGTAACCACCATGGGAAGACTATCTTCTTTGCTAATGCATTCTTGAACATAGAAACACCATATTCCTTTATTTCGTTATTTGACCAATTCATTGAAGTGATGGGTACACATTCGGTTTCAAGAGACACGGACGAAGACCCGACTTTTTGTATTGCAATTTGTCATTTCTTTCCTTATACGGTTCATAAATTTTGCACATGGCACATAATGTCAAAATTGAAAGGAAAATCATGTTCAAGCTGGGCCACAAATTTGGCCCATCTAGCTATTCAAGCTGGTCTCGGGTTTGCATTATCCCAAACCCGAAGCCCATGGGTCAGCCTGGTTTATGGTCCGCATCTAGGCCCAACCCATTAGCCGACCCGACTCGCACCCCCGCCCGTTTCATTTTGAAACCCTATTCTTGAGTAACCTAAATCCGATTCCTAATCAAACCCCGACCCCGACTCCCCTCTCCCCTCTCGAATGTCGCTCGTCGCCCCTGCCAAAACCCAAATCCCAAAGCTTCGAGATGTCTACGCCGCGTATGGCCCTCCGCGGCTCCGTGGGTCTGCCCTCCGCTGGCTCGTGGCCCCCCTTCACCTCGCACTGCCTCCTCCCTCCTCAGGTTCCCCCACTGCCCCCTCCACCTCAGGTCGTGCCTCGGGTCGCACCACCTCCTCCCTCCCTCTTCCTCCCTCCCTCCCCACCCAGCATTGCCCATCGCAACCCCATCCTCCCTCTCCCTCCTTCTCTCACCACCCAGCTGGCCAGTGCCACCTCGTGCTCCCTCTCCCTCCCTTCCTTTTCCACCCCAAACCGACAACCGCCGATGCAACACCTCCTCCCTCTCCCTCCCACCCTCCACCGACTACCATTTCCTCCCTCCCTCCCTCCCCACGGAGTCACGGACATTGCCCAGAGCCAGCCACCACCACCACTCGACCTCCTCCCTCTTCGTCCTTTCCTAAGGGCAGAGGTTGTCCATACCAAACACATGCCATTACCACAGTGCCTCTACCTTCCCTCCGGTGATGTACCGACATGCACGTGGCAGCCGCACAACCAGTACCCTCTTTTTTGGATCCGATTCTTCAATTGGAGGAGGTATGCTTCGCCCTCTCTTGAACATTAGCTCTGAATCTTGATGTTGTTATATTAGATGTGATTTTGATATTTACATCGAATGTGATTGTGAATCTAAAATATCGAATTAATAGATTGTGTTTGAAATGTTTGAAATTTTATTTTAGATATGATTGCTGATATTGTCATTGAATATGATTATGATAGTTCTGATACAATGTATTATATCTTTAAGATGGTTGTTTGAAATATTGATGTCAAAAAAATTTACAAGAGTCCAAATCACCTATTTTTATGTTTTCATATTAATTAAATGTCGAATGAACGAAATGAAGAAGTGAAAAATGATCCAACAATGGTAGATGTAGAGGACGATGTCACACTTGGAATTATACATCCTAGACAATCACAGACGTGGGTTTGGAATCATCTTACGAAGATTGAGGTAGTTGATGGAAAAGAAATGTGCAAATGTAACCATTGCAAAAAGATTTTGTCATGTCATGCCAGGAATGGGACAAGACATCTGATAAGGCATTTGGAAAACAAATGCTTATATTACAGGAAAGATGCTAAAACATAAACTTTGTTAAATATTTCCACTTCTGCACATGACGATTCAATTTCAACTTGGAAGTTTGATCAAGAACAATACGGGCTTGAATTTGCAAAATGGATTATTTCCAGTGAACTATCTTTAGGATTGTTCTGAATCCATACTTTCGCTCTTTCATGAGGAGGTTACAACCTACATACAAGGTTTTATCACGTTTTACGCTGAATAGGGATTGTATGAAGATTTATCGTTCTGAAAAGACTCAGTTGTTGAATACTATTAAAATTGCAGGAAGTCGCATTTCTCTTACCGCTGATATGTGATCTTCTATTCAGAATTTGGGATACATGGCGATCACTGGTCACTTTATTGATAATAATTGGAAATTGCACATGAAGATTTTGTGTTGTTCAACACTTGCCTCTTGCCACACGGGTAAGAACAATGCAGACATGTTAGTTAGTCGTTTGAATGAATGGAATATTGTAAAGATGTGCACTCTCGCTGCCGATAATGCTTCAACTAATGACGTCGTTGTTCGGAATTTGGTTGATCATTTCTCTTCCGTTGATGATTTATTATTGAATGGATGATTTTTTCATGTACGATGTTGGGTACACATATTGAACTTGATTGTCCAGGATGGGTTGTCAGAGATAAAGGAGCCCATCATTAAAATATACGGTCTTGCCAAGTATATCAAATTCTCAAATTTATTGTAATTGCCCAACAAGAGCGCATTCCTATCAATATGGGATTAAAA
The DNA here is from genome assembly GCA_037367405.1 of Ottelia alismoides. Classification (NCBI taxonomy): domain Eukaryota; kingdom Viridiplantae; phylum Streptophyta; class Magnoliopsida; order Alismatales; family Hydrocharitaceae; genus Ottelia; species Ottelia alismoides. The sequence goes on along the minus strand of JAZKJV010001151.1, from coordinate 163,992 downwards.
TTGGATGGTGAGCACGAGGTGGAACTCTACCTACTCAATGATCCATTTGGCTCTTTTGTATCAGAAGGTTTTTAATCGTATGAAGAATCAAGATTTTCATCTATTGGATGTACCCTATATTGTTGAGTGTAAAAAGGTAGAAGTTATTCATGAGATCCTTCAAAGCTTTTACCTTGCAACAAAAATTTTGTCTAGACAAAAATATTCTACATCTAACATGTTTTTCAACTTAATCTTTGAGATTGAGAAAGAACTGAAGTCACTCAAGAACCATGAAGATGTCACAATTAGAAGCATGACAGTGAAGATGTACACCAAATTTGATAAGTATTGGAGTGATAAAGATGCAATGCTTCCTTTGGCAATTACAACAATTTTAGATCCTCAATACAAATTTGATTTATTACGATTATCATATTCAGAAATTTATACAGAGGCTGAAGTGACAGAATATGTTAGCCATGTTGAAAATATTTTTCATTAGCTATATGAGGAATATGATTGCAAGCTCAAAGATGCTCAGGGTGGAGATGCTTTAACTCCAAATATTTTTATCAAGAAAATAGCATTCTATGTGCAACAAACAAGAAGGAAGACACGTTGAGTAAAATGCTTAAGAACTGGCCTTTGATGGGTTCTTTAGAGTCCGGAAAAACTGAGATCCATTTATACTTGGAGGATAACTCCACATTCATTTCAGTAGCTCATTTTGATATTTTGCAATGGTGGAAACTTAATGAAGGCAAGTATCATGTCTTATCACAAATGGCTCGGGATATTTTAGCCATACCATCAGATAGTGTTTCTTATGAGAGTGTTTTTTAGCACAAGTGGTAGAGTTCTTGATGCATTTAGGAGTCGCCTTAATCTAAAGACTATTGAGGCATTGGTTTGTACGAGAGATTGGATTCGATGTGAAGAGCGAGAGAGTTGTGAAATTATTGATGAAGAAGATGATGAAAATAAAGAAGATGAAGATAGGAGTAACACTGATACATTAATTATTTTAATATATGTATTTTATCTATAATTTTTTATGTGGATGACTTTTTGTTAATTATAGCAGTACCATTGCCAATCATCCAAGAATGACATCTTTAACAACCATATCATTGTAAAAAGTCATATTTTAGATTTATTTTTTTCTATTTATTGGTACATATTTTTGTTTGCATATCTGGCTAAGGGATAATTGGTTACTACATTTTAGCTGGTTTGCAAATTGTTGGTACTTGGTGACACATGGACCCTGTGGGATGCGGACTTGCACTAGAATATACAGATTAATTATAATTTTGTAGTAGTGTAGATTGTGTTCTATTTGCAACAATTGGTTGTCTCATACTATCAGGGACTATTCGTGAATTTGGATTATGATGGCTTGGTTTCATGTTTGTAAGATATGCTGGATTACATCATCATGTATTCTATTTTTTCACATTTACATTGCTTGGTGCTATCTATTCTTTCTTCAGGAGCGTATTAAGGATCAAGCATCAGTTTGATTGTTGGATATAAATATTGTTTATCATGTTGCAAATGGTGTTTGGTGCTTGATATCAAGTATTTTATGACCCATTCTGATAGTTTTTGCAGTTCTGCTCTGCATCTAAATGAGAAAGAAATTTGCAAGCATCTGCATGTAAGCTTCAACAACGATATGATATTCCTTATTTCTTAACCGCTCTTTTGGTATTTCGATTAATAAAATATTTTAACCAGTGTTACTTTCATCATCTCAAAATTTACTGAAGAGATCCAAAAATTGGAATTACAAATGCTAAAAAAACCCCTCCAAATCCAATCCTCCAAAAATTGGAATTGTAAATTTGTAAGATAGGCTCTAGCCCAATTTCTGTGGGATTCATGGGCCATGACGACCCATGCTTGACCCATCATGAGTCCGGTTGGGCTCGAGATTGGGCCTGGTTGCTGAAAATTGAGCGGGCCTAGGCCTAGCATGTGGGCCCAGTTTCTTAAATGGGTCTGGGCTAAGATAGGTTGGGCTCGACCTAAGATCGGCCCATGCTCTACCCTAGACATATCGGACCCAAAACCCTAAAAATATTTCTACAGATAATATTAATAATGATTCACCCCCCTCGAGCAGATAGAACATTGCTTGGGATACTCATATCTTTGATGCAATTTTCTGGGTCGCATCAAAATCGCCACATGGGAAGGAGGCTATTTAAGTGTCTCCTGAGGGCGACTTATCCTCCCCTTCATATGCTTCGATTTTTGCCCAAGGCAACAACTGCTTTAATTTCCTATAAAAGGGACACCCCAAATGTCATTGCCCCTCACCACCAATGTGTTTCATTTGCAAACATCCTAGCCATATATCAAGACTATGCACCCTTCAAATTCCTCCCACCAAGAAATCCTACAAGCGACATCGCGCCTTAACCCCTACCATGGAGAACCGACCTTTTAAGGCTGAGCAAAATGCAAACTCCTCCTCAAACAACTCCCTTTCCATGGCTCTCTGAGTCTTGTCTGCCCGATGGATCATCAATCTTGCCCCTCTACTGATGGAATGATCATCGCTCACAACTGAAGGGCTGACTTCTGCATGGAATCTCTTATGGCTAAGAATATCCTTCTCAAATGTCTAATCATTGGATTTGAGAAACACATTCCTTTTTTTGGTTGGGTCAAGGAGCGACTGGGGTTGGAAGTTTATCCAAAAGTGTGTGGTTCATGCTGGATGATATCAAAAAAAAAAACAAAACAAGCGATCGCTCAAGTGAACTCTAAGGCATGGTTCAATAAGCTCGCATGCTCTTCACGCACCATGATCAATGGGTCTAAGGTGTGGTTTTTGTAACATCCAGATCCAAATAACTCGAATCCAACCCAATTAAGGATATGTATGATCAAATAATATTCAATTAATAATGAATAAACTCATATTGATATACAAAACACAGATCAAATCTCGTTCGATCGCAATAGATCAAAAGTCAATCACATCGTAATACGTGCCATCGGAAAAGCCGTGACACGAAACCCGAAGCATGAAACAAACCAAGAACACTGACTATCCACTGAGCTGGAGAAATTCAACAAGGAAGGAATCAAGACATGCGACTAATCATCTACACTTACTATGATCCATCCATGTGACTCATAAACATCGGAAAGATATTTAGATCACCTCGATCATATTAGTCATTAAATACTCAAGATATTTGGATCACCTCGATCATTATAAGCATTCAATAAGGACAACGATCATACCAGAGACTCATCATCCATATTACTAAGGTCCATCAAACATGAATCATAATTAATAAAAAAGTGATAGCTTAATGGATCATATATTTTATATATAAAAGTGTTAAAATTGGGTAATTGAGGTAGGATAAGTAAGATGAGATTTCACATACTGAACAGCTTGAAAACCTGTTTCAATGCAAGAAGCTCGTTAAATTTAATTGTCTATGTACTTGCTTTCTTTTGGAGCCATTAAATTTCTTGTTATATTTAAATTGATTTGATGCGTTCAACATTTGTTGATGTTCTATTCTCCCTGTTGCATGGATTGCAGGCAAAACACTTGCATCGTGTTATTATGACCGCTGAACCTAAGCATCTGCTGTTACTATTGTCAGGTACGCATGTTATTGCTTTTCTTTAGGATATTATAAATGCTTTTCTTTCTCTTCTACTACAAATTGGGATACATGTACAAAATACAGTTTCTTTTGTTACATGCAATTTTTATGGAAATTAATGCAACATAAATTAGTGACACATTGTTGGCCGTGGCTTGTTAATTAAATGTGAATGTCATTCGAAAATGCAAAAAATTTTCCCTTATTTTCGGTACCTAATGCAATCTCTATTGAACATGATACTACGAGTGATGTGTAAACGTGTATCTCGGATCTGCGGGTGGGTATCACAGTTATGGTATTAGAGTAGTGGTACCCTGCTAAACACATCCGTAGTGTTATAGTTCCGATCCCATTAAATTCTCGGATAGCGACAATCCTCGGACTTGTTGCGAGTCCGAAAGGGAAATATGACATTCAAAATCAATGACCACATATGTCACCATTTACAACTAATTTCCATATTGTATCCCAAGAAGAGAAAAAGCACAGTAGAAATATCCACGAACATAAACTATTGTAATTAATGATATCGGTTATTACACAGAACCATGGCGTCTAGAGCCGACCTTTCTAATTGATTATGGATCAATGAACGAGCTTCATGATTTCTAACTTCGGTAGGTAGAATTACAGAGGCTCTAGATCCTCCGTGTCAAATACATGGGCCAGGTGGCCAATTTTTCATCATAAAACTGATAGTCATAGGATTGCCAGTGTTGAGATGATCGCAGATTGTCTACTACTACAGCTCGACGAGTTCGACTTGATTTTGGAAATGGATTGGATGTCAACTCATCATGCTCTGGTTAATTGCTTTAGGAAGATGGTTGTCTTTAGGATTCTGAAATTTGCTCGAGTTTACCTTTAAGGTACATTACATCACTCCAAAATGGAGCGCATTTCAGTGTTGTGAGATTAAAGACTTATAGATCGAGGATGCGCCGCATTTCTAGTAATTGTACGAAAGACATCTAATGGAAAGCTGATAACTCTGGACATCAGGGTAGTATCAGATTATCCCGATGTGTTTCCTAAGGATTTGCCAGGTTTACCCCTTGAGAGGGAGATTGAGTTCGATATCGCATTACTGTCATATACACAGTTGATCTTGATGGCTCCTTATCGCATAACATCGGTAGAGTTGAAAAGAGCTGAAGGTGCAGTTGCAAGAGTTACTTAATTTAGGTTTTGTGAGGTTGAGTACTTCACCTTGGGGTGCTCCCGTTCTTTTAGTCAGAAAGAAGGATGGATCATGAATTTATGCATCGGTTACATGCAATTGAAGAAGATAATGATGAGGAACATTTATTCTATGCCACACAATGATGATCTTCTTGATCAACTACATGGATCTTAGGTGTTTTCAAAGACCAGTCTCTGATCTGGCTACGATCAACTGAGGATTCGAGAGTCAGATATTCAGAAGACAACATTCAAGGCTCGATATGGGCACTACAAGTTTGTCATGATGCCATTTGGGCTCACAAATGCCCTTGTAGCAGTCATTGAATCGATGAACATGATTTCCATCCATATTTAGACAAGTTTGTGATTGTATGTATTGATGATGTATTGATATATTCTTGAAATGAATGGGATCATGTAAATGATCTAAAGATAGTCCTCGACACACTTCAAGAGAATATGTTATATGCCAAATTGAGTAAGTATGAGTTATGGTTATCCCATGTCTCATTCCTTGGGCATGTCATTCCTGGAGCAGGTATCGCAATTGACCCTGCAAAGATCGAGGCAGTAATGTCTTGGGAGCTGCCCGAGACAGTCTCTCAGATTCAAAGTTTTCTAGTACTAGCGGAATATTATAGACGTTTCGTCGGTGGTTTTTCCTGAGTTATTCTTCCCTTAACACAATTGACACAGAAGGGAGTTCCTTTCATTTATGATGACTCATGCGAGCAGGCCTTCAGGACACTAAAGGAAAGATTGATGACTACGCCTATTCTTGCACTTCCTTCAAGCACTCAGGATTATGCAATATATACAGATGCCCTAGGAGAAGGTTTGGAAGCAGCGTTGATGCAGCGAGGTCACATGATTGCTTACGCATCATGTCAATTAAAGCTACACGAGCGGAATTACGCCATCCATGACTTGGAATTGGCAGCAATTGTCTTCGCTTCCAAGATCTGTCACCACTATCTCTATGAGGTGAATTTCAAGATTTTTACATATCACAAGAGTTTGAAGTACATCTTTGATTAGAAGGAGATGAACATGAGACAACACATGTGCCTTGAGCTAGTGAAGTATTTTGATTATATGATCTCTTACCATCTTGGTAAGGGAAATGTGGTGGCAAATGCATTTAGCAGGAAAGCTTGTGCACACATACGGTAAAGTAGCTATACATGTGGGATGTGCTCGCAGCTTTGACTAATTGTTATCCTCAAGAGAGTGCATCCATATCTACTATCGTATCTCCACACTTCAGTAGTCTTTGGAATTCCATAGTAGAAGGACATATCCTTGGATTTGAGACAGATACATGTGTGCCATCAAGGACAAAGGTGATAATTTTGTAGTGACGAAGTCTACTTTGTGGAAGGATGGCTAGGTTGTTGTGTCCAACGATGAGCAGTTGTGCAAAGATATTCTTGATGAGGCACACAGTTCACGAATGTATACTCATCTTGGTAATACAAATTTGTACCAAGATCTACGCCAACATTCTGGTGGGATAGGATGAAGTGAGATGTGGCACATCATGTTAGCATATGCTTGACCCATGGACAAGGCTGAGCATAGGAGACCACCACGGTCATTACAATCTCTCCCCATTCCTGAGTAGAAGTGGGAGAATATTTCTATGAATTTTGTCACTGGACTACCGAGGACACCAGGTGGCCACGATGCTATTGGATCATTGTTAACAGATTGACCAAGTCAACCCATTTATACATGTCAGCACTACAGATAAAGCTGAAGATGGTTTCCGCATACCATCCATAGACCGATGGATAGAGCAAGCACACCATTCCGACACTTGAGGATTTGCTATGTGCATGTACTCTAGAGTGTAAAGGGTCCTAGAAGGACTACCTGCCATTGGTAGAATTTTCGTACAACAACAACAACCATCATTCCAATATCATCATGGCACCATTCGAAACCCTATACAGGCAGAGATTTCTCACACCTCTCAGTTGGAGTGAGATAGGTGAACACACTCTTTACTCCATAGATCTCTTGAAGGAGACTGTGAGGGTTGTTAACCTTGTGAAGCAAAAGCTTCTAATGGTTCAGAGATGTCAGAAAATCTATGTATATCATCGGAGAAGAGATTTGGAGTTTCAAGTATTTCGATCATCTTCTCTTAATCCATTCAAATATGACTTATTAATGTTCAACTTAATCTCTCATACTGATGACATTCCTATAAATAAAGGTGGGAGATTGGGTATTCCTATGAGTATCTCCCGTGAAGAGAATGCAGAGATTTAGTGTTCGTGGTAAGTTGGCGTCTCGATACGTTGGACCATTTGAGATTATTTCTCTTGTGGAGAAAGGTAGCCTACCGAGTAGCCTTTCCTCCACACATGTCATCTATACATGATATATTTCATATATCCCATCTAAGGAAGTACGTGCATGACCCTCGACACGTCATTAGCTACAAAAACCTTGTGGAGCCATACTTGACATGTTAGGAGAGGTCAATATAGATATTCGATAGTGATGTGAAGAATTTTTGCAACAAAGAGATTCCCTTAGTGGTGGTGCAATGGCACCGCAAAAAGGTGACATAGGAAATCGAGGCAGGCATGCAGGCAAGATACCCACGACTATTTTCAAATAATTGTCAAAACAAGCCCATTTGATTATACATGTTGAAAGAATAAGGCTTCTTTTTCCTTTGAGGTTTTTACGGGTTAAAACTCTTTGAGATTTTTTTGACCAGATGAAACTCATATAAAATACATAGTGACCTTGACTGAGTCTCGATGACGAGACTTCCATTGAGATTTTTATACTTGTAACATCCGGATCCAAATAACTCGAATCCAACTAGATTAAGGATATGTATGATTAAATAATATTCAACTAATAATGAATAAACTCATATTGATCTATAGAGTGCAGATCGAATCTCGTTCGATCGCAATCGACTAAAAGTCGATCGCATCGCGTGCCATCGGAAAAGCCGTGGCACGAAACCTGAAGCGCAAAACAAACCAAGACCACCATAAAATCTGATTCGGTAAAATAAGACCAATGAAATCAATCGTTCATCGATCGAGGATTGTTTGATAATTTAAAATCATGAAATTTAATTGCAAATCAAGACCATATCTCAAAAATTCCGGAAATTCATCTTCGATCCGAAGTATATGAATATTATACTCATTTTAATTATCGTTCAGAGATGATCGAAATGAGCTAGGTATTCTAAATAAGAAAGAGAAAATGTTTTTAAAAATAATATTTAAATTTTCTGCTATTACAACATATTGTTGACATTTTTTTCCTTTCCACTTGGCCCAATTTCCTCCTCCACATGTCAAAGAACAAAGCTCCTCTTCCCTTATATAAACACTAGCCCCCTTTCTTTCTTTGTTTCTCTTTTCTCTTCTAATCCACAACCAAAGGAGCTCTTGGAGCCCCCCTGCTGCAACCTATGAGCTGTTGTCCAATAGTTAATTTCCCTTAAAGATGTTGCTGCTCAAAGCAGCTTGAAGGTCCGATTGATGCAGCAGTTAGAGCAACTAAGTTCCTGAGATGCTGGAGCTACTCCTATTCAAGCCAAGCTGCTGGATCCCTTGTTACTGCTGCTCTTATCAAGTACATGTTGCTGCTCTTGTAGAAGTTGTTGCATGCCTTATTGCATGCATGATCAAACCCAAAAGAGGTACAACTACACCCTCTCTTCTTGCCATCCATGAGATTTATCCTCATTCTCTCTTCCCTTTTAAATTCCTTAGAGTTTTGGTGACATATTTATAACTTCCATGACTTATAGAGCCTAAGTATGCCTACAGGATACATTGAACATTTGATAATGAAATGCTGCAGATTTGATTGAAATAAAATGTCTGGTGAAGGCTTATTTTTTTACGGTTTCAGACTGGAGAATATGAATTCTCTTTCTTTGGATGAAGATTTGCATAGAGTGTCTAGCTTAATGTTTTGCCAAGGATAGACCGCCTACTATGATATTTTATAAAAAAGCTTTTAGACTAAGGTGCTCGTCTTTGGATGTTGTAGTATATACAAAGGACTAGGATTTCAATACTTTTACTTATTCTTGGGTTATGATGTGTAAGGTGTTCGGTATTAGATCTTATCCAGAGAATGCAATCAACTACTCTGTTTTGTAGTGGACCTTATTAGCTCGAGGTTGAGTCCATTATCAAACATCGTATTGCATACTTTTTTTAGTCTATATTCTAATAAATTTATGGGAAACTACATCAATAGTCATTATTTTTTTTAAAAAAGATTGAGACTGATATTTGCTACCAAGATTATGTGAACATGATCTGTAGTGCTCAAAGATTTAGAGAATGGGATTGAAATGTTGCAGTGACATAAATTGCGGATATTTGCTGCAGATGAAAGTATTACAATTCAGATGATAATAGACAAGATGATGGTGCGAAACTGTGGTGCAATTTCAAGGCTCGATAGATAGCCTTCAATAAGGCCTTCTTAGGATGGGAGTATCCTCATCTAAACAGGACCTAAAGGTCTAATGCAAGTATTAATATTGTCATTCATCATGAATAATCTCCTTTCATTTATGTGATAGCAAAAAGTTTCAGTAAGCAAAGTTTACAGAATTTTGTGTTAGATAAAGTTGTCATTTAGACAACAAATCTTTGGTTTTGGTTCCAAATATTTTGATTGGTTGCATTAGTTCTATTTTGGCCTAGTAGCAGAGTCATGATATTCTTAAATTAGGTGTCTATCATTGGGTCTTTATATAGCTAAACAAAGCAAATACCATGAAATAAGTGGAAAGAACAATCTATGGCATGTAATTGCTGCCGTAATGGGCTGATTTTTACTACCGGAAATGTGAATTTTTTTTGGGTTTAAAAATTAGTTGAATTTTTTTGAGAATTAATCATCCGATATTACTATGGAAATAAATTATATATGAGAATTCATGATTAAAACTTGAAAGATTAAAAATAAAAGTTGGGAATTTGGCACAATTTGAACTTAGATCCAGACTCAACGAACGACTTCTAATCTCATGATTTTAGAAATGTTAATCTGTGACCACAAAGACCGACCATCTTCATGAATTAGTCCTTTAGATATATTCTACTGACTATAAGATCACTACTGACAAAATTCTTAACAAATGACCTAGATCTCTGCAGTCAACCACAAAAAGGATTGAGAAAGGATGATGAATGAAGTTAATGATGGTGATTCAGTAGTGGATGATAATTTAGAGCACTAGTCATGGTGACCATTATACCTGAATGTGCGAGGGTGCGGTGACCCTCAGTTGAGTGGGAGATCGGAAGCCTAGTAATGGCAGCGGTCGCTTAGTGGGTGGGTTTTGTATTCCAGTCTTTTCACAATTTTTCACGGGCGCTCGCAGTTTTACGCCTCTCTGGGATCCATAGTTTTTCTTTTAAGACCAGTTCCAATGACCCTTGTTCTTAGGATACCTAGGCTAGAGGGCCAGTTTTTCTTTTGGAGTGACTCTTCCGGGGGGGTCTCTCCTACCCGTCTCGGTGGCGTAATTTTGGAGTAGACCTATCCCTCTACTAGACCGCACTTCCACTTAGAGGGCGGGATGGAAGGTTCTCTTGGGAGACTTCCTCACCGCTTGAGTTTTGGTTACCATTCTGCCAATAGGCTTGGTGATGGCTACATTTGAGTTGGTTACATTTGAGATTGGCTAGAATTGGGTTTGTTACAGCTGAGTAGGGTTACAATTGAGCTTGACATTAGTTGAGTTAACTAGGTTGAGATCGATTATATTTGAGTTGGTTACAGTTGAGTTGGTTAAAGTGGATCTTGATTACATTTGAGTTGAATCCAGTGGAGCTTGATTATAGTTGAGTTGGATACGATTGATCTTGATTTTAGTTAAGCTAGTTACTGTTCAGCTAGTAGGTCCTGACAAAGAGAAAATATCATAATAGAAAATCATCCTTATCAGACTAAGAGATACCACCACGGATGTCAGAGAAGCTAGTGGATGTGTTGGGAACTTAGTTAGGATGGATTTATCCCACCGCATGCCTACGGAGGCACCTTAACCCTAAGGCTTCCTTACTGTCTTAGAATCATAGTGTGAGGTCTCACCCATATAAAGACTAAAGACTATCCATTGTGCTGGAGAAATTCAACAAGAAAGGAATCAAAACACGAAACTCATCATCTACACTTACTATGATCCATCCATATAACTCATAAACATCAGAAAGAGATCTGGATCACCTCTATCATATTAACCATTAAATAATCAAGATAACTAGATCACCTTGATGAATATGTAATTCATCACTCTTAAAGTTGAAAATAGAGTCTTGTTTCCGAGTAATTAGCTGCATATTTCTCCTTATAATGCATAATTAGCATTCATGCATGCATAAGTAATACCTGCATTTTAGTATTCATATTTGCATTAGATAAGAAGCCCAATTCACTTATAATTATTCACCTATTTATTTGTATCTTATACTCACTCCAAAACCAATAAAAGCAACTCTATACTGTATATATTACTAACTAATAATACAAGGAAAAGGCCAATAATTTCTAACTTGTAAAATTACCCAATAAAACTCCAAATCCAGTTGGAGAACTTAGGCCTTAGAATGTACATATCTATCTCATACAACCTCCGATCTAGGTCTACTCACTTTTAAATTAATACATATTCAGAGACCTTCAAAATGAGACCAATTTCATTTAAATCGGAGCTCGTATGCAAAACTTGGGTTTTGGGACCCCTTTGTACATTATATGTATGTATATTTGTACCCTTGTATTTTAGTATTTTATTTGACCTCATCTCTGTTTTTGGTCAACATGAAACTTGTAGATCTCATCGATATCTACTTCCATGTTTGTGTTTTTCCAAATTCGTCCATCTTCTCTATCTTATTCCACATTTTCTTTCGGTCATTCAGATCAGGCGACGTGGCACCCTCCAGTTGCGCCATGTGACCCGCTCATAACGTGCCATGAGCCCCTCTTTCTCCGCCATCCGATCCCTTTCCTTCTCTCTAGATCTGTGCCATTCACTCTCCTGGCTGATCTCCACCCTCCGATCATCTCCAGATCAGATCTCCTCCGTCTGCTAGTGCCTCACCCTCAGCAAGCCACATGATGACTTATGAACCGTCTGATCTTCTCTAGAAACCTTCATCCCCACCGCACACTCCCACATTATCCTTAGCCCTTCGATCAGATCCTCCAGATCTCATCCCAACCGTTCTTCAGCGTCGCCCTCTCCTTTCGCCATGAGTCACATCCCTACCCCTTCGATCATACCTCCCCGATTTGATCTAAGCCACTCCTTAGCGCCTCGAGCCGTTGGATCACAAGATCCAACAGTCCCGAGACCGTCTTCCACCTTGGGACACATCCCTCGCGCACGTCGCCCACTTCGCACGCTCGCCGCCCCCTTCCTATTTTCTCCGCCACCACAACCACTCTCTCCATCCACTAACCGCCCCACGATGAAGCCCCCACTCCCTTCATCTTCGTCGACCTCCATGTGCTCCATGATCCCCTTCCTCCTCGCTTCACGCACCCTACGGACCTCACGCCTCCATCACTGCTACCTCCACCTTCTCTCTATACAACCCCCACCTCTGACCACCGTTATGACCATCCGCCATTCATGATAGAGGTAGCCCAGCTCTAAGATCCCTGCAGGTGACAGCTCCGGGAGCCATTATCGAGCGACGACGACCGCTTCTTGGTGAGATCTGACGTGGGATAAATCCTCCGTTGTAGTGAGTTCCTTGAGCTCACTGAGCTCTGTCTCTATCGCGGCGTAGAGCAACGACCTGAGGTGCTCCTCGTTGCATCTCCTTCCCAGACATCCATCCATCTTCTCTAGGTAAAGTTTCTTCTTTATCCTTGCTCTTCTTCTTCCTATGTTCTTCTTCATCTTCTACACCCATTCTCTCTCTCCTTGATTTCATGATCTTTTATCCACCGAATCACCAAAATTTCTACACATTCATGGATAAATCATATGTTTTGGATCTAATGGTGATTTTTGTTGATTTTTTGGGTGCAATTTCATTAACCAATTAATCTAACATTTAAACCAAAGAAAACTAATGCATGGCAAAACATGGGATATTGTGAAATCCCATGTTTTTGCCACCCCACGTTCTCCCTCTCCTTTTCTGTTCTTCTTCCTCCGCCTGGCGCACCACCGTCCTCCTCCTCCGCTCGCACGCATCGCCATCGACCTACTGCGCCTTCGGCCTCGACGATCCACATCAGCTCGCCTCGACCACCCCTACAGCTACGTCACCGATTACGACCCTTGACTCTCCACCTTCATCATGGACCCGCTCCATTGTCAGTCCATCAGCCACTGTGCCCAGCGCGTACGGTGCGGCCTTCGTCTCCCACAGCATGCTCCACCGCCGCCAGGCTCCTCCACACTCCCCAGCTCCGCCTGGCGTGCCCACCTGCAACCCCGCAGTGCTCCCAGCAGCGGATCCTGCGGCTTACGTCCTCACACCTCCACCAGCCGACGCTCCGCCCCCTGGCAGCAGCGGTGCCGCCCCTCCAGGCATCCCCACACCCCAGTCGTCCGCCACACGTGGGGCAAAACCACCTGCGCCCCTTTTCCTTGAAGCAGGTCGCAAGCTCGTGCGGCCTCATCGCCACCACCATCTTCAGCCCCTCGTCACTCGCGTGGAGCCACCGCTCAACAACCATCCATCAACCGTGCAGAGCGCCCCCCCTTGGCCGCCGCCGCCTGTGTACAGCCTGCTTCTCGCGAGTCATCCGCCCGCTCCTCGGCTGTGTGTCGGCCGAGGTCTCCAGACCGCCCGCCCCTACTCATCCTCACCTCATGTGAGGAGAACGTGAGGCGTGAGAAGATTACGCCCGTGCTCTTCTGGATTCCAACACTTGCTCCAGGGTCCTCGTAGTTTCCAGCATTCATCGCAGAGCTCAAGCACGTGCAAGGCACGATAGGCCTCAAAGAAAATTGCACATTTACCCCCCGAGATCTAGGTAATTGCATAAACGTCCAGTCTGCATATTTGCTTTTAATCAATTTTATTTTCTGTATTGCATTCATATCCCTGGGTTTCCGCGTTCATTTAGGCATTCATTTAGCCTCATTTTTAAATTCCAAAAATTGCATCTTGTAGAATATCTTAAGCTTTATCTTTGTTGATGCTTGATGAATTTTTAGGAGCAATATTCTATTTAATATGATTATTTTGGTGGAAATTAGCATATTTTGTCCATTGTTCATTGTTAATTGCTTGTTAAATTAACTGTTGCTCTGAAAATCGCCAAAAAATCACAGTAAAATACACATTAATAAATTAAATTGTATTTTACTTAGTTGATATTTAATAGGTCCAATTCACATAGAATTTTAGGTTTATTAATTTTTCTGGATTCATCACACTTAGATCCATCTTGGATAATTTTTATATCTGGAAATAATGTGTTTTGGTATTTATTAAAATTAATTTTGCAAAATCACCCTTCATTCATGTTTAATTCATAGTAGATTCATAAAGTGTCAGAAAAATCCAAAAAACTTAATGTAGCTTAATTTCATTGCATTTCATATTCTGGCCAAGTTTCATAATGTTTGGACTTCATCTGACCATATTCCAAATTTAACCTTAAAATTTGGCTTGAAATTGCATTTCCTTTCTTTTAAATTGCATAAAAATCTATAAAAAGAAAAAATATTCTTTTGAAAATCAGACCTCGAATTAACTAAAATTTTATCTAAGGAGACAGTTGCATCCCTGAGTTCGACCTTAGGCTTGCCCAAGTAAAATAAATCAGCCGCTCGCAATTAATTGAACATTAATTAAAGTGGTATTTTTGACGTAGCCTTGATTACCCGACTGCAACGAACTTAACACTTAATTTGACCATTAATTTGATTGAATTAACAAGGGTAGTCTTAGTCGTGTCACACCTCGATCATTATAAGCATTTAACAAAGACAATGATCATACCAGAGACTCATCATCCATATTACTAAGATCCATCAAATATGAATCATAATTAATAAAAATGTGATAGCTTAAATATGGATAATATTATATATATATATAAAAGTGTTACAATTGGGTAATTGAGGTAGGATAAGTAAGATGGGATTTCACGTATCGAACAACTTGAAAACATGTTTCAATGCAAGTAGCTCATTAAATTTAATTGTCTATCTGCTTGCTTTCTTTTGGAGTTACTAAATTTCCTGTTATATTTAAATTGATTAGATGTGCTCAACATTTGTTGATGTTCTTTTCTTCCTATTATATGAATTGCAGGTAAAACACCTGCATTGTGATATTATGACCGCTGAACCTAAGCTTCTGCAGTTACTATCGCTAGGTACACATGTTATAGCTTTATTTATGATATTATAAATGATTTTCTTTCTCTTCTACTATAAATTGGGATACATGTACACAATGCAGATTCTTTTGTTACATGTAATTTTTATGGAAATTAATGCAATATAAATTGGTGACACATTATTGGCTATGTGGCTTGTTAATTAAATGTGAATATCATTCGCAAATGTGAAAAATTTTCCTTCATTTTCGGTACCTAATGCAATCTCTAGCGAACATGATACTATGTGTGATGTGTAAAGGGTATTTCGGTTTCGCGGGTGGGCATCACAGTTTTATAAATGGTCGCCATCACTTAGTGCCAAGAAGGTGGAGGAGGTATGTCCCTTTTGGATGGCAGTTATGGGTCTTCCCCTTCACCACAAGCACATGTATGTCTTAGACAACCTTGTTAAGAACTTTGGGCCATTGATGTCCCTCCACTTTCTCGTGATGTTGTTGATGCCATCCATGGTTAAACTATTGGCGTGCATTCTAGATGTATCAATCATTCCAATGGGAATTGAGGTACCTATTGCAGATGGTGTCTTTGAAGCGACTTTCCATCCACTTGAGTACAAAACTAAGGTAGCCTTCACCCATTTATGACTCCCCGCTGATCCCAAACAACACCCTCCATCATCTCCAATCCTCTATCACACAGAGGATCCAAATCAGAGAAATCAATTTAAATGGAATAGGGAAGGGAAGGCTAATTCTGACATGAGCTGGTTCCTGGTGCTTTTGATTTCTGCCATGGGAAAGGATGTTTTAAATATTGATCATTTCCCTTGCCATCACGATCCCTCTCACTTTCCTCCGAAGGTTAAAAAAGACAGCTCGATGCATATTATTGTAAAAAATCTTGTCGATTGAATGAAGATGAAGGGAAAGATACCGTTTGAACACGATAGGTAGAGAATTGAATTCATCATGGTTTGCCCAATTGAAGCAGATAAAATTCCGGATGCTCTGACGACCCTTGCAATGGCAGAAGCTAGTTTGTCCTAACTCCAACCTCTAGGTACACCATCTCACCATGATGCTCTGATACATATCCATTGATGACTATTTTAATTATTTCATTTTGACAACAAACTTTAATAATCTCTTGAGCACCTACCAAATTATCAAATACTTTGGTAAGCCATGGTTGGAGTTCATCAACTCTCTGCAAAATGTTAGTCCACTATGTCCTACCCCAAATACTAAACAGCTCAAAAAAATTCTATGACATATCGGGGATCCACTTCGATTCACAGTCAATGGCATCATTGAACATATCCGAGGAGGGAGTAAACTCAGTAAAGTTCTTATCACCCTAATTTGGTTCTCCATTTTTGTTTTCCATGGATTTAAAAATCTTATCTTGGAATATGAGGGAGATGGGTGGTAGGTGGAAAGTGGACCGGCTATGTAAGCTAGAAAAAGCTCATAAAATATATATTTTTGTGCTTCAAGAAGCCCGTATTTACGAAGCCATCATGGTTAAAAATCAATGGGGACACGACTGAATAATGTGGCATGCGAATAAAATGGATGAAATAACTTGGTTTCCTCATGTTCTGAGACGAGGCAGTTTGATTTTCCTTGTTGTTTTACTCTGATTTGGCTCGGTTGGAACATTCCTTTTTGCTAAATCAACATGTATGGACCTCTGTCTGACCAAGTAAAAGATGGTTTCCTTGGCTTCTTAGTACATATCTTTACAGGTCATATTCCTACTATTTTTTATCAGTGATTTTAATCTTCTAAGAAAACACACCAATAGATTATCAGGTGCTCCGATCAATGGTTTCTGTACCAAATTTAATGCCTAGATCAACGACGTGGATCTTATTGACATTCCAAATCGCAGTACATCTTTTATTCGGGATGGCAGAAGCTCCCCAAGTAGTTGGACGATCTTGGATAGTATGATTTGCGATGCAAATATTTTGGATATGGTTCATTGGAAAATCTTTCCACCTTACCTAGAACCTTACCTTTTTCGAAGATCATCCCCTTTTATTGGTCGCATCCCCTTTTACTCGAGATGGTTCCTTGTTCATACGATCTTGGATAGTGTGACAGGAGTGAGGACTCTACAGCATTGGATTCGGTTACCACCAAATCATGGGTCATACGAGTTGAGACAACCCTTCATTTCACTTCTTCCCAAGTTCTATGGGAATACTTTAGAGGAGTCGTTTACCTTTTTATAGCAGTTCGAGATGATATGTGGTACGATTAGTTATCAAGAAGTTACACATGAGGATGTATGCCTCAAGGCCTTCCCCTTCACCTTAGTAGATAAGGCACTTTACTGGTTGAGTTATTTGGGGAGGTAGATCTCTATATGGGACGATCTGAAGTCCACATTCATGTGTAAATATTTTTCTTTGGGACAGACGAACATGATGAGGAGTCAGATCTCCAATTTCACATAGCTTCCACATGAATCATTTCATGAGGCTTGAGATAGATTCAAGTTTTGACTGAGAGATGCCATCATCATGAGATACCATTGAAGGTGCTTGTATAGAACTACTTTGGAGGACTCCAGCCGGATGTACATGGCCTAGTGAGCATCGCATGTGGCGGCAATTATTTGAATAGGGACGTCGAGTCAGTTTGGTCAATCTTTTAGGGGATGGCGAAGAATTCACGAGTTGTAGACTCTACTCGGGCTTTCCAAAAGGGACCACAACCACCATACCACCGAGAGAATCAGAAGGTGGCACATGTTACTGATTCTGATTCATGACATGGGATTCATTAGTGAGAAGCTGAAATTAGTCGATGTGATTCAGAAGCAAGTTCAGGATTTATAGCCGCTACAAGAGTTAGAGAAACTCTCATCACTTCCTCAACAGTTGAGTGCTTTGATGACGAAGGTGATCGAGTTACAGCTTCAGTACCAACAGTCTCACACTCCTTCTACTTCCCAGCATGTACGAAGATCTTTACTCGCTCCTCCCACCCGTCAGATTCAATACATTCAAAACGAGCTGGTACAACCTACTAAGCCTCTACAGATTGACTGGCATGAGGATCCATCCAATGCCAACCCAAGTCAGATCACTAGCCCTAGAGATGATGTTGATGCTCATGCTACTCTTGAGATCAATGGTATATGGTACGCTCCTGTTCAACCACCGCCACACTTTACTCCTCAGAGCATACACCATCAACAACAACAACATAGTCATCCGCAACATGGATGCCAACATTTCCAGCACCGCCAGCACTTCATGCAACATCAATCTCACCAGCACGCCTATCATCGACCATATTCGCATCAGTATCCTGCTACATATCCACATGCATATCAGCACCCGCATTAGCAATAGCCTTTCTTTACACCACATAGATATCCTCAACCTTAAACACCACATCATCACACTCCTAAGTAGGAGAGAGTAGACAGTCAGGGACACCACATTGAGTTGAGATATCTTCACATGCCCTAGCACTGAATCAGATCATGGACATGTTGAGCACACTCTAGATAGTACATATGATAGAGATGGAGCGGGTTAACCATTGTCTGGATGAGTTAGCCACGCCCAAGACCACTCTCCAGCCTAGCCTCTGATGAACCCGAACAACAAGAGGATGCATTCAGATCAGGTAGACACCACTACAGGTACGATCTCTTTTCCTGAATTTTTATCTAACTTCATTCATCTAAGGAGCGGTAGATCACCACAAGCACCTGATCAAGAGGAGGAGAGGGCACATAACGAGGAGCGAGAGCCAATCCCTGATGATATTGAGGTTTCACATTTTGATGCTGGGGAGGAGGCCCACCATGATGAGGACCAGCATGATGTCCATCACGATGATATTCAGAGAGATGGGAGCGATGCAGAGCTAATTGACACGGACACATGCGAGTCAGATAATGATACCACAGAAGATCATGCAGATACTCTTGATGCAAAATTTTCTTCTCTTATTTTATAAAGTTTTATACATACTTCTGAGACTCTCGATGTACATGCTGATTCCACTTGTGATGGGAATAAAAACATTGATTTTGTCATTCCTGAGATTGTTCCTTTTCCCTATGCTTTGTATGGAAAAGGAAATAAAAATTCCAAAAAAGAATGTTGTCACTCCAGGGACTGAGAGGTTATTGAAAGATCACATTTTTCTGAAGATCCTGCTCCATGATGTCTTGGATCACTTCCCTACGCTCAAGCAACAATTGAAGAATAGATGTACCATGCGCAGGAAGAAGATATCACATACAAAGAAGTATGTTTTGACCAAGGCCACATCCCGCACCTTACATAATAGATTGCCCAAGAAGAAGAAAGATTCAAAATCATATTATGTTAGATGTGAGATTTCTCAAGCAGCATTCGATTGCACTCTATTAGATAATGGTTCCTCAATCAATTTGTTACCATCTTGTTTATTCGACAAGCTCGAGTTAGGTCCTCTTTACAAATCCCACGCGATCCTTCAATTTGTTGATAGATATGTAAAGAGACGACCTAGGGGCCTTTGAGGAACGTTATTGTGACCGTGCAGGGTCTGTAGTTCCCAGTGGACTTTATTGTCCTGTACATGGATTGTCCTACACAGTTGCACCTTGCCCCGATCATTCTTGGGAGGCCTTTCTCGGAGACTGAAAATGCCCTCTTAGACTATGAATAGGGAAGGTATCTTTTCACACTGAGGGCGAGAAGGTACATATAGAGATGGCAAGAGAATCACATACATCCAGTGCCACATCTACAGCTAGTTCAGATGCCCTGAGTTCCTTAGCCACCTGTGATTACATGGATGAGGTTCGTCTTGGCGACCTTGAGAGGCATCGAGTAGAGACAAACGATATCCTACCAGAGGATGGGTTCGAGACTACAGCTGGTAGTCCTTCTAATGGTACATTATATATTAGCATGGATAATGATGATCAGATGGAGCAGACACCTAATGATTTCATTGTAGATATTTTAGATCTTGAGTGTTCACACAATTCCTCCAACTCAGTTGAGCTAGAGACTGATATTCATTTAGCAGATTTATTTTCCTCAACTCATTCTGAGGATGAGCACGGTAGCGAGTTGGATGATGTTTTAGACATCTTTTGTAGACCAATGATGGAGCATATTGAGATGATGGATAATCATATCGCAGACACATCTACCGCTAGCACAAATCCCAGTACACATACAAATGCGTATACAATAAAGCAAGATTCCACCTTGCCATAACTGAAGACTTGCCATCGAATATGAAGTATGCTTTCCTTACAGGTCCACAGCGATAGTTTCCGGTCATTATCAGCTTATCTTTGATCGAAGAGCAAGAATCTCGTGTGATGGGGATTCTTGAAAGAAACCACAAGGTTATTGAGTGGAATGTCTCCGATCTCTGTGGGATAAATCATGCTTTGTGCTCTCACCATATCTATCTCGATCATGACAACATACCTTCTAGCAAGTTTCAGTGCAGGTTGAATCCGGTTTTACAGGATGTTGTAAACAAAGAGATTACGAGATGGTTCCACACATGATTTATTTATCCTATTTCCAACTCTGAATGGGTTAGCCCATTACATGTTGTCTCAAAGAAGTCAGTGATTCAAATGGTCAAGAAAGAGATTGGAGAGGAGACTCCAAAGAGAGTAACCACATCTTGGCAGGTGTGCATTGATTACAGGAAATTGAACACCACGACGAAGAAGGACAACTTGCCTTTGCCTTTTATGGACCATGTTATAGAGAGGTTGGCAAGGAAGGAGTACTTCTGTTTCCTTGACAATTACTCCAGATACAACTAGGTCAGTATTTTTCCTGAAGATCACGAGAAGACCACTTTCACATGTTCCTTAAGCACGTATGCTTTTAGACGTATGGCCTTTGGTTTGTGCAATGCACCTGCTACATTCCAAATGTGCATGCTTGCCATCTTTGCAGACATGATTGGTGATTTTCTCGAGGTCTTTATGGATAATTTTTCGATCTATGGTGAGTCCTTTAATGATTGTTTAATGCACCTAGACTAGGTTCTTCAAAAATGATGTAAGGTGAATGTTGTTTTGTCTTCAGAAAAAGATCCATTTTATGGTTACAAGAGAGATTGTGTTGGGGCATGTCATCTCCAGGCTAGGCATGGAGGTTGACCCTACCAAGGTGGATGTCATCAAGCATCTCGAGCCACCATCCAACATCAAGTAGTTACGATCTTTTATAGGGTGTGTCGGTTTCTAATGATAATTCATTCAATATTTCTCTAAAATTGCCCGACCGTTAACTAAATTATTAGGCAAAGACATCGAGTTTTTGATATATGACAAATGTCTCAGTGCCTTCCTCACATTGAAGGGGATGATTATCAATGCTCCTATCGTATAGCCACCTGATTGGTCTATTCCCTTCGAGATCATGACATATGCTTTAGATTTTGTTGTTGGGGTTGTATTAGGACAGAGGAGAATTTGACTTTTTGTTGTCATCCACTATGCCAGTCGAACTTCAGATGATGCTCAAAGTAACTACACAATGATGGAGAAAGAGATGTTGGTAATGGTATTTGCATTGGATAAATTCAAATCATATGTTCTTGGTTCGAAGATCACTGTTTACACAGATCATTCAACTATCATATATTTGATGGAGAAGTTGATGGAGAAGAAGGATGCCAAGGCACGCCTTCTTAGATGGGTTCTCTTACTTCGGGAATTTGATTTGGACATTAAGGATAAACCTCGGGTAAAGAATGTAGTAGCTGATCATCTCTCTTGATTATAGACAGAGAAGCCTTCAGATGAGTACATACTAGAGATTGCAAAGAGATTTCCAGACAAGAATATCTTTGCAGTTATAGAGCTTCCATGGTATGCATACATAGTGAACTTTCTGGTTACACAGGAGAGTCCATAAGGTTGGTCGAAAGATCGAGTCGATAGGCTAGTTTTTGAGGCACGATACTACCATCGGGAGGATCTGATTATTTTTCACAAGGGACCGAATTGTGTCTACTGGTGATGTATTCCTCAGAAAGAATACAACAATTTCCTCACTATGTGCCATTCCTTAGAGGCAGCGAGACATCATTCAGAGAAGAGGACAACACAAAAGGTATTCCAGAGTGGATTTTGGGATTCTTACTAGAGATGCATGTACATTCGTGAAGACTTGCCCAGATTGTCAGAGAGCAGTAGGGACAGTTAGTGCTAGAGATGCGATGCTAATGTGACATGTTATCATTTGTGAGATCTTTGATGCATGAGGCATAGATTTTATGGGACCGTTCCCTTCAAGCAGTGGCTTTGAGTACATTCTTCTCGCTACAGATTATGTTAGTAGATGGGCGGAGGCAATACCTGTACGAACCGCTGATAGCACGATAGTGTGCAGGTTCCTGAGAGAACATATTATTTCAAGGTTCGGTATTCTACGTATTCTTATTTCAGATGGGGGTAGCCATTTTATTAATACAGAGGTAAAAAAGCTAGTGAAGAGTTATGGCATTGATCATAGAGTAACTTCTTCTTACCACCCACATATGAACAACATGGATGATGTTTCAAATAGGGAGGTGAAATCCATTCTTCAGAAATTAGTATGACCGGATAGGAAGAACTGATCACAGCTTCTAGACCAGGTTCTTTGGGCATACCGTACTGCATACAAGACTCCTTTAGGTACTTCTCCCTTCAAACTGGTTTATGGAAATCTATGCCATTTGCCCATAGAGATCATGCACAAATCTGAATGGTCCATTAGAGAGATTTCACTGGATATGCAGAAAACAAGAACCAAGAGGACGATGGATCTGAATGAGCTAGTAGTGATTTGAAATCAAGCATACGAGAACATCCTCGTCTACAAGAACAAAGTGAAGAAATGACACGATAGACACATTCGTCAAAGACCTTTGTCCATGGGCAGAAAGCATGGTTGTTCAATGCACGATTGAGAATTTTTCCTGGCAAATTAAAGAGCGAATGGGAAGGACCGTATATAGTCAGAATAGTGCATAACAATGGAAGCATAGCTATATTAGATGTGTCACGTGGTGCAGAACCATTCATGGTGAATGGGAAGATGCTGAAGCACTTCGTGGAGACTACTGATCATCTGGCTCGAGTTGAGATGATCTACTTTGTACATGATGCTTGACTAATTTTCCACTTCATTTCATCATGTACAGAGACCTATGAGCCTTTCATTTTTTTAGAGTATACCACCACCTGTATATTATTCGTAATCCATAGTTGTCCCCATTTTTTTCTCGTCTTTATATACTTAGGATACCATATCCTAAGTATGGGGGGGGGCGATTGCCCGTTGATTTACATTTTTGATTTTGTTCTTTTTATTTTTCTTTTGTTTTCCTTTCTTTTACACTAATCATTAGTCCCTAATTTTTGGTCACATTCTTTTGTTTATTTAGGATGCCTTATCCTAAGTATAGGGGAGGGGGCGAGTGATTTCGTTGATTTCATTTCTCTTTCTTTCTTTTATTCCTTCGTTTGTATATTCCTTACCCTCAATCACCTCATTTTTCACTTCCACTATACTTACGATGACTTGATCGTAATTATATGGACTGACTTCTATTCTTTTTATTCTTTTTTCACCCACTTTTACTTAACACGAGTTATGTCCTCCTTTTTCTCTTTTGACGCTATGAGGACATAACACAAGCTAAGTATAGGGGGTGCGTATATAATGTATATATACTTTTGTCCATAAATCATACTTTAATGTATTTTCTATATCTATAAAATCCATAAAAAGTGGGTAAGGGTTAATTTAAAATCTATTTATTTATGTATTTATTATATATAAAATCCTTGATAATTTTTTTGTAAAATTCTTAATTTAAAATTTGTATTTAAAAAATGTATAATACTTATTTAAAATCCTATCTATGTGTAAAAATCATTTAATCTTTGTAAATTTTTTTGTATATAAATTTTGTAAAATATATTAGTTATTCAATTCAAATAAAATATTGGTAATTTATCTTGTAAAATTCTTGTACAAATGTTTGTGTATAAAATTTGAAACTCCACAAAAATACAGTCCTAAAATTCATAAAAATTACAAAATCTTTAAAATCCATAGAAATAAGTAAAATTCAGAAAACATTACTTCATAAAAACATGATTGCATTTGGATTAGCATTTTTTCAGAATAAATTTGATTTCTCGAACTAAATACTGGGAATAGTCTAAAAGATGGAGCTTGATTATGGCCTTTAACTTTTATTGTAATGAGCCTAGTTAGGAACTTGAATTTAGACTCTTCAGGTCTTTCACTTAAATCTTTGGGTTCCACGAGACCATGTTTGGGAAGTCAACTTAAACTTGCCTAAGTAGAACACTTGATGTCATCCGTTTAACTCTTCATAAGTGAACCAATTTTGGACACATGCATTTTGCACTCAGCTCGACTTACATGAGGTTACAAAGGGTTGTCCATTTTAGTGGTGTATTTCATCCTTGTCTAGTGGCACGAACATCTAAAGACGGGAGTTGTGTGGTTGAAATAAAGCTTCAGAAGAGGGAAGGATACACTGACACAATTTTTTTCCAAGATCTGAAAATATGGATGGAAACAAAAGACTCTATAACCGTCGAGGCACAAAAGATTGAGTGCAATCAACATTACAAAGCCAATAAAAAAGAAGCCACCAAATACCAAATATGACCACAATGGTCCAAGCTTCCAAAAAAGCCTGTACATCTTAGTGGAGACTTAGCTACACTAGCTAAGTTTCATAAGGAGATGTGACTACACCGGTCACATTCCAGTTCTTTTCTCATTCTTATACATTCTCTCTCTACTTGATTGTGGACACAACACGACCTGACCTTAGAAGAAAATACCCCTCCTTGAGGAAAGAGTAGCTGGATGAGGAACAAATGGGAGTGTATTATTGGGATAGGCGGTTTCTTCGTTTCTTTAAGCATGAAGATCTAACCCAAATTACACACAATATAAATCAAATTCGAGGTTGATAGAGTTAGCGATATGGATAAGTGGATCAGAGCTAACTGTTGAGGTGAACCTAAATAAGGATTTGTGGAACTTGAGGACTGTTGAGATTAAAATCTTAATCCTAGTTAAGACTCCGACAAAATGCTTATTTTAGGGCTGACCAAGCTCTGTCCTTTGTCTGTTCTCATGAATTGGTTTAATAAAAACAAACTCTTTCTAACTTTCTTTCTTTTTTCCTTATTTTTCAAATAAGCGTTTGCTAAGGGACTAACAAAGTTTAAGTAAAGGGGGTTGATGAATCCATGATTCATTGACATTTTGTCTGCTTTTTATCGTAAAACACTAATAGATGCATGTAAATATTCATTAATTTTCATTTCTTAAAAAAACTTCATTTATGAATAAAAATACATTTTTTTACACTAAAATGATGTAAATAAATAAAGAAATAATAAGGAAGAAAATAAAAAGAAGGCAGATTGTAGATATGTATATATGTACAATATGACTTATAAAATATAAATATAGCTGAAAGATATATTTATAACCTAACCCTCGAGACCAAGTCATCATGGATTAGTCGACAAATAAATAAGTACGGGAGATAAGGAAGAAAACCACAAACAGAATTATTTATACATTCTACACATTATTCATTAATTATGAAATAAATAACAAAACTTCATTTAATTTTAGTTAATTCATTTAAACATATTTTCACCAAACTCTTCTCCTATTTTATTTCTAAAAATGTATAAAAAATATAAAAATAAGTTAAAAACCTTATCTTGTGTATATGCCAAGAAATCCAACCTTCAAATTGTCAATTTCTCAACTTCCGAATATCATAGCTTCTTCATACAAATTCAATTTCACTCTACTCACATTAAAGTTCATAAAATAATATTATCTAATAATTAAGGTGATTTCACTAAAATCAGAGTTCGTTTGCAAAAAGTCGATTTTGAGACCTAATGACAAATGGGTTTTAGGGCTATTTATTTCATTCAAAACATACTATTTATAGTTTTAGTGATTTTATAATTTTTATTATTTTCTTAATCTTTTATTTTATCCACAAATTATTTCATACTTTTTATACACTATTTAATCATTTAAATAAATCAAATACACTTATTTATAGATGAAATTGAACTGTAGACTATGTACCCGTATTTATTAATATATCTAAATTAAATTATTAAAATTCATAAACATTCACATACATCTTATTTATTAGTTTATTAATTAATAAAATATAAAAATAACATATTATTTATAAATTTATTAAATTAAAAATCAAAATCCTGCTTATTAAGTATTCTATATACCTATTTATTATATAATATTTATATTTCATTAAATATTTATTATTTATCAAAACAAATTATCTTATAATTTAGGTAATTTATTTATCTACATTTTCCCTTTTTATATCTATTTAAAATAAAGCCCTTAATTATTTATTGCCTATTTATTATTCTATTTCAATTTTTGGCCATTGTGGTGCTGACATGTGTCAGCACCACAATCACCTTCAACCTTCAAGAAATTGTTAGCTTTTGCTCCGACAAACCATTTTCTGTTAATTATTCCTGTTAAACCTAACCACCTTCCTCCAATCTAACCCGTTCAATCTACACCCCTAACAATCCTCATCCTCGGCCCCCATCGATCTAACCTAATCTACCTCCGACCGCCCTATATAATTATCTAAAGCTCGACAGTTAAAACTAACTTCTCCACAATTAGAAACACATGGTTGATTGCCATCCTTCTCTGCCTTGTTCCGATCGATAACAGTGGTGACATCTCTCATCAATCGGCTTACGTGGAATCTTGTAGATCGGGGAGACATTCTAAGGTCTTGGATGGTCTTGAATCGATGCCTCGTGCATCGTGCAACTCTGAGAAGTACCACTCCATTGAGCGACTACCGGCAGGTTCATACAACCTGCAAGCCCATGTATCCTTCCATCTCTTCGATTCCCTCGAACCTCGTGCCCAAATTGGGACATTAATCCCATCTTAGATTACTCTAATCATCTATTGAGAATCCACGATTCAAATACAATTCAAAAATCCTATCGATTAGATTGATTTTGCATCTGTTATTCTTTCTCTGGAATACTATTTTAAACTAGCATTATACATAATATCTTGGCCGATTTCCTTGGGAAATCGAGCATAAAGTCCATCTTGCAGGTTGTTAACGACCTTCTGGAGCTTCATCTTCATCCCTCTGGAGCTATCTTCATCGCTAAACAATCAATTGGAGCTACAGTTCTTTATTTGGAGTCCAAACCCTAGTAACAGTGCACTCGACCTTCATCTCTCGTCGTCTCCCATCTTCGATCATTCTCCACCACAGGGGAGCTCGAAGGGGGTAGGCAACCTCCTTCTGGCCTTGCAGGAGGTCGGTCTTCATCGCCGTCAGCCACAATCGAGGAAGAGTCGAAGAATCGTCGCCAACCGTTGAACTTTGGGGAAGAACTCGTTAAGAACATACGTGTAGCAGGTGATCGCCACGTGTCTTCATCCAGCGATCGCATCAGCATCTTCTAATCCTGACCGCACGATTGTGAAGTGGTGGAAAGTTTGCAAGAATACCCTGCTCAATTCCAGAATTTCTTCACACCAAAAGGTTTTCTAGAATTGCATTTAGGTCCCTACACGGGGACCTAAGTGTAAAGATCCAAACTTTTTCTTACAATTAGGTCCCTGACTAGGGACCTAATTGCAAGAGGACACCTTTCTTTTTCTTACATTTTTTTACATTGACTTTTGAACATTTTTTGACACATTGTGGACCGTAGACTATATTCTATTTTTTAAATTTTATTTTGCTCCAGATTCCATGGATTTTCATCGTGTTTTGGTTTGGATTTCTTTCTTAATTTTCAACCCCTTTTGATTTGTTTTCTTTTCTTTCTCGAGCCCATTTTAACTAATCTATAGTATCACTTCTATCCATATTATTTCACCTACTATATTGTAGATAATTTGTTTGAAAAATATCCCTTTGAAAATAAATAAAAACTAGAAAATTAAAATCAAATAAAAAATTTAAAACTAGAATTCCAAAAAAAGTTTTCTTGCTTTAAAGAAGAAAAGAAAAGAGAGATAAAAAATATTGCAAAAAACATATATTTCACTCGAGAATAACGAGAGCGTCTTTCTGCTTCCTTGTGTTCGACCTAGGAATACTTACCTGGATAAATAAATAGTGAAACAAACTCCAATTCAGTGTTTGTTAATTTTATTTGACTAGTCGAAATTTTGATTTCGAGCGATTTTCTACATCGACAAACTCATTTTACCGCTCGCAAAATTTCAGTTATCATTGTCTCAGGGATTTTGAGAGTTCTGAAACCTCAGATGGAGCTTCACTTTTGGAATTAAATAAGCTTCTTTGATTTGAGATTTAAATTGGTTAATTTTGTATTCTTGCTTGTTTGCTTTTTTCGTTCTGACTACCCCAGATTTTAAGGCAATTTCACCGATGTTGACACTTGACGAGGAGGTGAGCTCACCTGTAAAACATGACGTGTTTCCTTGATAGTCTACTTCTTTTGTTGGATTTCCTAATAAAAAATGATTTGATTATGTTTGGCTTGGTACTCTTCATTCCTTGATAAATAAATGTTTGGTATCTTTCAGTCGGCGGATTTATACACTTGATGGATGGGGGATCTACACCGAATTTTACTCTCCCCGTGGTTAGTGTTTTGGGGTGGTCATGTACTCTTAAAAATTTAAGATAAATTATGTTGTTATTTTTGCGACATCCCAGATTTCATGTATATTAGGTAAACGAAATGGACAGATCGTTTACCAAAAAAAAGCACCACGAATAATAGAGGTGCAAAAAGCTCATTGGGACAATAATTTTTTATATTTACAAGTTTTGATGAAAACCAATTAGAATACATGCATATTTAATATGTCATGGTATTCATTTTATACAAATTAACATTGGAATTTGTAATCATTATAAAATGGATACAGATAATTCTTTGATGTTTGCAAATATTTGTATTCACATTTATATAATTTATATATATAAAACATTCTTAGGTGTGAATGATCACGATGCCGCGTGAGGCTTTGGGGGAAGAACATGAGCTGCTCCGTTCAACGGTGCAATGCGAGGATCGGGTCTGCAGCAGAGTTCTTAAGGATCTGAGCTCTCAGCGGTTGTCGCTTTAGGTGCGACAGATCTCAGGTGAAACTTCGTCCAAGTAGAATTCGATCAGAGAATGTCCCTGGTGAGAGAATAGATCTTATCAGATGTGCAGCTTGATGACGGTGTGCGGGCATCCCTTGGAATCCCCGATGCTTCTGTTGCTCGCTTCGGAGTACAAGTGACGTGATTAGATGGTTGCGGGGTGTTCTGATCGGACGAATTTGATGCATATACTTCAGCAATGATCGATAACGGCAAACAAATATGGAGCTAATGCACAACTCTTCCCCAGTTCAACCCAGGAGATGGAGGCTCTCAATCACAACACTCGAAGGTAGTGGTCCAATCATCTCTAATCTTTAGGCGACGTTCTTGATGATGTGCAGCTGCAGATCTTCATATGCTCACATCTGCAGTGGTGATCTACAATGTGATGAGAGATGCTTCGACAGGTCCCTGATTCCATATGGAGGAAGTCAATCTGATTTATCATAAGCTGATATTCTGCTCCTGCACTTGCAACTGCATAGATCGGCTCAAGGGATTGTGACCTTAGCCGGTGTTAAGAACATATTAAATGGTGAATGAAGGAGCTTATGGAGGTGTAGGATTGAGCTCCTGATCTTGACTACCGTGCGTGGTCGGAGGTGACAGATCGCGTGAGATAGATTAGAAATATGCAGGGAATCAGAGATGAGGGTGGATCGTGCAATCTGTGTGGATCAATTAGAACGAAGAACAGAGATCTCCAATTTGATTGATTGTATATCAACTCTATTGCTACATATTCTAAAAAATTTCAGAAATCGAAACAAATCACAAGTCTAAAGTTACCTAGATGGAGTAAATTTGCGTGGGCTAAGGATCGAAAATCCGTGGTCTTTGCCTCGATGGCTCGACGATGCTAGAGGCTCGAGCTCTCGCGATGGCGGAGTACATCAATTTCTCGCCGGATCAAAGGCGATTCGATTCCAAAAACTCACTACAATGTCACTCACACTTGCTGTCACTCTCACGGAGACCAGGAGCTCACCGGAGGTGGAAGGAGAGGCCAAAGATGGGAGGATGAAGAAGACGGACCCTTATTTATAAGATGAGAAATGTCAAAATTCAAATGAAAATTTGATGTGTAAAACGAGGCAGAAAATTTTAAAATTTCATTGGACGAAAATGAGGGCTGTGTGAACTTTATTTTGGCGAAAAAATCAAGTCGATTAGATCAAAAACCCGTTCTAGAAAATTGGTAGAAAATGACTCGGTTGAGCAGATTATTTGGGCTGAAGGAGGAACATGACAAAATAGGGGAAAGAACAAAACAACATATTAAATAAAAGATAAATAAAATAATAAATAAATAATTTTAAATTACAAAATTATCAAAATAAAAATGTTAATATTTAATAAATAATTTCATGGTGATTTTTACAAAGTAAATAAAGTAAATAACTTAAATAAATTAAATAAATAAGTTAAAATAAAAACTTTATTAATATGTATAAGATACTGATAAATACTCATTCATCACTCTTTATTCTTTTATTTTAGCTATTTATCTTGGCAAATCAACATGTAGATAGATGTAAATATAATAAATTACCAAAATACATGCTTTTGTTAATATTAAATAATTAGCATATTTTTGTGTAAAATAAAAGAATAAAGAAGAAAGAAAAAGAAGGAGATATTTAGAATAAATATCGAGTGACCCGAACCCAAGGGAGGGCCAACCATTGGCCTGACCGCAAAAGAAACCAAGTAGAGAGAGATAGGGCCATTCACCTTGTATATGTTCCTCCTTTATGTATATATTTTATTTTATTAAAAACAAAAATAAAAATGGATTTTTATTAATTTGTATATATTTCTAAAAATTAAACAAATATAAGAAAAATAAAATAAAATCAAAAATAAAATAAAATACGTTCTCTCTCCTCTTGTACATATACCATGTATATAGGAATAACATCACTATTTATTTCACCCTTGTAAATAAATAATAAAAATCAAATAAAAATTATTTTATAATCTACATTTTATGTTGTAAAAAAATAAAATATAAAATTAAGTATTTGTACAAAAATAAAATAATAAAAATAAAAATATAAAATACATAGGTATTTTATACCTGTATATAAAATAATATAATATATATAACTTATTTTCTTTTTCAAAAAAAATAAATAAAAATCACAAAAAATAATTTGAAAAATAATAAATATTTTTTATTTTGCAAATATTTTTAAATTAAATCATTTTCTATTTTTAATTTAATTTATAAGTATTTTTGACTAGGAGTTATTTGATTGGTCCACGGGGGGTTGTTGACCCCCGGTCAACTCTCCCCCTGGACCACCCTCTTTGCGGATCCTCGTGCCGACCCATTTTTCTCTGAATTTCCCAGCACCGATCCGCCCATCATATACTTCGATCCAGGGCTCCGATTGTCAAGGAGAAATCCGTTATCCACGCCCGACATTCCCCTTAGGGGTCCGCTCCTCGATCTACGCGCTCCACACCCATCTTCTCGGACCCTTCATCGTATAAAGCTTCACCTGGAGACGCAATTTCATTTTATCTTCGGCCATCGCCTTCGGCTCCAGGGACCTCCATTCTATTTCCTTGAGTGACAGCTAGGTTAAGGGAGTGTAGCAGCGAGGACCGAGGCCTCTAGCCTCAGATTCGACGAGTCACATCGCCGTGCTCCGCCACTGACGAGCTCTAGCCTATGGAGACGTCGCTCATCGAGGCGAAGATCCCAGGAGGACCGTCACCTCCAGCATAGACGCCTTCATCCATCAGGTAGATTCGATAGCACCTAGCCTTCTTTGCATTTCCATTCTTTGATTTCCGACCATCGACCTTCACCGGACCACCCCGCACACTCCGATCGTCCATTTCCCATTCCGACCGCACCTTCACCATCACGAGACTCCTCTCCACGTTCTGCACCCCTCCATTCCCCCTAGTTCGCCCATAAACAGGGTCGCCAGCTCTACTCCACCGTCGCTCGCCGGAGAGCTACGCTCCGCCTCCCCCAGCCGCCCACTTCGCTCGTAACCGGGTCGAGGCAGTTTGCCCTCGACCCAGCTTTCTTTCTGTGCAGGTTCGAAGGCAAATGGACCTCATCTGGAGGTCCTATCACTAAAGCACAGTGCTCCAGGTTCTTCTTCGTCGTCGGGGTCCTTCAGGATTCCCCGGCCTCATCGGAGCATCTCAGTAGCTGTGGAATGCCATCGGCTCTCTTTTCCCCATCCTAGCAGCATCGTAGGAGCTCCCCCCGCGCGTATTGTCCGGACGAAGTTCTCGGCTACCTGTTCATCCAGAGCCCTCCTCTGCCGTCCGATCGAGCCCTCCTGCCAGTTCTGATCTCCACCGTCCATCATCCGAGGGCTCGCATCCATCCGTTCCATTTGAGGATCTGACTTGGAGCATTGATCGCCGAAGGGGTACCAGTCCATCACAGCAATCCGATCATGAGTGGGCCTCCTTTGGCCGTTGGATCCTTAATAAGAGGGTAAACTACTTTTAAGCCCTCCTGAGTTCTTACATTTCATTTTAGTCTTGTAATTAGTTTTAGGATTGTTTTTATTTTTGGACATTTTGCACGTAGGACCCTAAGCTTCTTTTATTTGCAACATAGTCCCTCTGTATGTGGAGCACGTGCATCGACACGTGACTTGTGGGTTATTTACATGTTTTCCCCTGAACTTCTTAGCTGTTACTGATTGCATCTTTATAAATAGGAATTACATTTATGCCCCTCTGAGTGTGAATCACATGCCATCCACGTGCATATCTGGGCTTTTTGCAAGTTTCGCCCTGCACTTTTTACACGTGTTATTTATTGGGTGAAAACTTTTCTAAAATTACAACTAGGTCCTTGTGTGCTGTGTCCTTTTTATTGCTTGAATAAGATAACAAATTAACTCCAAAAATTGTGAAATTTGGAAATGTGGCTCTTGCCATTGTGTAAAAATTTCATTAATTTTTTAGGATATTTTTGTTTTCATTTTATATTTTTAAAAATTCAAAAACCCTTATTTTTATCACTGTCTAACTTTAAAAACCAACTAAAAATATTAAAAAGTCCCCAAAAATCCTAAAGAATTAATTTATGGTTGTTTTGTTGCCTTTTTATTTCTTTGCAATTTTCGTGGCTTTTTGATATATAAAACCCCTAAAAATCTAAAAACCCTAAGAAACTTATAAAAGTCATTAAAAATTCAGAAAAAATCAAAAAATTATAATTTCTTTTTCTGTAGTTAGCATTTTAGTTTTTATTTTTTAATAAAATTATTGTTAGATTTTTAAAGGCTATTTCTATATTTTTAAATAGCCTTTCAAATCTGGCTGCATAGCAGCTTTTATTTTTATCCTTCCTTTATTTTTAAAAATTCATTAAAAGTTATAAAAATCTGAGAAAATTACCAAAAACACTTGAAAAATCCTAAAATCCAAAAATATTTTTATTTTAATTTTTTGTTTTGTTTTTGTATGTTGAATAATTTGTTGATTGTGATCTTTTGAGTTTCTTTTACATTTTCTTTATAATTAAAAATAAAAAAAATTAAAAAACCTAACATCCACCAAAAATATTTGTTTTATTTTATTTTTGATTTTAGACTACTTCATAGGCCTCGAGCCAATCTGTGATCCTTGAGTTCGACCTTGGTCGCTATACTAGGTTAAATAAAATAGCGAGACCGCTATTTGAGTTTGATTTCTTTGATTTTTGATCTGGTGGTCTTGATTCCTTGTTGACTGAGCTTGGAGGTTCGGGTCGCAATGACCCATATTTTTACATTTACCAAGATCATGAAAGTCTCGTCATCAGATACCTATACAAAATAAGACTTAAAAGTGAGTTTGGTCAATTTAGAGTTTTCTATAAATAGTTATGAATATGGGAAGTTAGACTTTTAGGCTTTTTAGTTTCATTATACTTATTCTTTTATTTATTGGTTAACTAATTTTTCTGATATTTTTATAAATTAATATACATTATATACACAACTTTCAAGAAGGAGTCATTTTTATTTGAAATTGTTTTATTGATGAATAAAATAGGTAAAAATATGTACAAGGTGAGAAATGATGAATATGTAAGTGAGATTTGATTTTCTTGATTTTTATAAGTTATGGACCCTATCTTCCCCCTACTTTATTCCTGATCGATCAGGTCAAGTCTCGACCTTCTCTTGGGGTTCAGGTCAGTCTGCATTTATTCCATAAATACAACTTCTTTATTCTTTTCTTTTTCTTTTCTTCTTTATTCTTTTATTTTAGTTAAAAAGAATGATAAATATATATTATTAACAAATCAATGATGAATAATAAATAATAAGACTTAGTAATTATTTACATGTGTTTTATCAAGGATTTTAACTAAAATAAAGAATAAATATGTTGAATCAAGGATTCATCAAAAACATTTTTAGGTGTGAATTATAAAATTTCGCCATTTTTTATATAAGGGAAAAATGAGGTTGCCCCACTGATGAATCCACATTTCATCATCTTTATTCTATCATTTTGGCACCTAAAACCCTAGCAAATGCCTGTAAATAGCCTTAAATCAAGCATCTTAGCATTCATGCATGTGCATTCAGATAGTGTTTAAAATACTGTAATTAAGGCCAAAATTATAGAATAAATAAAGAAAAGAAAAAGAATAAAATATTGTAAATATTTTATGACCCAAAACCCCCGAGACCTAGGCATCTTGATGAATAGGTCGACAAGGAATAAAGTAGGGGGAGATAAGGTCAGAAATACCAATAAAATACCTTTATTTTATTCATTCTTTATTCATTTTGGGACCAATTTTCGGTTCCACTTTTTATACATCAAATAAAGAAACTTTGTACATGAAAGTTGTAGATAATATAATAAAGAAAAATACAAAATTGATTTCACAGAAAAAGAATGTACAGACAAAAAGATATGGTCTGAATAAGAATCCAAAATCCCAACTTTCCAGACCCGTATCTCACAAACGACAACTCCAAATGTAGCAAACTCACCTTTAATTGTATATAGAATAAAATAATCTAACCAGTGGCGATGGTTTTGCATTTGGCGGAGCTACGGTTTGAAAGTTGAGTTTTGGACCCCTATTGTATACTTGTACATAATAAAATATTCAATTTATTATTTATTTATTATTTTTTTATTTTATATTTTTATAATGTTGTAAATAATACTTATAATAATTATGTACATTAAAAGAAATTAAAAATACCTAAATAAAAATAAAATACTTAAATATATAGATATAGATACCTATAGGGGTATAAATGCAAACTTGTAAAAATAAATCTCATAAAAATAAATAAAAATCACTATAAAATACTTTATAAAATAATAAATATTTTTTATTTTATAATTAAAAATCAATAAAATCATCTTCTATTTTTAATTGATTTTATAAGTATTATTTCCAGGGATTTTCCTGGTTGGTCCACGTGGACCAACCAGGTGGCTAGGAAAGTTGACCCGCTGGTCAACTCTCCTGCCTCCTCCCTGCTGTGTGTCAGAATGATTTTTGACCCGTTTTCTCGGTTTTTTTCGAGGCTCGTACGCTCCTCGTTTCACTCCAACGTCTTCTTGACTTTTCTTCATCGTGCATCGAGGATGCTCGCCCATATCTTCTCTTGGGCGTTGGACCTCTGACGCGCATCTGGCACCTCGATCAAGGAGCCTCGACGACCATGTTCTCAAAAACCTCCCAACTCTTCCATTCCACCTTGAACCGCTTTAGCCTGAACAACTCCCTCCAAGGGCTTACGACGGGGTCCCCTGTGACAGAGGGAAGACCCTCTACCTTGTCGAGGTGATCCACCAAGTTCGGCGGCGTGCTTCCAACCCCATCTCCGGCCTCGCGGCCGTGAGGTCCCAACCTTGGGCATACAGCCCTCGAGGTCATTTTTCTCCTTATTTTTCCGTAATTTAGTAGCTGGTAGTCTTAGGTTTACGCTCGTACAGTTAGTTTGCTTGCTCGTCAATTAATCCGCTTACATTCACGATCGAACATCTTGCCGGAGCTCTCGAGCTCCGGCGGGTACCCCCATTCCACGCACACCACCCCCGCTACCTTCTTTTTGCCTCGGAACCTTTTACTTGTGCTTTGGTGCTTCATTTGCAGGTTCCAAGGTTGGAGAGACTCCCACGGGAGTCGATTTTTGACCCGAGAAGAGCAACCTGGAGCCACACGCACCCCGTGACCTCGCGGCGGAGCAGCAGGGCTCCTTCGGCCATTTTGGCTTCGCCATCAGGTCCAGGATCCTTCCAGGAGCCAGGAGAGACCGTCGACGGACTTGGAAGAGGTTGGAGGCGCGCGCACGATCAGCTCCAAACTCGCCCGGGGCGAGTTCCTCATCCGTTCTTCCTGGCCTCGCGAGAGCCGTCGATCTTCCCCTGTTCGTCGTGGAGAGCAGCTGCCGTAGGATCCACGTCTTTACACCCGTCCGATCCCCAGTTCAAGATCTAATCCTGCGCGTTGAAGCGAAGGGGTATCGGGCCGTTGACGCACGACACGTGGCATAAGTTAAAGCTCCTCGGCCGTGCGATAAAGCGCCTGGGTATTTTGCATTCTAACCCTTGCGCGATTTTGTAATTATTTATTGGCACGCAAACTTTCATCGGCCCTTTAATTATTTTTGTAATATTTGCAACGCAGCCCCCCAGATTTTGTGTAATTAATAGGACCCCCCCTGCCAGGTCGCGTGCGTCGCACGTGGCCTTGGTGGTTTTTGTAGGGACCTCCTGGGGTTTTTACTTATTTGCTTTTAATCGTAAAACAACTCAGTTCAGTATATAAGTTTTGGTCATTTTGCATCTAAGCCCCCGAGTTTTCAAGACATTACATCCGTGCCCCTCCCAGGCGCGCGTGTAACTCACGTGAGCCTGGGAGTTTTTGCAAGGAAGCCCCTGTGGCTTGTGGTTTTATCATTCACTCCAGGAACTATTTTATTTAGTATAAATTTTCGTGGAAATTTTGCAAGCGTGCCCCCATAGTTTTAGATATTTGCATACAGGTCCCTGCCAGGCCTTTAATGCTTGGATGCTTGTTGTATTTATTTGAATGATCATTTCGAGCCCAAAAATTTCACAAAAATAGATTTAAGCATCTGGATATGTGTAGTTTGACGCCACCATTTTAGTTTTTGATTTTACTTTATTTTTATATTTATTAAAAATAAAAAACTTCCTTTTTGTGTACTGTCTACCTTAGAAAATACCAAAAAAATATTAAAACACCTCTAAAAATTCCAAAAAAATCACCTAGTGTCTATTTTATCATATTTTAGTGTCAGTCCAAAAATCACTAAAAATCTCAAAAGAAAAACACTAAAAATTTAAAATTACTAAAAAACTTCAAAAAAAATATAGAAAATCAAAGAAAACTCCAAAAATTATAAACTCAGGTTCTGTTTATCCCTTATTTCGTCCTTTTCATTAGAAAAATAGTGTGAAAATTTTGAGCTACTGGTTGCTATTTTTAAATCTCAATTTATTCTCAGCTAGCTTTATTTGCACTGTTTTCCTTTATTTCAGTGATTAAAAATTCCAAAAACATTCTTAAAAATCCCCAAAAATCACAAAAACAGTAAAAAACCTTAAAAAGACTAAAAACAATTTATTTCTGAATTTTTGGTAATTTTTACTTAGTTTTATAAATATTTTAGCTTGCCTTGTATTATATTGCCTCTACTTTCCAATATTGAAAAAGAAATAAAAAAAATATAAAATATAAAATATAAAAATCAGAAAATTAAAAATCAAATACAAAAGTAAAAAAAAAATTAAAAATTAAAAACCCACAAAAATTCATTTGCTTGTTTGCTTAGTGTAGACACTCCAGACACTCACACACACTTTAGCACTTGCTTGAACTACCCTGCTTGCTCCCTGTGTTCGAACTCTCTACATACTTGCACCTATACATCTTTTATGTAGAGTTAAAAATAAATTTGACTCCACACTTATTTTTCATTGATTGATATTTGATTGTGGGTTCATTGTTGATTTTAGTCCGAATTTAGTGTGGTCACCACACCGACTGAGTTCACGCTTTGTGTTGAACTTAAGACCACCTATTTTCGGCTAAATCAAATGGCGCCGTTGCCGGGGAGCAACAACGCGTAGTTCGAGTTTTTGTTTTGTGTTGTGATTATTTGTCTGCACTTCGCGGCTTTTATTTCTATTTGTATTATTGATATATCTCTTGAGCTGTCTAATCCCTCTTCTTTGTTGACTTTCTGCGAGGTACCGCGGACCGAGGGAGGCGTGTCACTCGAGGCGCCGAAGCACCCACGTGAAGTCGGCTTAGCCACCTAGCACCAAGGAGACGAGAAGAGAATTTTTGAAGACCGCTCTATTTTAGCTGCACTTTTATTTCATTGCATTTACTTGTGTAATTTTTGAGAGAGAGAGACTATTAATTGTAATAATACAGGTACCCCCGGACTTGTACTCTTGAGCCTAATTTCCAAGTGATTGTTCACTTGGGGGCTCGTCGCGGCTTTTTACGGCTTTTCTCGCATTCTTTTATTTTGTTTTTGTTTTTCGATTTTTATTTCTTTTGTGTGATTGAGCCCTTAGCTTTTAGGATTGCTTGCGTAGCATTAGGTCCAAACACCTTAATCAACATTGCATGTACCTATAGTTTCGTTTGGACTTAGTCAAATTTTAAACAGTTGATCATCACCTTCAATCCATCGCGCCGCGAGCTCTCCCCGCAAAGCGCTTTCTCCTACCCTCAATTTGTTGAGCAGAGGAGGGGTGAGCCTAGACCGGACTCTAGGGTTGAGGATTGGCGGTCAACTTGTGGTTCTTCCCGCTAATAGCAATTTCTGAAACTTAGGGCGATTTCATCGGCTTTTGCATTTGCATATAGTTAGGTTTCAATTCTGCTGAGCATCCTTGCATGTAGAGTGCTGGAGGCAAGGTGAGCATTTACGCTTTAGCATCCATCATTATTTGCCGCTTGCATTGCTTTTCCGACTCTACCTCTGATTTTGCCAACCTAGGATCTTAAAGGAATTGAATCCCCGATAGGCTCGTGCATTTTTTTTATTAAAAATCCAAAAAAAGTGATAACCAAATAAAATTGGGACTGCTAACATTACTTGACCCTAAAATTCACCAAAAAGAAAAATTTTGTATTGGGGCGAGTAATCCCCTCATTGTCTTCGCTTTTACTTGCTCGCACACACACTAAGGTTAGAGCCCAAATCCCATATTCAGCCCCCTAAGTGTTTGCGCAATTTTGGACTTCTCACCTAACTCTAAAACCGACAAGATAAAAAGACCGCTCTTTGCGGTCTCTACCGAGTTGAGTAGGTGAATTGAGGGTTTGACTTGCTTTCATTTTGCTTGTGATTGTTTTGTGTGCGTCCTAGATCATCTCTGCGCATTTGCGCCTTCTTCTTCACTCTTTTGATTTGACCATCGTGCTCTCCCGATCATTTCCTTTTGTTTTCGAGATGGATCCCTGGAGTGCATTTTATCCGGACTTTGCGGACCCCTCGCTCGCTCCAGTCGATCCACCTCCCTTTTATCAGGAGGATCCTCCTCCTATTTTTTCTGATTTTTGTACATACCCGCCTCAGCCACAGTATCACGACTCGGACTTTTACCCACCTTCACATCCACCTGTATATTATCCACCTCCACCTTCACATCCACCCGAGTTTGACCTGATGGAGTCACCTCCCTCGATCTCTATGAGTAATATCTTGAATCGGATGACAAAGCGCATTGATTTGATGAATGATGATATTGCTTTCTTGAGGAAAAATCAGATTAATGCTCCTTTCGTCGGGAATACGGCTTCACTTGTAGGTGATCATGGGAGCTTGCAATCGCCCAAAATACCAAAAATGAGAAAAATTTAAAAATCCAAAAAGATTTCGGGAGACACCTGGTTGATCAGGATTTTGAGGAGAGAGTCCACTTGCCAGAACCCTGGACCACACACCCATTCACATCCAGTCCCACCTTTGACCCCGAGGACGCCGCTGTACAGACTGCTCTTGGCATGCCTCGTGTATATGTTGATTCCGACTTCCTCCCTTGTATGGAGGAAGTCCAAAAATTTAAAAAAATGTTATCTGAACTCGAAGTGGTGGCTA
Source organism: Ottelia alismoides (assembly GCA_037367405.1). Lineage (NCBI taxonomy): Eukaryota > Viridiplantae > Streptophyta > Magnoliopsida > Alismatales > Hydrocharitaceae > Ottelia > Ottelia alismoides. The sequence continues at coordinate 123,552 of JAZKJV010001151.1, read as the reverse complement.
CTATTCATGAGATTATCCGTGCCCCACTTCAGCAGGCCATGACCCAACTATCTGCTCCTCTTCCCAAGAAGAGAAAGCGGAGGAGCATATCTGAGCATCACATTCTGACCATGGCCACTGCCCTCGCCATCACACACCGTCCCATTCCCAAGAGGAAGAACACAGCTACACCTTTCATCACTTGCACCATCTCTGACCATACTTGTGATCGCACTCTCCTAGACGGCGGTGCATCGATTAGCATACTACCCTTCTCGCTGGTACATTCTCTTCACTTAGGGCCTCTCAAGAAGACCAGGATGATCGTTCAGTTTGCTGATGGATCTATCAAGAGGCCTAAGGGTATCCTTGAAAACGCCGTCATTTCTATTCAGGGCACAAGCCACCATGTTGATTTTGTCGTGTTGCCCATGGAGAACTCCACAAGGGAGCCATCTCCAATCATCCTGGGACGACCATTTCTCGCCTCTGCGAGGGTCGTTATTGACTACGGATCAGGAGAGATTCGCTTCCGTCCTGTTGACGGGAACGAAGTGTCGATCACCGCACCCTTAGTTGACCAGAGACCGGCACCTGATGCACCTTCACCGATCATAGCTGACTCTGAGGCCTGTGACAAACCTGATTCTACTAGAGATACTTCCTTAGCGATCCCTGATGAGACCCGACGGATCCCCCGAAAGGGGAGGAAGTCGGAAAGCATGGACCTCACTGATCCTCCTCCTGGTGTGTGGCGATGTGTTGATGAGATTCAGAGTATTTATGTGATTGAACCATTTGATCAGGGGGCAGATACCAAGATAATTGAGGATGTTTATGATGTTGCCCATTACTTTGAGAGACCTCATAAGGCAACAAATGACTTGAGTAAGACTAGACAGGATGGACCCGTTTTGACTACTTCCATTGATAAATCCGTTCCTGGCCCTTCACAAGTGAAGATGATTGAGGTCGGTTATGATGCTGCTACTTATTTTGATAAATTCAGACCTCTTATTGAAGACAAGGATTCAGGTGAGAGTCTTGAGGACGATATGAGTTCGTATACTTCCACAGATGATTTCGTTCCTTTTGATTTTGACCTGGACGAGGACTCGCAGGACGACTCCGATTACACTTCTTCCGAGGATGATGAGTTTGTCCCATTTCACTTCGATATCGGCGAGACTTCCAAGGCCGGACCTAGTCGTACTTCTTCCACTCACCCGTCTGTGCCTTCACACCATAGGACCACCAAGGGAGAACCTAGCCATACTGCTTCCATCGATCAGTTCGTCCCTTTCCGTTTTGACTCCACTGAGGGCCTTCACCGTGTCGACCCTGATCGGCCTCCGTCCACTGTGGACCCCGATGTCGACATACACCATATCCGATCTATCCCTCAGCGGTCCCGCAAGAAGGTTTGCTTTCCACCTTCTGATGATCACCCATTTATGTTGTAGATTCTATCCTGTGACTCTCTTTCCATCTCCCGTTTTTGCTCATCTACCCATTTCTCGTGTTTGCCTTGCTTAGGACGTACCTTGTCCTACGTATAGGAGGGGTAGATGAGTTGAGTGTTCTTTCTTCGTCCGTCCGATCACTCCTGTTGTTGCCTATACTTAGGGCTTCTTTTACCCTAAGTATAGGGGGAGTGATGTGTACATCCTCACGATCTCGTCTTCCATCTTCATCTCTTTTCTTATTTTCTTCTTTTCTTCTTTTCCTCTTCTATCTTCTTCATCTATCAAAAAGGTGCCGCCCTTGTAGACAGTTTTCCATACTTAGGACGTACTTTGTCCTAAGTATAGGGGGGTGTGCACCCCGAGTTTTTCTATTCTTTTCGATCCTCTCCATTGTCTCCTCTTCTTGTCTATACTTAGGGATATCTTACCCTAAGTATAGGGGGAGACAATCTGAGTACGATCTGTTCATTTCCACCCTTGACCCTCCCTGCTTTGTGTACAGTCTGCTATACTTAGGATTATTTGATCCTAAGTATAGGGGGGACGGTCAACTTCTCATTGATTCATTCATTTATTCTTTCGACTTATCTATACTTAGTACGAGTTATGTCTTCTCTTTTCTCTCCGATCTATGAGGACATAGCTCAAGCTAAGTATAGGGGGGTCGTATATACTACGTATATACTTTAGCCATAACTCGTACTTTCGTATTTTCCTAATAAATATGGCCAATAATTCTTTAAAATTCATTAAAAATTCTTAATAAAAAGATGTGGTTATTCCTCAAATTCTTTTTGTATTTACTGATTAGTAAATCAGGTGAAAATGTTTTTTGCAAAATGTTTGAAAAACTTTGTGAACATCTATTGAAAACTATTTTGAAAATATTTTGTTTCACGTTTTCAACCTGTGTGAAAAATGTGTGTTTTGTAAAACTTCTTTTCTTTGTGTGAAATAAAAATGTTTGAAAAATGATTTGCAAAATGGTTTGAAAAATGGTTGCAAAATTGATTTGAAAAACCTATATATACTGTTTTGAAAGCCTTTGCAAAATGTTTTCAAATGTGTGTAAAATGTTTGTAAAAATTATTTTGGACTATAGTTTTCAAAAATTGTGTGTAAATTGTTTTCAAATAAGTTTGAGGAATATACACATCACATCAAAATCCATCTTATGTATATATGTATAAAATTGACCACTTATCCTTGTAAATTCTTAAAATCCACTTCTTGTATATATAAAGAAGCACTCCCGTGTACATATTTTCACCTTGTTTTCAGCCAAAATCTTTTTGTTTTCAAAAATTCCCAAAAACATTTGCAAAAATTAAAATCCAAAAACATTTGAAAAATCTTTTTGAAAAATACAAAAAATTGCATCTGCATGCATCATCTTTTCAAAAATCCATAAAAAGTTCAAAATCTTGAAAATTGCATAACAAAAATATTTTCTGCATTGCATTGCATAGCATTCGCATTTTTCGGATTGAGTTTGATAGTTGAACGAGTCTAAGTAAAATCCGGAGATTGGAGCTTGATTGGACCTTATAATCTACCTAATAACAGGAACCTTATAGGAACTGGGTTTGAGGTACTTCAGGTCTAGTTGACTTAATTCTTTGAGGATCACGAGACTTGGTTCAATGGATTTTTGACTGCCTAAGTAGAGTATTTCGGAGCACACGTACGACTCTTGTTGATAATGACCTAACTTGGACACCTGCACCTTTCACATGGCTCAACTCAGTTGGAGTGGTGAGGGGATTGGATTTGCTGGTATGAGACGCACACAAGTGGAAACACTTGTCCTCCTCTAGGGAGGTAAGTGCACCCCAACCCGTCCAGTGATTAGGAAGTCTAAAGACAGGAGGCTGTGGGTTGCGATAAAGCTTCAAAAGAGGGATAGTCTACCGGCTCAAGAGGAAAAACTCCTTATGTAAATGCTGCTGTATATAGTATTCAAAAAAAAATGTGTGTTCAGGCATGTACAAAAATAAAAAGCCTGCAAGTATGTACAAAGTCAATAAGCAAGCTTGAGTTCCAAAGTCATATCATGTGAGCCTGCAGCAGGATGACTTGACTACACTGGTCTTGCATCCAAGGATAGGTAGCTACACTGGCTACCATCCATTCTTCTCTTCACCCCCTCCTCTTGAGCTGGTTGCCACTTGAACTTAGAAGGGAATACCCCGCTCCTCGAGGATGGAGTTGCTGGATTGGGGAATCATTGGGTTGTCGTACTAGAGAAGTCAGTTTCTTTGTCATTCTAGTTGGGGAGAGCCACCATCACTTACACTGTACAAGTCAGACTCATAGTCGTAAGGGTTTGCGTATGAATTGAGATATTTCTGACCTGGCTATTGAGGAGACTTGGACAGAGTTTTGGGATTCTCAAGGACTGTTGAATTTCAAACACGGTTCTCACTAAGGTTCCGCCCGCACTAAAATTCCAAAGGTCCGACTTAAGCTCCAAACTTTGATTTTGCGAAGGCAAGTTTGATCATCAAATTAAATCCAAGTTCTTCTTTTTCTTTTCTTTTTGCACTTATTGCATAAGTGTTTGCTAGGGACTAGCAAAGGTAAAGTATAGGGGGATGATGAATCCACATTTCATCATCTTTATTCTATCATTTTGGCACCTAAAACCCTAGCAAATGCCTGTAAATAGCCTTAAATCAAGCATCTTAGCATTCATGCATGTGCATTCAGATAGTGTTTAAAATACTGTAATTAAGGCCAAAATTATAGAATAAATAAAGAAAAGAAAAAGAATAAAATATTGTAAATATTTTATGACCCAAAACCCCCGAGACCTAGGCATCTTGATGAATAGGTCGACAAGGAATAAAGTAGGGGGAGATAAGGTCAGAAATACCAATAAAATACCTTTATATTTTATTCATTCTTTATTCATTTTGGGACCTATTTTCGGTTCCACTTTTTATACATCAAATAAAGAAACTTTGTACATGAAAGTTGTAGATAATATAATAAAGAAAAATACAAAATTGATTTCACAGAAAAAGAATGTACAGACAAAAAGATATGGTCTGAATAAGAATCCAAAATCCCAACTTTCCAGACCCGTATCTCACAAACGATAACTCCAAATGTAGCAAACTCACCTTTAATTGTATATAGAATAAAATAATCTACCCAATGGCGGTGGTTTCGCATTTGGCGGAGCTACGGTTTGAAAGTTGAGTTTTGGACCCCTATTGTATACTTGTACATATTAAAATATTCAATTTATTATTTATTTATTATTTTTTTTATTTTATATTTTTATAATGTTGTAAATAATACTTATAATAATTATGTACATTAAAAGAAATTAAAAATACCTAAATAAAAATAAAATACTTAAATATATAGATATAGATACCTAAAGGGGTATAAATGCAAACTTGTAAAAATAAATCTCATAAAAATAAATAAAAATCACTATAAAATACTTTATAAAATAATAAATATTTTTTATTTTATAATTAAAAATCAATAAAATCATCTTCTATTTTTAATTCATTTTATAAGCATTATTTCCAGGGATTTTCCTGGTTGGTCCACGTGGACCAACCAGGTGGCTAGGAAAGTTGACCCGCTGGTCAACTCTCCTGCCTCCTCCCTGCTGTGTGTCAGAATGATTTTTGACCCGTTTTCTCGGTTTTTTCGAGGCTCGTACGCTCCTCGTTTCACTCCAACGTCTTCTTGACTTTTCTTCATCGTGCATCGAGGATGCTCGCCCATATCTTCTCTTGGGCGTTGGACCTCTGACGCGCATCTGGCACCTCGATCAAGGAGCCTCGACGACCATGTTCTCAAAAACCTCCCAACTCTTCCATTCCACCTTGAACCGCTTTAGCCTGAACAACTCCCTCCAAGGGCTTACGACGGGGTCCCCTGTGACAGAGGGAAGACCCTCTACCTTGTCGAGGTGATCCACCAAGTTCGGCGGCGTGCTTCCAACCCCATCTCCGGCCTCGCGGCCGTGAGGTCCCAACCTTGGGCATACAGCCCTCGAGGTCGTTTTTCTCCTTATTTTTCCGTAATTTAGTAGCTGGTAGTCTTAGGTTTACGCTCGTACAGTTAGTTTGCTTGCTCGTCAATTAATCCGCTTACATTCACGATCGAACATCTTGCCGGAGCTCTCGAGCTCCGGCGGGTACCCCCATTCCACGCACACCACCCCCGCTACCTTCTTTTTGCCTCGGAACCTTTTACTTGTGCTTTGGTGCTTCACTTGCAGGTTCCAAGGTTGGAGAGACTCCCACGGGAGTCGATTTTTGACCCGAGAAGAGCAACCTGGAGCCACACGCACCCCGTGACCTCGCGGCGGAGCAGCAGGGCTCCTTCGGCCATTTTGGCTTCGCCATCAGGTCCGGGATCCTTCCAGGAGCCAGGAGAGACCGTCGACGGACTTGGAAGAGGTTGGAGGCGCGCGCACGATCAGCTCCAAACTCACCCGGGGCGAGTTCCTCATCCGTTCTTCCTGGCCTCGCGAGAGCCGTCGATCTTCCCCTGTTCGTCGTGGAGAGCAGCTGCCGTAGGATCCACGTCTTTACACCCGTCCGATCCCCAATTCAAGATCTAATCCTGCGCGTTGAAGCGAAGGGGTATCGGGCCGTTGACGCACGACACGTGGCATAAGTTAAAGCTCCTCGGCCGTGCGATAAAGCGCCTGGGTATTTTGCATTCTAACCCTTGCGCGATTTTGTAATTATTTATTGGCACGCAAACTTTCATCGGCCCTTTAATTATTTTTGTAATATTTGCAACGCAGCCCCCCAGATTTTGTGTAATTAATAGGACCCCCCTGCCAGGTCGCGTGCGTCGTACGTGGCCTTGGTGGTTTTTGTAGGGACCTCCTGGGGTTTTTACTTATTTGCTTTTAATCGTAAAACAACTCAGTTCAGTATATAAGTTTTGGTCATTTTGCATCTAAGCCCCCGAGTTTTCAAGACATTACATCCGTGCCCCTCCCAGGCGCGCGTGTAACTCACGTGAGCCTGGGAGTTTTTGCAAGGAAGCCCCTGTGGCTTGTGGTTTTATCATTCACTCCAGGAACTATTTTATTTAGTATAAATTTTCGTGGAAATTTTGCAAGCGTGCCCCCATAGTTTTAGATATTTGCATACAGGTCCCTGCCAGGCCTTTAATGCTTGGATGCTTGTTGTATTTATTTGAATGATCATTTCGAGCCCAAAAATTTCACAAAAATAGATTTAAGCATCTGGATATGTGTAGTTTGACGCCACCATTTTAGTTTTTGATTTTACTTTATTTTTATATTTATTAAAAATAAAAAACTTCCTTTTTGTGTACTGTCTACCTTAGAAAATACCAAAAAAATATTAAAACACCTCTAAAAATTCCAAAAAAATCACCTAGTGTCTATTTTATCATATTTTAGTGTCAATCCAAAAATCACTAAAAATCTCAAAAGAAAAACACTAAAAATTTAAAATTACTAAAAAACTTCAAAAAAATATAGAAAATCAAAGAAAACTCCAAAAATTATAAACTCAGGTTCTGTTTATCCCTTATTTTGTCCTTTTCATTAGAAAAATAGTGTGAAAATTTTGAGCTACTGGTTGCTATTTTTAAATCTCATTTTATTCTCAGCTAGCTTTATTTGCACTGTTTTCCTTTATTTCAGTGATTAAAAATTCCAAAAACATTCTTAAAAATCCCCAAAAATCACAAAAACAGTAAAAAACCCTAAAAAGACTAAAAACAATTTATTTCTGAATTTTTGGTAATTTTTACTTAGTTTTATAAATATTTTAGCTTGCCTTGTATTATATTGCCTCTACTTTCCAATATTGAAAAAGAAATAAAAAAAAATATAAAATATAAAATATAAAAATCAGAAAATTAAAAATCAAATACAAAAGTAAAAAAAAAAATTTAAAATTAAAAACCCACAAAAATTCATTTGCTTGTTTGCTTAGTGTAGACACTCCAGACACTCACACACACTTTAGCACTTGCTTGAACTACCCTGCTTGCTCCCTGTGTTCGAACTCTCTACATACTTGCACCTATACATCTTTTATGTAGAGTTAAAAATAAATTTGACTCCACACTTATTTTTCATTGATTGATATTTGATTGTGGGTTCATTGTTGATTTTAGTCCGAATTTAGTGTGGTCACCACACCGACTGAGTTCACGCTTTGTGTTGAACTTAAGACCACCTATTTTCGGCTAAATCACCCACCTTATTTTCCGGTGATTTTTTTTATTATTTTTCAAAAATACTGACATGTATTTTCATCACTATATCCCCATAATATGCTGTTCCAATTTCAATAGAAACATAGACTTTTATTCCATCCATCTAGAACATGTATAGTGGCGAAAAAACATGGCAGTATTTAAAAAAAAAACTTCAGAAAATGGGACGGGGCAACCCCGTTTTCCCTTTATATAATTAGTATGAAATAATCATGTTTAGTATATTTATTTATAAATAATCCAGTTCCTGCTCTCTTCAGAAGACTATTTTAGAGCATAATAAAACCTCTCCAAGGTATGAAAGCCCATGGGATTGTTGTAACTCTTTTTTTTGCAAAATCTCTTCCAAAATGAAACTACATTGATTGAATCTATGCATATTGTTTTACACACATGTCAAGTTTCATCCAAATCTGACATTTATAACTACTTAACTTCTTAACGGTATAAGGAAAGTCAATATTAAAAAAAATAAGGATGATGAATGGGCTAGTGATCTTTATATAAAAAATTATATAGATGATCAAAACAACATCACTAGATTATATAGATTATATAAATCTGACATTTATATAGATGATCAAAACAACATCTATATAAAAAATTATGTATATAATAATAAGTTATAACAAAGGATACCTTGGAAATGAATGGGCTAGTGATCTTTTTCTCTTTTTTAGGGGCGTTCGATTCAAGAATAAACATGAATAAGGATGATGAATAAAGAGAATAATGATCTATTCTCTATTTAGCAGAAAAGATGAGAGCAAGGACAATAAAATAAAATAAAGATAGACAAGATGAAATTAAAATAAAAACAAAAGTGAAATAAAGTAGAATAATAGGATTTGAATGGAAATAGCGGTATTCTTATAAACCGCGCGCGAGGAATTTACCCATTATTCCTTCCCGGCTCTGGTGAGGATCTGCTCTCGAAAGGCCTCCAATAGTGAGGATCTGCTCCTGAAAGCCCTCTGGGTGCTGTATAAGCGGAGCGCCGCCGCACACGGAAGGGCCCTCCGATCCACTCTGCACGTTCTCTCGCTCTCCTCGGAAAGGTTATTCTTCTCTTCTTTCGTATCTAAACCGTTCTGTCGTTCCGCCCATCCGACCCTCTTCTCTCTTTCATCTTCCCTCCTTAACACTAACGGACCTTCTTCGAAAGAGGAAGGTTGGCATGCCTCACGCTTCTCTCTTGTGATCGAGGAAGGTGGACGATAGGCGTCTCTTCTACTCGGTCGCTCTCTGAACCCTAACGGTTCTTTTCGAAACAGACGCTGCGATGGACGTGCCGGAAGGGGTTGGACCCAATAACGAGTGGCGAGCACAGCTACCACCTGACGCGCGCTACCGCGTCGTCCGCAAGATCGTGGATTCTCTGAAGCGGCTCTTGCCGATATCTGCCCCTGAGGGTCCGGCTGAACTCCATAAGATTGTTGTAAGGTTCGAAGAACAAATCTTTAACGCTGCTACAAGCCTCTCCGACTACTTGCGGAGAATCTCCGTGAAAATGGTTGCCATGGACCGGAAATATCCCGGTGCAGGTGGTCCGAATATGTATGCTAATACTCGGAGGCGGTTCAAGGGAAGAAGGCGTCGGCAACCTGTTGTTCATAGGAAGCGGACTAATCAACTAATGAAGAAAATGTCCCATCCTTCACTCTTGCAAACACTGATGTCATGGGGGCAAGACTCTCTCTCCCGGTTGCTGGCTGCTCTTCCTTCTTCTCGGCAGCCCATGACGCGAGTGGCATCCGATCTTCAGCCAAACCCAGAAACACTGCAGATGCAAAGGCAGCTGCCCTCTCAACAGCAACATATGTCTCAGCTCCAACCTCATTCAGTACATATGCAACAACAATTACCCGGGTCTGACGAACTGGTGGATGAGTTATACCGAGAGCTACTTGAAAAACTCACTGCTTTAACTGAACTCCTCCATCCCAAGAATTGGATTGGGCAGCAAAAGCAGCCACTCCGAGCACAGAGAGTACTCCCAGAGGCCCCATCGACATCTGTGGATTCAATCAGCGATGTGCGAGAAGAGATTTATCAGATAAAATCTTGGAAGGAGATTTATTTTACTGATCTTTGCTCAATGCATGAAAGGCTGACTTCAAAGTTGCTACAACATGAAGGCCACATGCTTCCTCATGGTGAGCATTCTGATCGACTAGAGAACCTGAGGAAGTTTACTGTATCAATATGGCGTCTGATGCACCTTTTACAGTTGCCCAAGAGTAATATCCATCCTGGGTTAAAGGATAAGCTCCCTCATTATGAGAAGCAAATAAGTGCTCTGGTTAGTTCAGGAAGGAAAAGATCACCACAAGGACAATTCCTCCAACTCATTGGGGTTATTGATCAATCTGCACAACAACTTGATACCATTGTAACTCCAGTTCTACACAGTGTTACTTGAAAGGGTCCCTGCTTTAGCTGCAATACTCCGGCCTAAGAAACGTATTCAGCAGCCATAGCAGCCGCTTCAAACACAGTGTGTCAACATTAGGTAACTCATCTCTTTCAAGCGCGGAAATGGTGGACATAACAATCTGTTCCTGGACAAGCTCATGTCCAATCTCTTGCTGTAGGTATGCCAGGAATATCATCTACTCCTCTGTTGGCAGAGTTGGATGGTTTCCAAGCCAACCTGTCTATCTTTATTTTTCTGGCAGAGCATTTTCTTTAGAACAGCCATCTTGAAATGAACAATGATTCATTTCCAGATTTCATGGTAGTTGGTTTTTCAATTTAGAAAAAGGTATTGCGTGACCAGTGTGAACGGATTTATGAGGAAATGCATGCACATCGCATTGCTAGTTTGATTTGTTTTTGCCAATTTCTAAGCTAGCGAAAAATAAAATGGCAATGCTTAAATCCTGATGCAATCCTCAATTCTTGCATGTGCTGAGATGGATCCTCTGAATTATAGCCATGAAAGTACGACAATAACCAATAACCATAGATGTAAGCCAAAGTATCCTTTTGGTGCGTTGATTCTAATTAGATTTATCAGAGTGTGGCTCCTATATTATATGGTCGTCAATGTGACGTTCTACAGTCTATCTTTGCTTCCAGCCTTCTGCTGGTCTAGTCCTGGGCGCACATGAAATCAACTATGCATCATTCTTTGACTTCCCTTAGTTTCTCATCTTATCAAAGATCTCCTTCAAGTTTTTTTCTAAAGAGGGTTTCCACATGACGCTTCCATCTGGGATTCGGGTTTAGACATTTGTCATTGTGGGGACTTGATTTGTGGTTTAGCTAGGTCTGAGTTTTGATGCCCTCTTAACTTATATACAAAGTACAAATTACAAAGCACACAATTGTAAACACAATGTAGTGTTATCTTGAGTTCTATATGAACACAGGGGATGTTATCTCATGTGTTTTAAGATGATAACATGGATCTTTTAGTAAGTAATGAACAAGTCAAAATCAATTGATTTGATGCACACTATTCCAAACTAGTCGGTCCAAGTAAAGTGATGTGCAATATGTCAAGCGCGGTCCAGATGTTCTCTTAAAATTAGGGTCTCATTTCCACTTGGTCAAGAAGGAAAACAATATTAGTTTGGGATTTTTACACCTATACCCATGTATACTTTTGTAATTACACCTTGGCTCATCCATAAATTACATGGCATACCTTTGTGTTAGCTTCTGTTTATTGTTGTTCGTAATCTTTGATGGTTTCCATTAAATATTAACAAATTAACCCCTAAATTTAATCCTATTTGTGAACCATACCCTCTTTACCCCATTATCTTTGATTTCTTCTTCTGCCTACCAGACACCTTCCTTGCTCTGTGTTGCCTCCACCTCATCTCCCTCTGCTTTCCAACTTCCAATGGTGAACAAGGGGATGGTCTCCTATCCTTCACGGAGGATGATTGGTAGTTGGTGCGAGATTTGGTGCAGGGGCTGGTTGTGGGCGTACATGGAGTCGTAGGGTGACGATCCCAATTGACAAATGTCGCTTGGAATCAATTCTCCAGATGTCAGATTCCTTATGTGGGCACCATGGTTTCTTCTTATGTGTAGGATGTGGCTCCGGTGGGGGGTCTTCTTCGAAGCACTTGATGAAGCAATGTCCAAGGGCATCCAAGGACATTCACAATGATCTTTGATTATCGAGGGGGTAGACGTGAAAGATGCGATTGCTATTATTTAAGGTCATGGATATGATGAGCTCGTCCACCAGTGATTGGCTGATGACTTTGTGGTGTGAGGGGATTTTGGCCTTGATGGAGTATTGCATGTATAGAAGTTACCTAATGGATTCTTTTCTTGTGTAAGACAGAGGTAATTGTAGGGTGTATATGTGGAGGAATGTAACCGTCCAAAGATGTCGATCGTGAAAATAGGGGAAAACATAGTTATAGTATGTTGTGGCGATAGGGGTCAAGGGTGGTGGTGTCAGCGATGGTGAGGATCGGGGGAGGGAAAGGCACCGTTGGGAGTAGGAGGGGAAGGTGGAGATGTTGGGGAAAGAAGAGAGCAGTGGGGGGGGGGGGGGGATGGGGGTAGTTGAAATAGAAAACTCTTTTTCTTATTGAGAAAGGAATCCCTAGGGCTCTTTATATAGGTAGAGAGGCGTAGGGCTACAATACAATTAGTACATGAGATGACTAATCTATCCCTAGGGTTTGTGGGTAGAGTGCTTCTCAACACTCCCCGTCAAGCTGGAGCATATATATCAATCATGCTCAGCTTGTTACAATATTTTTAAAATTGTATGCGTGCAAGTGGCTTGGTGAATATGTCTGCCGTTTGATCTGAGGAAGGTACACTCTGAGTACGAAGTAGCCCTTTCTGTATCAAATCTCTAGTATAGTGGCAGTCAATCTCCACATGTTTGGTTCGTTCGTGGAACATAGGATTGTTGGCTATGTGTATTGCTGCTTGGTTGTCGCATCTAAGTTCCATGATATTTTCAGGAGTGATATGAAGATCGTGAGTATAGATCGGACCCATACAAGTTTTGCTGCAGCTTTAGCCATGGCTCGGTATTCACTTTCAGCACTTGAGCGAGACACCACAGCTTGTTTCTTGCTTCTCCACGTGATTAAATTGTCTGCAAGGTAAGTGCAGAACCCTGTAGTAGACTTTCTATCAATCAGACTTCCTCCATAGTCTGCGTCTGAATACGCCATGAGGTCAAAGCTATTGCCTTTGGTGAATAGTAGTCCTTTTCCTGGAGATGATTTGATGTACCTTAAGACCATCATGCATGCATCATAGTGGGATGAAGTTGAAGAGTCCAGGCAGACGAGGTCAAGAAGAGAAAGGGATGAATATATACGAGGTAGGCATCGGTCCCCCTTATACTTAGGCTCAGGTCAGCCTAAGTATGGGACTGGAGTGAGTATGAGGACCAATGTGATCTGTAGGATGTACAGAGAACAGACTTAGGTGGCTCATCCCCCCTATACTTAGGATCTGGTCATCCTAAGTATAGTCATAGATGGAGATAGATGAAGCTGGGATGAGTCATTAGAGTCGTGGAAGAGAGAGAGCAGAATGTACAAGAATGATGGGTATATACAAGGGTGTCGGTCTGAATCTTTAAAGCTGCTGCTGATGGCGAAAGCTCATTGCTGCAAGGTCTCATGCTCAGCTCGAAGTGTATCCGCTGAATCTGTCTCGTGCATGAATACAATCTCCTCAACATGGACTAACTGCTCATTTGATTTGACGAAGTGCTTCAACAGTTGTCCATTCACTAAGAATGCCGGTGCGTCATCTGCGAGATCTGAGATTTCGACACATCCACTATCATGCACCGCACGAACAACAAATGGGCCCGTCCACTTGGACTTCAACTTGCCTTGGAAGATCTTCAGCCTTGCATTAAACAACCATACCTTCTGTCCAGGAATAAAGGTCTTTCGTCTGATATATCTATCGTGCCAACACTTAATCTTGTCCTTGTAAACCAAACTGTTGTCGTATGCACGGTTTCTGACTTCCACAAGCTCATTCAGATCCATTTCTCTCTGCTTCTGTCCAAGGTGCGTGTTCCAGTTGACCTTCTTGATTGCCCATTCTGATTTATGCACTAATACTGCGGGCAAATGGCACGGTTTTCCGAATACCATTCGGAATGGAGAGGTTCCTAACGGTGTCTTATAAGCTGTCCTATAAGCCCATAGGACCTGATCCAAGATCTGAGACCAGTCCTTCCTGTCTGAGCGGACAAGATTTTGCAATATAGTTTTCACCTCCCTATTCGACACCTCAGACATAGCATTAGTCTGTGGGTGGTAAGGACTAGCGACACGATGTTCGATGCTGTAGTCCTTCAAGAGTTTCTTCACCTCTCGGTTTACAAAGTGGCTACCCCCATCTGATATCAATATTTTGGGGATCCGGAACCTAGAGATGATATGCTCTCTGATGAATTTACAGACAATTCTGATGTCTGCGGCTCGTGTCGGGATAGCCTCCACCCACCTGGATAGGTAGTCTACCGCAAGAAGGATGTACTCGAATCCGTGACTAACAGGGAATGGGCCCCGTGAAATCAATGCCCCAAGCGTCAAAGACATCACAAATGATGACATGCTGCATCGACATCTCATCCTTGAAACCAACGGTTCCTCCCATTCCCTGTCATACTGGACACGACTTCGCAAAGGTGATGGCATCGCAAAACAGAGCCGGCCAGTAAAAGCCACACTAAAGTACCTTCCATGCGGTCCTCTTCCCGGAGTGGTGTCCTCCTGCCTCCAAGCTGTGGCATAAAGAAAGGACACTCTGGTATTCCTCCTGAGGAATACACCGTCTCCAGACACAATCCGGTCTAAGAAAGGATCAGATCCTCCCAATGTTAGTGTCTTGCATCCGACTTCAGTCGGTCAATGTGGCTCCTGGGCCAACCTTCGGGAACCTTCTTCGAGACAAGATAGTTCACGATTTTGGCATACCATGGGAGTGAGTCGACAACAAAAAACGACTCGTCAAGGAAGGAGTCTCGAATTGGTGAATCCTCAGAAGTATTAAGATCTTCGAGACGAGAGAGATGATCGGCTACTACGTTCTTCTTTCCAGGTTTATCACGAATATCCAAATCAAACTCCTGGATAAGCAAAATCCACCGAAGAAGACGCGCATTCGTGTCCTTCTTTTCCATCAAGTATCGTAACGCCGTGTGGTCAGTGAACACAATTACCTTGGATCCGATTAAGTGAGATCTGAACTTGTCCAAGGCAAACATTACCGCAAGCATCTCCTTTTCCGTAACTGTATAGTTATGCTGGGCGGTATCAAGCACTTTGCTTGCGTAGTGAATTGCAAACGGGACGCCATCCCTCCTCTGTCCTAACACATCCCCAACAGCAAAGTCTGAGGCATCCGTCGTGATCTCAAAAGGTAGAGACCAATCTGGGGCTTGTAGGATCGGGGTGTCCATGGTCATCCCTTGCAATAGCTTAAAGACTTTGAGACATTTGTGATCAACAATAAACTCCACGTCCTTGCCTAAAAACTCAGTTAACGGTCGGGCAATCAACAATAAACTCCACGTCCTGGAGCATTGTATAACGCAAAGGGCATGCACCTGAAGGCATAGGTACTAAAGGGACATGTGAACGTGGTCTTTTCCTGGTCCTCCGGAGCTATGGCTATTTGATTGTAGCTCGAGAACCCATCCAAGAAGCAGAAGAATTCTTTCCCCGCTAGTCTTTCTAGGATTTCATCAATGAACGGCAGGGGAAAATGATCCTTCTTCGTCGCAACATTCAGGCGTCTGTAATCCACACAGACGCGCCACGACGTGGGCACTCGCGTGGCGATCTCCTCTCCGTTCTCGTTGGTGGTCGTCTGAATTCCCGACTTTTTCGGGACAACATGGATCGGGGCCACCCATTTAGAGTCAGAGATGTGATAAATGAAACCCGCGTTGCACCATTTCTCTATTTCCTTCTTCACTACCTCTCGTAAATTTGGATTCAAGCGACGTTGGAATTCACGAGAGGGTTTGGCTTCATTCTCCAGGTAGACATGGTGCGAACATAGAGAGGGATTTATCCCGTGGAGATCGGAAATGCTCCAGCTTATCGCTTTGCGGTTTCTTTCCAGGATATCTAGCAAGCGAGATTCCTGCTCCTCGGTCAATCGCGAACTGATGATGACCGGAAATTTCTTCTCCTGACCCGCAAGGAAGGCATATTTTAGTGTTGTGGGTAAAGGCTTGAGCTCAGGTAATGTGTGATCGTTTAGGAAATCTGGCTCAATCGAATCTGGTTCAGTGTTGAAAGTGGCTGGATCTGTCTCTGTAATTGCTGCCACCAAGTCATTCGGCTCTGGAGTCAGATCGTCAAAGGTATCCATGCAATCGACAAAAGCCACGTCCGACTCGTCATCCTCATCTTCTGATTGTCCTAAAGAGGGAAGGACTGACATGCCTGACTGGGCCTCTAAGTCATCGAAGATGTAGGGGGATGCAGGTTCTGAGTTGTATTCGTTTCCGAGGACCTCACAAACTGACTCATGCACAAGATCATCTCCGAAAGGGAGGGATTCATCGATGTTGGCTGGGTTCTGTCTCCATAGCCCAACTGTGTCTACATGGTCGCAGTCTGCTTCGGATGAAGAGTACTCGGAGCTGGATTTGGAATCCGGTCTCTGTCATCTGGTTTGCTTCATCTCAAGTTCCTCATCTCCGTCTGCAGTTTGGAACTGGATCTTCCTGATCTTGTAATCAAACAAGGCCCCAACTGTTCTGAGGAAGGGCCTGCCTAGGATGATATGAGAATCTCTCCAATTACGAGGGGTTTCCATATCTAGGACAGTAAAGTCCACCATGTATTCTTGTCCCTTGACTTTGATGACAACATTCCTCAATTCTCCTTGGGACCTCTTGGTTGATTTATCAGCGAACTGAAGGAGGGCTCTAGATTTCCTAAGAGGTCCGAGATTAAGCTGCTCATAGAGGGCTGTAGGCACTAAATTGATTGAGGAGCCGTTGTCTAGGAGAGTGCGTGCAAACGCAATGTCATCGACATGACTCATCACATAATGTGCACCCATGTCTCTTCGTTTCCTTAGAAACGAGTTCTTTATTGCGCAAGTCGTAGCTACTGACAGAACATGTTTCTCAACACGACTTTTGGTCTTCCTGCTAACCCTAGTAGGTGTGCATCTCACCTTAAGGTATTTCTGAAATGCAGGTGTCATTTCCACGTACTTGTTAAGGGATTGTGACCTTGATATTTTGTTGCAAAACTCTGCCATCTCAGGATCATCTTTTTGAATTTTCTAATTTTCTTCTTTCCACCCTTGAGAGCTCGGGGGAAAGGGATTATTGACTCCAACTCAGATTCTGAAATGAAATATTCTCATTCAAAGTGGGAACTAAGTTCTGTACAAGACTCGGACTCTGAAACAGACTCGGATTCTTACTATGACTAAAAGGAAAATGCTGCTGCGAAACCGGTAATGCATCCTCCGCGACTGTTGGACAGTCCTCCGCGGATGGAGGTGCGGGCTCTTCATCGGTTTCGGTGGACTCTCTGCTGGAGCGGTTCCGTTGCTGCTTCGAGGACCCAGAAGTCCTCTTCTTCTGCCGGTGGTGGTGATGGTGGTGCTGCTCCTCTTCTGCCTTCAAGTTCTCCTCAGGTAGAGACTTGGCGGCTTCTTCCTCCGGTGCCCGTGCCCGATCAGGTATGATCACTGTCCTTCCGCTTCTGAGGGACATATGGTTTACATTATCATACGAAAGGATCTCATGTTCAGATAAATAATTACCTGAATAGTATACCTGATCACGAGGTCGGTTCTGGTCTTGATTTAAGCTGTTTGGGTTGGCCTGAACCTGGGCGGGAATTGGGGTCTTTGGCGCCATTTGTTGATCCTGGGTACGAGAAACGCGATTCAGATCGGTTCTCATATCCAGATAGTTATTTTGGATCTGTTGGACCCTATCAGACAGGGTCTGGATCGCTAAGGTGAGGGACTCCAATTCGGTGGACTGGGCTGGTTGATGCTGACTTGCGGATAAGGTTCCGTACTGGCCCTGCTGGCCATGCCGATACTGCTGCTGTTGATGGGACGGTGTCGGGCCCTGCTGGCCCGAGTAGAACGTGCGCTGCTGCTGGTGCTATTGAGGCTGGTACCCTCGTTCGGGCTTGGACTGAACAAAGCGTGGTGCGGGGACGGAGCTGGTTTCCTGGTAAGCTGGGGAAGGTTGGTGAGGCTGACCGTTCCCCATCCCCGACTGTCTGCCTATGGGGTCATGGCTGTATCACAGCCCGTTGATCTCGAACACCTGCGGAGGCTCCTTGTATCCGGTTTCCACTTGTGGGGGTGCATGCTGGTCCTGCTGGGTGTAAGTCTGCTCCTCTACCCAGCCATTTTGAGGCCTCGGTGCCTGTTCCTGTACAAGATGGACTCGGTGTACATGTACAGGTGGTGCAGAAGGGGCAGGTAGCTTTATCTTAGCTACCCTTTCAGTAAGTTCCTCCACTTGCTTCGGCAAACATGAGAGAGACTCAAGATCAATGACCCTCTTGTGGATCTGCTCGACCATGGTTAACTTATCAGCTATCATCCCCTTGCTGGGAATGAGGTCCTCTGTCAGATCCGCTACAATCCTCCTAGTTGTCTCGTTGGATAGAATTGATGGAGACAACTGATGGCCCTGGTGGCCTGCGACCTGTCTGTTTCCGCCATCTGTTCTAGTATCTTCCATACAACATTCTCATTCTTGTTCAGATAGCTTCCTCCACAGGCGGCACTTATAACCCCTGCATCTCCGGGGTCATGCCACAGAACAAGGTCTGGACTAAGATCGCCTTAGAAATACCATGGCAGGGACAATTCTGAATTAGGCCATTAAACCTATCCCAAGCTTCATGGAATGGTTCGCTGGGTCCATGGGAAAAGCTTACGATCTTTGTTCTCATTTGATTAGTCCTACTAAATGGGTAGAATTTTTTCAGGAAAAGGTCCTTGAACTGCATCCAGGTTGTACATATCACTCCTAGGTTCTTCAGCCAATGTGCTGCCATATCTCCTAAGACAAATGGGGTGACCTTTAGTTAAATGTAATCCTGCCCAATCCTAAGATGACTAAGGTTGTTGCAAACCAGCTCGAAGTCTCTGAGGAAGGCATATGGTTCTTCATTTGCATTTTCATTAAACTTCGGTAGCTGGCTAAGGAAGTGGGGCTTGAGCTCGAATGCTTGGGGGGGAACCGCTGGTGCCAACCAACTGTGAATATCATTCTCTGCTGGGTTATAGGCATCGACCATTGGTCGGTCGATTCCTCCTGCCGCAATGATCTATCCCATTCTTGCTGTAAGATCCACATTCTGTTGTTCGGCTGTGGCGAGGCGAGCAAAGATTTGTCGTAACGGGT
Organism: Ottelia alismoides; assembly: GCA_037367405.1. Taxonomy (NCBI): domain Eukaryota; kingdom Viridiplantae; phylum Streptophyta; class Magnoliopsida; order Alismatales; family Hydrocharitaceae; genus Ottelia; species Ottelia alismoides. Next base: position 104,505 of record JAZKJV010001151.1, on the reverse strand, counting down.
CCTCATCCGGGGGCTGCTTAGGTGGCATCTTGTCCTCTATTCCTGGGTATGAAACATGGTCTGTATTAGAGGACAAATCAAGGAAGGGATTCTTACCGAGGCGATGGTCTTACTCAGTAAACTCAGAGGAGAGGAAAAGGTTGGTTTGAGAGTAACCACCTTGGGTGTGAGGGATCCAGAACTCAAGAGGGTCGTGAGTTCTGGGTGGTCCAAGTTGCGCTTGGGCCGGTGAAGATGAGTTTCGTGGGGGGCTCAAAGAGAGATTGGCGAATAAGGAGTCGATATCCCCCCAGTCACTCATCTTGGATTGGCGAGAAGAGTCGGGATTTCTAAGTGAAGATATGATTTTACTCCTACCTGCAATAAACAATTCAATCCAAAACCCTGGATTCACACTCAACACAGTGAAGGACCCGAAGCCGAGTCCAATTAATCTTGTTGATTTTAAGTGTGATTTTTCAAGCAAAATAGCAAAGAGTTACGCGGCCTATAGGGAAGTCGGCTCAAAACCGGATGCGTCTTCCCTGTTTGACCTGTCGCCTAAGATACTGACGGTCCTTCCTTTCTTCGCTCCTATCCCAAGCTGATGGATTCAAAGACCTGCCCCTATCTACCTGCAAGCAGGCGGAGGCTGAAAAGGCCGGAACTTCACCCTGCGGGGTTACTGGCAACTTGTCGCGAAGTACCGCAATTTTGCCCCTATCTACCTGAGACAGGCGGAGGCTACTTGGTACTAGTCAGTGAACCTGAATAATTCAACTTGTGATATTTGTTAGGATTAGTCGGAACATGATATGGAAGGCGGGGATTTGGGCTCTGCCTTAAGGTGTTCACACACACTCAAGTACCCTCACTCAACATGAAAACAAGGTCGGGGATTAATCTCCTGCAAGTGGATTTTTCGATTTTATTGATTTTTTGGTCAATAATGTTAGCAGTCCTGATTTTAAGTTAAAGGTATCACTGGTTTTAGTCCAATCCACACAGCACGCCTATCGTCCAGTCCCAATTTCCTTTAACTTAACTTTGAAAAACCAAGAGAGAGAAATCGAGAAAAGCTGATGCACGAAAAACAATGATGCGTATGCTGAGTGAAGAATACTTACAGTGATCCCTTCGCTTTTATGCAGGATGCAAAACAGAATTGAAATCTTTTTATACTACATGCAAATGCAGACGTAAAATCCGCTCCTAGACAAGCAGTTCTATTAGCGAGTGAAACACAGGTTGATTCGACTAGATCTGCGGTCTAAGTGCATCTTTTAAGTGTAATGTGTGGTCCTAGAGAATTACGAGCACAAGCAATTCCTAGAGTGACTCGAGGAGCCGCTAGTGTAAGCCTAATCTAAAATTCAATCCACACAACACACAGGGACACGGTTCCACTATGTTTACACACGCGAGAACCTAAACGGGAACCGCTGGAAATAATGCGAAAAAATAAAATAAAAATACAAGTCCTCTCAAGTCACTCAAACAAATTAAAATGCAGGTTCCTCAAAGCGTCTTCGACTCCTCGCGTTCCTCGAAAAAAAAACAGTTGAGGTCAGATAGAGAACGGCACAAAAATAAAAAAAATAAAAAGATAGAAAAATATTCACAAGAAAACTGGGGGTCAGACTACCCGGGGATAGAAAATCAAACACTCAGAAATTAACTACAAATTAACCTAAGCCGTGCCTCCTCGGCAACGACGCCATTTTGAACAACATCTTACTACCCTTATTAATTTAATCAAATTAATGGTCAAATTAATCGTTGTGTCGTTCGTTGCAGTTGGATAATAAGAGCTAATCAAAAACCACATTTAATTAAAGTCAAATTAATTTCGAACGGTAATTTTTTTACTTGGGCAAGCCAAGGTCGAACTCAGGGAGGTAGCTGTCTCCTTAGATTTTAAGCAAGTTCCAAAGTTTGATTTTGAGGGGATACTTTTTTTGGTCTTTTTCAATTTTTTATGCGAAGACACATGCACAATAAGACCAATTTACAAGTTAATTCAAAAATATGGTCAAATTAATTCAAAAAATTATGAAACCTGGCCAGATGGTGAAACGCAATGAAATTAAGCTACTCTATTTTTTTTGGATTTTTCAGACACTAACTGAATTTTAACTGTGAATTTAAACTGGAAGCAAGGTGATTTTGACTAAATTAATTTTAATAAATACCAAATCACAATATTTTTAGAAATAAAAATTATTATAGATAGATCTAAATGTGAGGAACCCAAGAAAATTAATAAACTTAAATTTTTATGTGAAATGGACCTATTAAAAATTAATTAAGGAAATCATTAAATGATTTATTCAGGCCTCGGGGTGCGTGCAAATGAGATGACTTTTTACACAATGTGAACTTAATTATCCTAGGTCTAACTTGAATTTTTGGTGATTTTTGGAGTTACAGAGAAATTACTACAAATTAAAAGGCATAAATGAGCAAAATATAATAAAAATCCACCAATTATTTAATAATAAAATCCACTGTTCTTACAAAAATGTGCCAAGTGTCACAAATGAAAGAGGACAAGTTAAGCTACACAATGTAATTTTCAAACTTGAAAAATGATTTAAAATGAATGCCTAAAGATGCGTGCAAAGACAGGGGCCTAAATACAATTATAGGAAATAAAATTGATAAAAATAAAACGTGCTGATAGGGACGTATATGCAATTACCTATAATATTGAGGGGGTGGATGCAAATTTCCCACAGAACACGTGCTCCTCACGCGGGGGCTCCTGGCAGGGATTAGTATGTAAATATGGAAACCTCCAGGGGCCTCGCTGCAAATTACCCAGGCCGCACGTGCAAATCACGTGGGGGTCCCAGGCTCGGTGGACTTCGGAGGCTCGGATCGAGGCTTCGGTGACTCTGGAGGCTCGGACTCAGCTCGGATGGAGGCTCGGGTAGCTTCGGGGGATCCGAGCCTAGTGGTCGGGGAAGAGGCTCGGATCGAGCGACATGGCTCGATGTGGACTGTGGATCAAGTGAAGATCCAGCGGTTACTGGAAGCTGAGGCGTGACGCGACTGGATCCGTTTGATCTAATGAAGATCAACAGCGGAAGGTGGCTCCTGAGACGAATGCGTGGACGATCAACGACTGTTAGATCTAAAGTGATCCAACGACAGCTGAAGCGCGGTTGAAACGGTGACGTGGCTCGATTAGATGCGTAGGATCCTCCTGATCCTACGGCTGCGGGACGTGGGCGATGTGGCATGCTTCGGACCGTCCGATCAAGGAGATCGGACGACTGCGACTCTTCTTCCTCAACCGGCCCGCCGCCTCCTACAGCGGAGATGGTTGGGCTCCGGCGAAGGAGGTCTGGCTCCGCCTCTTTCTCTGGGCGTCGGTGAAGCTCGTCGGAGGTTCCCAAGTAGCTGGGAAGACTCGTGGAGGTGTCGGGGATCCTCCGACGATCTCAGGAATGGCTGGACGGCTCTAGAGAGCAGTGGCGGGGAAGCTCGAGGGAAGCACCGATGAAGTTCCGGCCAATCGAAGTAGGTGTACCTGCAAGGGGTTAGTGGAATAGCCGAGGCGTGCAACGTGTACATGGAGTGGTCGTGAATACGGTGCGAGGCCTGAGGGGCGAAGTGGGGGTCCGATGATCGAGCTCCGCCAAGATGGCGGAGCTGGCGTTGACGTGAGGTGGGGTGCTTCGTCGGAGTAAATGAAGTATGGTGCGAAGGTCAGAGCTCCCTCGTGGAGCTCGGAGGATGGTTGGCGGAGCGTGAAGAGGATTGTGGACGGCGAATAAAATGGAAGAAAAAGAAAGAAAATAAGAAGAAGATCGGAAGGGATATGGAGGAGTCTACCTGGGAAATGGAGCACGATGAAGTGCTCCTGGTCATCGCTCGAAGGACGGTAGGCGGTCTTGAGCTCGTGCAGCTCGCGGAGGAAGCTGCAACACGGCGGTGGAGGGTCGTGGATCTCGCTGGAGGTGAATCTCTGTCTTTGCTCGTCGTCACGTCAAATTGCTGTCACCAAAATGAATGTGAGAGCTCGGGGATTCTCTCCGTGATGGCGGATAGGGGTGAAGGTGGTCGGAGGCGGTGTATTTAAAGGATGAAGGTGACAACGTAGGTAGCGAGGAGGTGGGGTTGGTGGGCGTCGTGGAGCGAAGTGGTGGGTGTTCATGGTGATCGAGGGGGTTGGCGAGGATGAGGGAAGAGTCGGGTGTGTAGTGGTGGTGCCAGGGGGCGGAGATGGTGGTCGGCGTGGCTCTAGAAATAGAAAGGGGTCAGCACACGCGCGAGGTTGGCGACGTGGGGCACGGGGCGTGCGGGAGGTGGAAGATGAAGTTTCGATCGTTGGATCGAGCGATCCAACGGTCAGGAGAAGAGCGGAAGCGGAAGGTGAGGATTAGATCTAGGGAGCGAAATCGAAGGCGTAGGGCGCACCACGTGGCGGGCTGTAAGCGCAGCGCTGATGGGTGGTCTTGATGAGGTCTGGGGTTTTGATCGAGAGGTCCAGATGTTGCGCGAGATGGAGGGTCAGGATGCAGTGCTTCTGGCAAAGATCGGAGGGCGTGGATGCATGCACGTGGCATGCTAAGGACGAGGCTTGGGCTAACGGTCCTGATTAAGCCCAGGGTCTGATCGAAGGGCTAGGAAGTGTTGCGGCTTGAATGGCCCAGATCAAGAGGGAGAAAATGCGATCGGACGACGGGGAAAGATGGGCGCGTGGCGCACAAAGGAGAGGGCCGCGTGGCGCAATCAGAGGGCGCCACGTGGCCAGCTCTGAGTGGCTGAGAAAGAAAATAAAATTAGAGAGAGGAGGCCGAATTTGGAAAAACTCAAAACATGGAAGTTGTAGATCTCGATGAGATCTACAAGCTTTATGTTGACCAAAAACGGAGATCAGGTCAAATATGATACAAAAATACAAGAGTATAAATATATATACATATAGTATACAAGGGGGCCAAAAACCCAAGTTTTGCATACGAGCTCCGAATTGAATGAAATTAGTCTCATTTTAAAGGTGTCTGGATGTGTATTAATCTGAAGGTGAGTAGACCTAATTCGGAGGTTGTATGAGGTGGATATTGGCATTCTAAGGTCTAAGTTCTTCAACTAGGTTTGGGGCTTTATTGGGTAATTTACAAGATAGGGATTTTGGCTTTCTTCCTTATATTATTAACTAGTAATCTACACAGTATAAGGAAGGTGTTATTTGATTTTTTAGAGGGGATATAATATATAAATTATTGGTGGTTATTTTACCAGTGGATTTTACAAATGAATTGGCTTCTTATTTAATGCAAGTATGAATGCTAAAATGCATGTATTGTGGATTTATGCATGAATACTATTTATGCAAGATAAAGGGAAATATGTTGCTAAATACTCGGGAACAAGGCTCTATTTTCAACTATAAGAGTGATGAATCACAGATTCATCAGGCACCCATGATCTGCCCTAGTAAATTTGGAGAAGAAGGTCCAGTGAATTAGTCGGGTCAGGTTAAGCCTCAGAAGAGGGGGTTGACTCAGGTCAACAATTCTGCATGGACCAATCAGAGGCATCGGGGGAAAAGAGAAAATAGACTACATGACAAATCAACAAGGAAAATGAAAGATAAATAAATTAAAAATAATAAATGGATTAAAATTAAAAAATGAATAAAATGAAAAATGTTTATTATTTTTAAAGGAATTTCCGTGGTTTTATTTATTTTTTTGAAAAATAAATTAGTCTATATACAATATAGAGTATTATATACAGGTATAATAAACCTATGTATTTTGTACAATTATTTTTACAACAATACCCCAATTTTATATTTTATTTATTTACAAAGATAGTTTTTGAAGTACAAACTATTTTTTTAATTTTATTATTTATTTACATGTATATAATAAATAAAGAAGAAAGTATAAACATGAATTATGGACAAAGGAGAGAGAATTTTATTCCATTTTTATTTTATTTTATTCATTTTTGTTTTATTTTTAGAAATATATTCAAGGAGGTAAAAATATATTTTTATTTTTATTTTTGACAAAAATAATTATTTATTTACACCCATGGTATATACCATATTGAGTAGGCCCTATCTCTCTCTACTTGTTTTATTTGGCTATCAGGCCAATGCTTGGCCCTCTCTTGGGGTTCGGGTCACTCTGTATTTATTCTAAATACCTCCTTCCTTTTTCTTTTCCTTTATTCTTTTATTTTTGCATAAATACATGCTAATTATGTAATATTAACAAATGCATGCATATTGCTAACTTATTGTATTTACATCTATTTACATGATGCTTTGTCAAGATAATTAGCTAAAATAAAAGAATAAAGAGTGATGATCATGGATTCATCACCCCTCCTATACTTTACCTTTGCTAATCCCTTAGCAAACACTTATTTGAAAAAGAACTGAAAAAAGAAAGAAAAGAAAAAGAAGGAGAATCAAGGTTGATTATTAAACTTGTCATCCTTAAATTGGAGTATGGAGCTCAGTCAGACCTTTGGGTTAATAGTTTGTCGGAACCTTATTTGGAACTAGGTTTAAAACTAAACAACCTCTAAGTTCCACTAATCTATGGTCAAGACTCCTTAATGAATCTCGTATTCATCATGCTAAAAACTCTCTATTAAAACCCCTGTCTTAAATAAACTATTAAAATCTCCTTTAATTCTTTGATTTTATCATGTACTATATTGTGTATAAATTACCATTAATTTATTATATTTAATTTCTCTTATTTTTCTGTATCTATTTTACCACTCAAAAACCCCTAAAAATTAGGTAGATAACTTGTCTATAAATCACTGACCCTTAAAAAGATAAAAAATACAAAAAATCTCAAAACCGTAACTTGGTGTTTTTATCTCCTTAAAAATACACCCCAAAAATAGCTTTTGTATAGATGACCTCTTTTGGCTTTTTGGCCAACATAATAGTTGTAGATCTCGTCGAGACGAGCAACTTTCATGTTTTGACTTTTTCCAAATTCGGCCTCTAACTATTTCTTTCATATTTTTCTTTGTATTTTTGTTCGAATTATTCTGATTGGGCCACGTGGCGCCCCTCAGCCCACCCACGTGGCCCGCTTCCCTTGCTTCCATCTGGCGCGTCTCCTGGGCCGTTAGATTACACCATCCCCGCCTCCATCCTCGCCGTTCACTCCGCTCCAATCCTCAGCCGTTGATCTGACTTCCAGATCAGATCATAGCCGCTCACTAGCGCCTGTTCCTTAGCCGCTCGATTGATCTCTCATCCTACGCCTCTCCGTACGCCACGTCGCATCTTCACGTCAGCCACCCGATCTCCACATCATTCCATCGGGACCGCTCTTTAGCGCCCTTGCCTCAACCGTACGATCTAACCCCCAGATCAAATCTGAGCCACACATAGACGCCGCAACGCTAGCCCTCAGATCCACACCCATCCTTCGGCCATCAACGCACCACGTCTCCCCTTCATTTCAGCCGCCCGATTGCACTTGCATCCTAGGGTTCACCGTCATCCACGTTACCAAAACTTTCCCAACCATCCGATCATGCTCAACTCTTCATCTAGGCCATTCGTTAGCGCCTAAGCCTCCGCCGTAGGATCAGATCTTTGATCTGATCCCATCCCTCCATCAACGCACCCTCCTGACCGTTGGATCGAACGATCCAACGGTCCAGAACCCGTCGTCAACCTCCGTAACCCCCCTCGCCTCCAGCCGTTTCACCTCGCCGACCCGCTCCCCCTTCCTATTTTGGAAAACAGCTCCGACCGACTCTCCCGCTCATAACGCCTACCCCGCAAAGCCCTGACTTCCGACATCTTCGCGTAACCCTCCTCTAAACCTCGCCTTCACTCCTCGCCATCAAATATCCATTGCAAACCCCCGCCATCACCACCTATAACGCCATCTCCTCCGCCTATAAAAGACCCTCCCCCGCCACCTGAGATTGTCGTCCACCAATTTGGGCCTTCACCTAGCTTCCTCCGCCCCTCCGGTGACAGCGGAGGGGCGGAATTGAAATGCGACGATGGTGATTGGCCTGGTGTTGACCCACGGCGGCGCTCCGCCGTGTCCAGGTGGCCCAACCACCCCTGAGCTCCGTGCCCCGGCCGCGCACGTAGGGCGAAGACCCCGAGCTCCACCGGAGCTCGATCCCAGGCCGCTACCTCCGCTAACTCCTCGCTCCGGCGGGGAGACTTTTTCTTCTCCGTTTCTTCGATTTATTACACCACCCTCAACCATTTCCACCTTCGTCTAATCGCACCATCAGCTTCGCCAACATCCCATCACCCTCGCGCACCCATCTCCTTCCTCCAGAACCCCCTCGCGCCCCGACTCCGCTCCTCCGTCCCCACGGCGGAGGACTCGCCTGAGCCATCATCTTCTCCACCTCCGCCGGCTCCCATTCACCCACCTCTCACTCACATTCCACGCGCACAAGCTTCAGCTATAATCTAACCTTGCAGATCCTCAATGGTCGGAGCAAGTCACCCCGCTCCGATCGACAGCTCCGCCACCGACCAGCCTTCATCGATCTGCCCTTCTTCATGCTGCCGGAGCACCGCATCGCCACCAGCTTCCTCGCGAGGACCTCAGCCATCTCCTTCGATCTTCAGGTGGACTCGCGAGGCTCGGCGGAGCTCTGAGCGTGTCACCGGAGCCCCGCCTCTTCCGATGACTCACGGAGGAGGATGACCGTACAGGCACCGTCCGATCCTCCTGATCGGGCGGTCCAGATGATGCCACGTGGTCGACCCGAGCCTCTTCCCCGACCTATAGGCTCGGGTCGTCCGAGCCTCAAGACGAACCACAGAAAGCGGCCACGTGTCCCGAACCTGAGGTGGCGCCCGAGCCTAGGCACCTCACGTGCGAGGCACGTGGGGCCTGGGTAAATTGCAGAGAAGACCCCGGAAGATTATATATTTGCATTTTGGTCCCCAGACACGTGCCTCACGTGCGTGCCTGGGTAAATTACAGGGAGTCCCTCGAAGTTTTCTGAAATTGCAATTATGCCCCTGCGCGCACTTGGACAAATTTCAAGGGCCCCCAGGCGGTTTTCTTTATTTGCATTTAGGTCCCTCCAGGGACCTAAATGCAATATTTATCCCTTTATTTTATTGCATTTTTTATTACAATTATGCCCTTGCACTGTTTTTAGCATAACTTGAGCATCGTAGGTCCAAATTGCATGATTTTAGTGTCGTTTTGATCCTTATCTCATCCTCTACATTCTAACATACTTATTTGTCTCATTGACACTGTTTTAATTTAAGTGATTTTTTATGGAAAAATGGGACCATGCTCTACTTGTCTTGATTGATTTGATGACCGATTTTTAATGATGTGTTCAAATGGGCTCTAATTTCATTCTATATTACGTTGCTCTCATTTTAGGATATAATTGTAGGTATTTCTTGCATTTTATTCATCATGCATATTCTCTTGCATTATTTGCCATGCATCACTCTAACTTGCATAACTTGTAAAAATAAAAAATGCATACAGCATAGCATCGCCTTGTAAATATCATAGTGCATCATAATTTACATATGGACCTGAAACTGAAATTAATTGACATTATGCCTTCATGAATCGAAATTCAATACTTAGATTAGGCAGCCGTGTCCTTGTGTTCAACCTTGGTAGACTTACCAAGCATAAATATTCCACAGCATTCAAAGTTTGTGGTTTTTGCTGAACAAAATTCGCCTCCTGTACTACGAATTATTTATCATTATTATTGAGGCGAATTTTACGTTCATCAAATGGCGTCGTTGCCGGGGACACGACTTTGCTTAATTTTTGGATTTTGATTTTTTTATTTATTTCAAAAATTTTAGGTCCTCATTTCATGCATCATTTCTTTGCTGATTTAATTTCTCTGAGTTCCTAACTTTTCTCTTTTGTGGTAGGGCCCATGAAAATCGGGGACGCCTGATCGTCATGGAGGCGCGAAGTCGGGAGCTTCCGCTGAAGAGGCCGCAAAAGAAACCGTGAAGAAATTCTAGGTTTTTTTATCGGTCAAATTGCATTGCATTTTGTAAAAAAAAGGTAACTTGCATCTGCATATTTATTTTCAGTCTTGCATATTGTACAAAAAAAATCCCCCCCCATCACACACACACACACACTGCACATACTCACCCCCACCCTCCCCCTGTATATTGCACTCTCTCTCTCTATCTATCTCTCTCTGTCTCTCTCTCTCTCTGTATCTATTTTTCACGAAAACCCTCCCCCTCACCCTTGTATCATAGAACCCCCCCCTAACGCAGACCTCACTTAGGCTATTTGTAGCCTAAGTGTAGGGGGGACCTGCCAGCTCTTCCATCCCTCGATCCCGTCTTCTTGTACTTAGGCCAATTTTGGCCTAAGTATAGGGGGACCCTCCTTCTCAGTTCCGCTGTATCACCATGTACTTGAACCGAGCCTTGGCTTTATGGCACTTGTGCTATGAGGACATAGCAAATTTTAAGTATAGGGGGGTATACCGTATATTATTGTATATTACTTTAGCCTTAGCTCGCGTTTTAAAAACTTTTTAAAATTTTATTTTTCGGGCTGGGTTTTGGTAAACTAGTGAACTGAGTAAAATCCTGTAAAAATTAAAAATTGAGGTTTTAATTTTTGTAAATATTCCTGTATTAAAAAAAATTAAAAAAACTGAAAATCTTTCTTGTGAGGTTGACTCTGACTACTAAGTTTAGTAGGCATTTTCAGTGAGGGAACCTCGGTCTCCCTTAGCAGAGTGGGTGGTTTAGAGGACATCGCATACGGCCCCGTCCTCAAGTAACACGGGCCTCGGCCCGTACTTACACCCATACTGGCTGAAAGTGTATACTTTTATTTGAGCCTGGGCCAGTCATTGTCTCTCCGAGGAATTAAAAAAAATGAAAAATTAAAACCCATAAAAATTTGCAAAAGATAAAAATCACACAAAAATTCACTAACCCAAAGAGTTGGTGTATTCCTGACACATTCACACTCACGCAAGGCTTGAGGATTTTGAGGACACTGGATCTCTGGAATCTTGAGAGTCTGAGTTAACATGCCTTACTCATTAGGGTTTTCAAGACTTAAATATCCACACTCCTCTGGTTTGAAAGATTTGAGTGCTATATTGCACTCTTCATCTCCACCTTCAAGAAAATATGATCAGCACAGTCACTTCCACAACTGCATGATTGATGAGCTGAGATGAGATATTACTTGAGGAACTAGGACCAGAGATTTGAGTTTAGACCCGATCTTATGATATTCGAGGATGGGATAAAGTTAATGAAGGCTTCAGAAAACCTGAGTGTCAGCAAAAACCCTAGCCAGTATGTGAACAAGATTCATATGCTATCTCTTTGATATTTACCTAAAAGTGCCAGGGTGTGATGAAATTTAAAGGAACTTGTTGATCAGTGTGCACCAATCTCTTGGTAAAAGCAGTGGAGCTAGCCAACAAAAGAAATAAAATATCAAAGAAAAGCTCTAAATCCAAAGACAAATTCCAAATGAGCTTCCACCAATGGCGAGCGCTCCCAAACATTTTCAAAGTGTCCACTTGGACCAAGCGCTAATTAGGACCAAGGAGTCGGGCTGACACCACAAAAAGGGCCCTGCATCGTAAGCGATACAAGTCTGGGTGTCGAAGGTATCTTAGATACTCAGAAAAGACACACCCCGATGTATTCCCAGAAAAACAAGTGCAGGCGACTCCAACTCTCTTGACGGACACATTGATAATCAAAGTATTAATATACATGTGTTGAGTAAAAGGCACTCGAGAGGCCCCTGGTTCCAATGTGAGGGTGAGAAAATTAGACACAATCCCAGTACCTCCATCATCTGGCCGTCCATCAACATTTCAAAGTCTGACAAACTAATGAGACGGTGGACTGAAGCAAGAACATACTTATTCCCTAGTATTGAGGATTAGGTCTAGAGGAAGATCTTTGGGACTAGAACTTTGGGTGATGCATCGACTCGGCTCTCATGAAATGCAGTACACTAAATGTCATATCCTTATATTATATGTACAAAAAGAGAGTATGATAATCAGAGAAGTTGGATTCCTTCTGACTAAGGCTTGGATAAACCCAGAATTTTAGGATCACTTAGGTCAAGGGTCTTCGAAAGATCAAGCCTTTAATTTTTCACACACACTGTCAGGAATTAATCCGACTCCTTCATTCTTTAGATGCTCGATGACGAGCATAGTTTAAGTATAGGGGTATGATGAATCTCGTATTCATCATGCTAAAAACTCTCTATTAAAACCCCTGTCTTAAATAAACCATTAAAATCTCCTTTAATTCTTTGATTTTATCATGTACTATATTGTGTATAAATTACCATTAATTTATTGTATTTAATTTCTCTTATTTTTTTGTATCTATTTTACCACTAAAAAACCCCTAAAAATTAGGTAGATAACTTGTCTATAAATCACTGACCCTTAAAAAGATAAAAAATACAAAAAATCTCAAAACCGTAACTTGGTGTTTTTATCTCCTTAAAAATACCCCCCAAAAATAGCTTTTGTACAGATGACCTCTTTTGGCTTTTTGACCAACATAAAAGTTGTAGATCTCGTCGAGACGAGCAACTTTCATGTTTTGACTTTTTCCAAATTCGGCCTCTAACTATTTCTTTGATATTTTTCTTTGTATTTTTCTTTGAATTATTCTGATTGGGCCACGTGGCACCCCCTCAGCCCGCCCACATGGCCCGCTTCCCTTGCTGCCATCTGGCGCGTCTCCTGGGCCGTTAGATTACACCATCCCCACCTCCATCCTCGTCGTTCACTCCGCTCCAATCCTCAGCCGTTGATCTGACTTCCAGATCAGATCATAGCCGCTCACTAGTGCCTGTTCCTTAGCCGCTCGATTGATCTCTCATCCTACGCCTCTCCGTACGCCACGTCGCATCTTCACGTCAGCCACCCGATCTCCACATCATTCCATCGGGACCGCTCTTTAGCGCCCTTGCCTCAACCGTACGATCTAACCCCCAGATCAAATCTGAGCCACACATAGACGCCGCAAAGCTAGCCCTCAGATCCACACCCATCCCTCGGCCATCAACGCACCACGTCTCCCCTTCATTTCAGCCGCCCGATCGCACTTGCATCCTAGGGTCCACCGTCATCCACGTTACCAAAACTTTCCCAACCATCCGATCATGCTCAACTCTTCATCTAGGCCATTCGTTAGCGCCTAAGCCTCCGCCGTAGGATCAGATCTTTGATCTGATCCCATCCCTCCATCAACGCACCCTCCTGACCGTTGGATCGAACGATCCAACAGTCCAGAACCCGTCGTCAACCTCCGTAACCCCCCTCACCTCCAGCCGTTTCACCTCGCCGACCCGCTCCCCCTTCCTATTTTGGAAAACAGCTCCGACCGACTCTCCCGCTCATAACGCCTACCCCGCAAAGCCCTGACTTCCGACATCTTCACGTAACCCTCCTCTAAACCTCGCCTTCACTCCTCGCCATCAAATCTCCATTGCAAACCCCCGCCATCACCACTTGTAACACCATCTCCTTCGCCAATAAAAGACCCTCCCCCACCACCTGAGATCGTCGTCCACCAATTTGGGCCTTCACCTAGCTTCGTCCGCCCCTCTGGTGACAACGGAGGGGCGGAATTGAGAGGCGACGATGGTGATTGGCCTGGTGTTGACCCACAGCGGCACTCCGCCGTGTCCAGGTGGTCCAACCACCCCTGAGCTCCGTGCCCCGGCCGCGCACGCAGGGCGAAGACCCCGAGCTCCACCGGAGCTCGATCCCAGGCCGCTACCTCTGCTAACTCCTCGCTCCGGCGGGGAGACTTTTTCTTCTCCGTTTCTTCGATTTATTACACCACCCTCAACCATTTCCACCTTCGTCTAATCGCACCATCAGCTTCGCAAACATCCCAGCACCCTCGCGCACCCATCTCCTTCCTCCAGAACCCCCTCGCGCCCTGACTCCGCTCCTCCGTCCCCACGACGGAGGACTCGCTTGAGCCATCATCTTCTCCACCTCCGCCGGCTCCCATTCACCCACCTCTCACTCACATTCCACACGCACAAGCTTCGGCTATAATCTAACCTTGCAGATCCTCAATGGCCGGAGCAAGTCACCCCGCTCCGATCGACAGCTCCGCCACCGGCAGCCCTTCATCGATCTGCCCTTCTTCATGCTGTCGGAGCACCGCATCGCCACCGGCTTCCTCGCGAGGACCTCAGCCATCTCCTTCGATCTTCAGGTGGACTCGCGAGGCTCGGCGGAGCTCTGAGCGTGTCACCGGAGCCCCGCCTCTTCAGGTGACTCGCGGAGGAGGATGACCGTACAGGCACCGTTCGATCCTCCTGATCGGGCGGTCCAGATGATGCCACGTGGTCGACCCGAGCCTCTTCCCCGACCTATAGGCTCGGGTCGTCCGAGCCTCAAGATGAACCACAGAAAGCGGCCACGTGTCCCGAACCTGAGGTGGCGCCTGAGCCTAGGCGCCTCACGTGCGAGGCACGTGGGGTCCTGGGTAAATTGCAGAGAAGACCCCAGAAGATTATATATTTGCATTTTGGTCCCCAGACACGTGCCTCACGTACGTGCCTGGGTAAATTATAGGGAGTCCCTCGAAGTTTTCTGAAATTGCAATTATGCCCCTGCGCGCACATGGACAAATTTCAAGGGCCCCCAGGCGGTTTTCTTTATTTGCATTTAGGTCCCTCCAGGGACCTAAATGCAATATTTATCCCTTTATTTTATTGCATTTTTTATTACAATTATGCCCTTGCACCGTTTTTAGCATAACTTGAGCATCGTAGGTCCAAATTGCATGATTTTAGTGTCGTTTGATCCTTATCTCGTCCTCTACATTCTAGCATACTTATTTGTCTCATTTGACACTGTTTTAATTTAAGTGATTTTTTATGGAAAAATGGGACCATGCTCTACTTGTCTTGATTGATTTGATGATCGATTTTTAATGATGTGTTCAAATGGGCTCTAATTTCATTCTATATTACGTTGCTCTCATTTTAGGATATAATTGTAGGTATTTCTGACATTTTATTCATCATGCATATTCTCTTGCATTATTTGCCATGCATCACTCTAACTTGCATAACTTGTAAAAATAAAAAATGCATACAGCATAGTATCGCCTTGTAAATATCATAGTGCATCATAATTTGCATATGGACCTGAAACTGAAATTAATTGACATTATGCCTTCATGAATCGAATATCAATACTTAGATTAGGCAGCCGTGTCCCTGTGTTCGACCTTGGTAGACTTGCCAAGCATAAATATTCCACAACATTCAAAGTTTGTGGTTTTTGCTGAACAAAATTCGCCTCCTGTACTACGACTTATTTATCATTATTATTGAGGCGAATTTTACGTTCATCACTCCTCAACAATCCAGATCAGAACAAATCCACATACACAAACTCTAATGATCATGAATCTTTTCTTATACGGTGTAAGTGATGTGTAGCTCCTTGATGAACCGCTAAATCGGCCCTCTAATAGTACTGAATTAGCACTTGGAATCGTCATCGTAGCCGGGCCAATTCGGGTCATCAAAAGACCATCTCATTGATATTTCAATAAGAATAAGATGGTCGTATTTTTTTACTTAGTAAGATACCAAGGTCGAACTCAGGGACACGAGCCTCTCTCGTATTATCTGGATTTTTATTTATTTTAACTAAGTGTTGAATTAGAGAACATATAGGTCAAAGTGTGCCACAAGACTAAGACAATGCATTGAAAACAAAACATGCAATTTTTTTTATTTTATTTTCTTATAATGCAGATAAATGCAATGCGATGCAACGGAAATATGCCCTAGGTAAAAATGATGAGCAAAATTAAACGAGAGTCAATTTCAAGTTTAATTAAAGTGGCAGATTTGATGAACAATTTTAAACAAGGCATTAGTTCAAGCTTGAATAGACACAAGGCTACTAGTTAATGCATAAAAATCATTGTGTCCAAAATAACAATTAAGCATGCCATTAGAAAGACCATCAAATAAGCTTCAAAATGAAACTGAAATCAACTCAATCGGACATACGGAGCTCAAGATATGCAAGAAAGAGGTCAAGGGCATAACTGAAAGAAAAACATGAAATAAAACTGTAGACAGGTCCCTGGGAGGGACTAAAATGTAATAATAAAAAAGACTGGGACCTTCCCTGTAAATACCCCACACACAGGGACATTTTTGCAAATTTGAAAACCCACGAGGGTATCAATGCAAAATGCCCACAGGTGCGTGTGTGATGCACATGATCTGGACCTGGATACAAAATGGAGAAGTTGGCGGGGTCTTTGCGCAATTTACCCAGATGGCACGTGCTATGCACGCGCCATCCAGGCTCGGAGGAAGACTTGGGCTCGGGGAGGTTCGGCGTAGGCTCGGGACATCTGAGCCTATGGCTCTGGTGTGGAGGCTCGGTGTAGGCTCTGGAGGCGCCACGTGGATAACTGTGGACCATCCGATCACAAAGATCGAGTGGCTCCTGGAGTCGTATGCGTGGCTGCTCGTACACCGTTGGATCTTCGAAGATCCAACGGTATCTGAAGTCGATGGCGTGGCCTCATCTGGGCCGTTGGATGGTCGCTGAGAGAGGACCATCCAACGGCAACTGCTTCTCCTCCCTCATCTGCGGCTGGCGGCGGAAGCCGAGCTCCGGCGAAGGAGCTCCAGCTCCGCCGCTCCATCTTGGACATGTCAGCCTTCCCCGGAGCTCCATGAATGATCGTCGATGAAGCTCGGAGCTCGGGGAAGGCGTTGAACCTTCCTGATCGTTCCATCGGAGCGTTGATGACAATGGCGAGGTTGGCGAAGTTGGCTCTGACGGTTATTCCAACCATTGAGGTCTCAAAGACCTGCATCATTAGTGCAATAGCCGAAGCAAAGCACATATGTGCGTGAGCGGGACGGGGTTCCATGCGAGCGAAGAGAGCGAGGAACCAGAGCTCCATCTCCGGCGATCGGTGAGGAGGTAGGTCGTGGGTGTCAGGGTAGTGGAGAAAGGGAAGAGGTGAGCGGGGAGATGCGCGAGAATGAAGGGAGTGAGGCGGAGCTCAAGGGGGGGGGGTTCAATGAAGGGCGAAATTGGCCGAATAAGCCTAATTAATTACGAGAAATTAATAAAAAAATGCAATGGAGGTATAAGGGGCTTACCTGATCGGATAAGGCGGACGGAGGCTTGGGCTGGGGCTCGATTCGAGCCCCGGGTCTTCGCTGAACACCTGCAACCAGTTGGTGCAGCTCGAGCGGGCTTGAAGGCACCGCAACACCGCCGCGATCGGCGGAGGGTCTCACCGGGGAGGGAAGTCATCTTCGCTCGATCCTTCCGCCTCCCCCTGTCACAGGGAGGCGGAGGAGGGCTGGGCTTCCTCCCGCGTAAAGATGGACAAGGTGGATCGAGGGAGGTGTCGGTGTATTTGAAGAAGGTGATGGCGGAACTGGTAAGTGAGGTCGTGGGTGTCGAGGGAGATGTGGGACGACTGGAGGAGAATCATGGAACGTGGAGGCATGCGCGATGAAGAGGGAAGAGTGGGGAAGGTCATGGGGCAGTTGGCGAGGGGCGAGGTGGTCGGAGAGGGTGGCGGAAATAGGAAGGGGCAAGAGCGTGCGCAAGATGGGGAACGTGTGAGAGAGGAGGGCCCGAGGTGGAAGACAAAGTGCTGGCCGTTGGATCTTGAGATCCAACGGCTAGTAGTTGGGTGCGAAAGAACGGTAGGGATGTGATCTGATTCAACGCGATCAAAGGGCGGCGGATGAGCCACGTGTCACTTTGTGGGCCAAGCGCGAGTGGACGGACCAGATCAGAGATGGACGTTTGATCGGGCGATTGATATCCTCGAGGCCGTGAACGGTGGAGATCAATGCTCTTAGGAGCTGATTGGGTGGAGGACAATGTGGCCACGTGGCGCACTGAGGGGTGAGCGGGTACGGGCGGTGGATATGAGGACCTGGGAAGATCAGACGATGAGGGATTTCAGGCGGTGTGGCGCGAATGGTGCCGTTGGATCAGGAGAAGATCCGACGACCGAGGGCGCGGGCGGATGAAGCAAGGAGAGCGGGCCACGTGGCTCACCCAGAACGAGCCACGTGGCCCAATCAGGTTATTCTGATTTTCCAGCTGACTTTTGAAGGAACAAATAGCCGAATTTGAGAAAACTCAAAACATAAAAGTTGTAGATCTCGATGAGATCTACAAGTTTCATGTTGACCAAAACTGGAGATGAGGTCAACTGAAGTCACCAAATATTTTTTTAAGGGTATTTTTAAGGCTAAAAATACCACGGATTTTAATTTTGACATTTTTTGTGATTTTTAGTTTATTAGAGACTCAGATAATTACAGGACTTTAACTGAGTTTTATTGACACAAAGCATAAGCAAGGGGGTTAATAAATAGAAATTGTGATGATGAAATTGGGTTTCATCACCCTCTATACTTAAACTATGCTCGTCCTCGAGCATTAAAGACAATGAATGAGCTGGATTAAGCCCCTTGTGCATGTGAGTACAGGATCCGATCCGGTCAAGTTTACTCAACTTTAGTGGTCCAAAATCCTAGAGTTCAACCCAGCCTTAACCAAGAGGCACCCAATTCCTCTAATTCTCCAGACTCTCTCTGATGTACAATATACTAAGGATATGAACTTTAGTGTTGACTGCAATTTCGAGAGTAGAGTCAAATCTTCACCCAAAATCTTGGTCCGAGAAATTCTCCTAAGGACCCAATCCTCCCTAAGGACCCAATCCTCAACACTAGGGAATAAATCAAATCTTGCGTTCGATCCACTGTCTCTTTAGTTGTCAGACTTAGAAAATGTAGATGGCAAGCCAGTAATGGAGGGTAAGGGATTGTGTCATTTCTTCTCTCCCTCTCATTGGAACAAGGATTCTCTCTAGTGCCTTTTACGCAACACATTTTTTTTTGGTGTTGATCAGTGCGTCCGTCAAGAGAAGTTGGAGCTGTCTGCACTTGTTTTCCTGGGAGTACACCGGGGTATGCCTTTTTTGAGTACCTATCATACCTTCTACACCCAGACTTGTAGCATTTACGATGCAGAGCCCTTTTTTGATGCAAGCCCGACTCCTGGTCCTAATAGCGGTGGTCCAAGTGGACACTTTGAAAAGTTTGGGAGCGCTCGCCTTTGGTGGAAGCTCTTTGATATTTGACTTTGTGGAATGAGAGCTTTTCTTTGGAATTTCATTGACTTGTATAATTTGTGGCTAGCTCCTCTGCTTTTACCAAGAGTTGGCGCACACTGATCAACATTTTTATTTAATCACACCTTGGCACTTAGGTCAATATCAAGAGATTAGTATAAGAACCAAGTTCTCATACTGGCTAATATTGCTGACACTCAGGTTTCATGAAGCCTCCAAAGATTTTATCCCATCCTCGAGCATCATTAGATCAAATCCAAACTCGACTTCCTCATCCCAATTCCTCAAGTGAAAAATCAATCATCTCATCAAAAACCGCAGTCGTGCATGTGATGTGCTGATCATATTCTTTATGTCTGAGACTAAGCATGGAATATAGCATGCAAATCTAGAAAACTAGGGGAATTTAGATGATTAAGTCTATGACCCTGATGGCTAAGGCTGGTTAACCTAAAATCACAAAGACCTCATAAAACTAAGTCTCCTTGATCATTTCAGATCCTGGGTGGAAGTGTAAGTGTAGAGGATTAATTCAACTTCTTCATTCAAAAACAAAACAACAATTTTTTTTGGACTTTAAGAGATATTGGGACTGCCTAAACTCAATTAAGCATATGCAATTCAGCCAGTATGGATGTAAGTACAGGCCAAAGCCCGTTGCTTGAGGAGGGGGCCTTACGTGATGTCCTCTAAACTATTCAATCTGCTAAGAGCGAACCCTCACTGAATGCGGCTACTTAATTGAGCTTAGTAGTCACTAACGGCTCTTAAAGGATTTTGGGTTTTTCTCATTTTTATGGATTTTAATTAAAGGTTAAAACACATGTAAGACTCAACTTTCCTTGAAAAGAGATAGAAATTTTTCAAAACCATGTCACACAAATAAAAAGTTTTCAAAACATTTTCAAAGATTTTTTCAAAATAAGGAAAAATCATTTTCGAAAATATTTTTATCAAAATAGTCTAACATAGTATAGAAAAGTTGTGAAAAACATTTGAGTCATCTTAGTTCAAAGAATTTTACTTTAGCCAAAAAAGTTTTAAATTTTTCAGATTATAGATAAAGTAAGTATACGGTATATACGGTATACCCCTCTAGACTTAAACTTTTCTATGTCCTCATAGCACTAGATGTTACAAGTCCATAGGTCCATTTAAATATAAAGAAATATACATGAGCTAAGAGGGGTTCCCCCTATACTTAGGTTAGAAGTAACCTAAGTATAAAGACAAGGAAAGGAGAGTAGAGAAAATCACGGGGACTCGGGTCCCCCCTATACTTAGGCTGAGATTAGCCTAAGTATAAAGATGGAGTTTGATGTTGGGAGGGGCCCAAGGTGAACGAAGAAGATGGATGGATTTACAAATGATCGGATGAATCTGCGGAGATGGATGGAGTGACTAAGGTTCTGAGGAATGTAACGAAGCAATCATGGCTCAATCAAGCAAGCAACACCCTTTAATTTCACCAACTCACGCATGAAACCAACCGAGGTTGGTTTATTATCTTGTCGGTTTTATTGGTGATAAAACATTAGATTTTACGCATAGAAAAAATGTTAAGTGACGAAAAATGCGTAAACGAGGGTGTCGCTCTCCCAAAACCAAAATTTTACTCCATTATAGGTTGACTTGCAATTAACAGTCCAAGTTATTATTTAAGGTTGTCATTAAATTAGGGTTAGCACATAAATCAAGAAATCATCGTCTGCCATTCATTCCCATTTTCCATTTAACCTAGGTGATCAAGCTAGGAAAGGGAAACCGAGAAAAGCTGCGTATTCAATAAAACCATGATATAAGCTAAGCGAGAAATCATGCAGTGACTTGGCGAAAAATCCGTGAGATACTTAGGCTGTTTTGAAAACCAAAATCAATATGCATGCAAGTCGATAAAGGCCACACCTAATCATGCTTCTATTAGCGGGGAAAAATATCTTTTAAATTGGCTAAGTGAAGCGAAACTACGTGCGTCTTGAATTAAGGTGTGACCTACCTACGAGAAAGCACATAAAAATATGAATTTGAAACTAAGCTTGAAGAGCCGCGTGCCTGGTCCTAGGTCGACACTCAAGTGGGGACGATCCCCACAAAACCACGATCGTTCGATTACAATCGCGAACCT
The DNA here is from genome assembly GCA_037367405.1 of Ottelia alismoides. Classification (NCBI taxonomy): domain Eukaryota; kingdom Viridiplantae; phylum Streptophyta; class Magnoliopsida; order Alismatales; family Hydrocharitaceae; genus Ottelia; species Ottelia alismoides. The sequence continues at coordinate 83,239 of JAZKJV010001151.1, read as the reverse complement.
TCGATCGAAAACCGTTGTAAAAGATGAATTATTACATGCAACAATGATATGCAAAAAATAAAAATGCGAGATATTTTTTTTCTATTTGCTCCAAGCCAGCTTCTGCGGCTCCTCACAGCGGAAAGCATCGGCTCGTCGCCTCCTTGAACCATCAAGGGCCCTACCACAAAAACAATGTTTAGAGATCAACCGAAAAGAAAATTTTATAATACAAAATAGATGAACAATTTGACCTATAAAATGAACACTAAATTAAATAAACAAAAATCCAAAAAATACAAGAAATAAGCCGTGTCACCGGCAACGGCGCCATTTGATGAACCGCTAAATCGGCCCTCTAATAGTACTGAATTAGCACTTGGAATCGTCATCGTAGCCGAGCCAATTCGGGTCATCAAAAGACCATCTCATTGATATTTCAATAAGAATAAGATGGTCGTATTTTTTTACTTGGTAAAGATACCAAGGTCGAACTCAGGGACACGAGCCTCTCTTGTATTATCCGGATTTTTATTTATTCTAACTAAGTGTTGAATTAGATAACATATAGGTCAAAGTGTGCCACAAGAATAAGACAATGCATTGAAAACAAAACATGCAATTTTTATATTTTATATTTTTATAATGCAGATAAATGCAATGCGATGCAACGGAAATATGCCCTAGGTAAAAATGATGAGCAAAATTAAACGAGTGTCAATTTCAAGTTTAATTAAAGAGGCAGATTTGATGAACAATTTTAAACAAGGAATCAGTTCAAGCTCGAATAGACACAAGGCTACTAAATAATGCATAAAAATCAATGTGTCCAAAATAACAATTAAGCATGCCATTTAAAGACCATCAAATAAGCTTCAAAATGAAACTGAAATCAACTCAATCGGACATACGAAGCTCAAGATATGCAAGAAAGAAGTCAAGGGCATAACTGAAAGAAAAACATGAAATAAAATTACAGACAGGTCCCTGGGAGGGACTAAAATGTAATAACGAAAAAGACCGGGACCTTCCTTGTAAATACCCCACACACACAGGGGCATTTTTGCAAATTTGAAAACCCACAAGGGTATCAATGCAAAATGCACACAGTTGTGCGTGTGATGCACGCGATCTGGACCTGGATGCAAAATAGAGAAGTTGGCGGGGCCTTTGCGCAATTTACCCAGATGGCACGTGCTATGCATGCGCCATCTAAGCTCGAAGGAAGACTCGGGATCGGCAGAGGCTCGGCGCTGGTTCGACCAGCCTTGGGTGCTGGCTCGGGCTGTTCGAAGCTCCAGGAGGTTCGGCGTAGGCTCAGGACATCCGAGCCTATGGCTCTGGTGTGGAGGCTCGATGTAGGCTCTGGAGGCACCACGTGGATAACTGTGGACCATCCAATCACAAAGATCGAGTGGCTCCTGGAGTCGTATGCGTGCCTGCTTGTACACCGTTGGATCTTCGAAGATCCAACGGTATCTGAAGTCTATGGCGTGGCCTCGTCTGGGCCGTTGGATGGTCGCTGAGAGAGGACCATCCAACGACAGCTACTTCTCCTCCCTCATCTGCGGCTGGCGGCGGAAGCCGAGCTACGGCGAAGGAGCTCCAGCTCCGCCGCTCCATCTTGGACCTGTCAGCCTTCCATGGAGCTCCATGAATGATCGTCGATGAAGCTCGGAGCTCGGGTAAGGCATTGAACCTTCCTGATCGTTCCATCGGAGCGTTGATGACAATGGCGAGGTTGGCGAAGTTGGCTCCGACGGGTATTCCGACCATTGAGGTCTCGAAGACCTGCATCGTTAGTGCAATAGCCAAAGCAAAGCGCATATGTGCGTGAGCGGGACGGGGTTCCGTGCGAGCGAAGAGAGCGAGGAACCGGAGCTCCATCTTCGGCGATCGGAGAGGAGGTGGGTCGTGGGTGTCCAGGTAGTGGAGAAAGGGAAGAGGTGAGCGAGGAGATGCGCGTGAATGAAGGGAGTGAGGCGGAACTCAAGGGGGGTTCAGTGAAGGGCGAAATTGGCCGAATAAGCCTAATTAATTACGAGAAATTAAGAAAAAATGCAATGGAGGTAGAAGGGGCTTACCTGATCGGATAAGGCGGATGGAGGCTTGGGTTGGGGCTCGATTCGAGCCTCGGGTCTTCGCTGAACACCTGCAGCCAGTTGGTTCAGCTCGAGCGGGCTTGAAGGCGCCGCAACACCGTCGCGATCGGCGGAGGGTCTCACCGGGGAGGGAAGTCATCTTCGCTCGATCCTTCCGCCTCCCCCTGTCACAGGGAGGTGGAGGAGGGCTGGGCTTCCTCCTGCGTAAAGATGGACAAGGTGGATCGAGGGAGGTGGTGGTGTATTTGAAGAAGGTGATGGAGGAACTGGTAAGTGAGGTCGTGGGTTTCGAGGGAGATGTGGGACGACCGGAGGAGAATCATGGAACGTGGAGGCATGCGCGAGGAAGAGGGAAGAGTGGGGAAGGTCGTGGGGCAGTTGGCGAGGGGTGAGGTGGTTGGAGAGGGTGGCGGAAATAGGAAGGGGCAAGAGCGTGCGCGAGATGGGGAACGTGTGAGAGAGGAGGGCCCGAGGTGGAAGACGAAGTGCTGGCCGTTGGATCTTGAGATCCAACGGCTAGTATTTGGGTGCGAAAGAACGGTAGGGATGTGATCTGATTCAACGCGATCAAAGGGCGGCGGATGAGCCACGTGTCGCTTTGTGGGCCAAGCACGAGTGGACGGACCAGATCAGAGATGGGCATTTGATCGGGCGGTTGATATCCTCGAGGCCGTGAACGGTGGAGATCAATGCTCTTAGGAGCTGATCGAGTGGAGGGCAATGTGGCCACGTGGCGCACTGAGGGGTGAGCGGGTACGGGCGGTGGAGATGAGGACCTGAGAAGATCAGACGGTGAGGGATTTCAGGCGGTGTGGTGCGAATGGTGCCGTGGATCAGGAGAAGATCCGACGGCCGAGGGCGCGGGCGGATGAAGCAAGGAGAGCGGGCCACATGGCTCACCCAGAACGGCCACGTGGCCCAATCAGATTATTCTGATCTTCCAGTTGACTTTTGAAGGGACAAATGACCGAATTTGAGAAAACACAAAACATGAAAGTTGTAGATCTCGATGAGATCTACAAGTTTCATGTTGACCAAAACTGGAGATGAGGTCAATTGAAGTCACCAAATATTTTTTTTAAGGGTATTTTTAAGGCTAAAAATACCACGGATTTTAATTTTACCATTTTTTGTGATTTTTAATTTATTAGAGACTCAGATAATTACAGGACTTTAACTGGGTTTTATTGACACAAAGCTTAAGCAAGGGGGTTAATAAATGGAAATTGTGATGATGAAATCGGGTTTCATCACTCCCCACCTCAGAAATGGCAAAGTAACCACCCCCTCAACAAGGTAACTCTAATACCCTAGTCTAACAGCTCTTTCCTCGAGGATCGGGGTGTTCCCATCTAAGTTCAAATACAATTGTCTCAAGAAGAGGAGGAAGAAGAGAATGGACCATGTCCAGTGTAGCCACGTATCCTTGGGAGCCCAACTAGTGTAGCTAAGTCTCCCTGCTGCAAGCTTCATGAGATGAGAATGTGTAACATAAGCTTTGATTTATTTGGCTATATACACTCCGGTGGGTATTTCATCTTCTATCAGACCCACCACTTTTTTGGAGTTTTTCTTTCTTTTGCATATTTTTTTGATTTGCATATGTACAACATATCTACATGGTGCATCATATATACATAAGGAGTTTCTCCTCTTGAGCTAGTAGACTATCCCTCTTTTGAAGCATTATTGCAACCCACAACTCCTGTCTTTAGACATCAACACCGCCAGACCAAGTTGAGACGTACTTCCTTCACTAAAAGAAGACAAGAGGTTCCGCCTAGAAGTACTACCCTTGTATGCTAACCCAAGCCAAAGGAAACTGCCTCCTTACCACCTCATCCGTAGAGAGCTATGTGTAAGGTGTTGGTGCAAGTAAAGCCATTGTCTGTGAGATTCATGTGTGTATTGTTAAATATTCTACTTAGGCTCATCAAGATGACATGTTATCATAGCCTAGTGGACTCAAAGAATTAAGTCACGAATGGACCTGAAGAGTCTCAACCCTAAGCCCTATAAGGTTCCTTTTATAATTAAGTGAATTAAGATCTTAACCAATCTCCATTTTCCAATTAAATTCCAGTCTAGTTTAAATGTCAACTATGAGTCAGAAAAACTATACAAGTATATACAAAAAGCTTTATATGCAAGATTTTTGAAAATGTGCAAAATTTTTGAAAAATATTTGAATGTATGCGTGAATGCAGAAGTTTTGGAAAATTTATACAAACATTTACACATGGATTTTTTCAAACCTTTATTTTTTAAACATTTGACAAAAAATTTGTACTATATACATAATTTTGATATAAAAAATATTTACAAAAATTTTACAAAAAAATATTTTTACAAACATTTGTACAAAACTAATTTTTATAAATAGCTATGTATGTGCAAGAAAGAATTTTAAAATTTTTACGGTTTTTAGGTAAAGGATTTTAGTCATTTTATTTATTAGCACACTCACACAAAGTACGAGTTATGGCTAAAGTAAATATGAAATATATACAACACCCCCTATACTTAGCTCGAACGATGTCCTTAGAGTGAATCAAGAGAGTTGAAGAAGACATAACTCATGCTTAGTATAGGGCAGTGAAAAGGAATGCTATACTACAACGATGACTCAAAGAATAGAATGAAGAGGGCTCGGTGTTTCCCCCTATACTTAGGATCAAGTAATCCTAAGTATAGAAGACTGTACATGAAGGGAAAATCGAGTGATAGAATGTACAGGTCTACCTCCCCTATACTTAGGGTAAAATATCCCTAAATATAGGCAGCAAAATAGAGGTAAAAAGAATCAAAAGAATAATCAAGAGTTTGACACCCCCATATACTTAGGGTAAAGTGCACCCTAAGTATAGCACAATCACAAGTTGTTGGACTAAAGAATGAGATGATATGGACATCTGGATCTATACAAAGCGGAAGACAATGATGATCACGCATGAGATGTAATAGATGTGAGTCAAAGATCACATCTCATGCAAAATGAATCGGGGCGACATCAACGACCAGCAACTCATGATCTAGATATGGCTTGAGTCGCTGACCGTTAACACGAAAGGTGGAATCAGATGACATCTCAGATATGTCGATACTCCCGTTGTCACACACCTTTCGGATCAAGTATGGTCCCCTTCCACTTGCTCTGCAATTTCCATGGAAATAATCTATTCCATGGAAATAATCTAAGCCTGGCATTAAACAACCATACTCTCTGATCTGGCTCAAACTGCTTATAGCTGATGTGAGAATCATGCCATATCTTCACTAGCTCCTTGTATTGTAGGCTGCTCGAAAAGGCTGTGTCTCTAAGCTCCTCCAGGGCTGCCAATTCTGCCTTCCTTTGATCACCGATACACACTGGATCCAATAATATATATGTGACAAACCAAAGTAACTTGTGCCTAATCTCAACAGGTAAATGGTAGGGCTTGCCATAAACGAGATGAAAGGGTGATGTAACCAAAGGAGTCTCAAAGAAAGTCCGATATGCCCACAAGACCGAGTCCAAAAGCTGTGACCAATCCTTTCGGTCTGGGCGGACTACCTTCTGTAATATCGTCTTGATCTCCCTATTCGATACTTCAACAAGACCATTAGTTTGAGGTGATATGGAGTGGCAACTCGATGGTCTATGTTGAACTCGCTAGCAAGGGCCTTTACCTTGTCGTTGACGAAATGAGACCCCCCATTAGATATCGAAACTCTAGGCACCCCGAACCGTGAAATGATATTCTTCCTCAAAAATTTGCAAACAGTTCTAGCATCTGCGGTTCAGGCGGGTATGGTCTCAACCCAATGACTCACATAATCCACGACCAACAGAATGTACTCGAATCCCTGACTCTTAGGGAATGGACCCATGTAATTGATGCCCCATGCGTTAAAAACCTCACAGAAGTGAATGGGCTGCATCGGCATCATATCACGCTGTCCACAAGTGCCCATCCTCTGAATGTCAGTACTCCTCTTCACGAATTCATCAGAATCATTGAAGAGGGTGGGCCACCATAGGCCAGATTGGGGCACTTTCTGTGTCGTTCTCCTCCCAGAGTGATGTCCTCCTGCCTCAAGCTTGTGGCAGTATGTGAGGACGCTATGGTGCTCCTCCTGAGGAATGCACCAACGCCAGACACTATCCCCTCCTTCATGATAAAGGATGGGATCCTCCCAGTGGTAGAACTTGGCCTTCGCAAGGAAAGTCTCAAGTCGCTGCCTGGGCCAACCTTGTAGAATTTTCTTGCAACAAGATAGTTCACAATGTCAGTGCACCATGGGAGCGAGGCGATAGCAAGGATCGCCTCATCTGGGAAGGTCTCAGAGATGGGATCAGTCTGCTCAGATTCCTCAAGATTCTCTAATCGGGAGAGATGATCTGCCACCACATTCTTAACTCCAGATTTATCCTTAATATCAATATCAAACTCCTGGAGTAGAAGGATCCATCTAGTCAGTCTCGCTTTGTCATCATTCTTTTCCATGAGGTACCTGATGGCGGTATGATAAATAAAGATAATCACTCTGGATCCAATGATATACGATCTGAACTTGTCCAAGGCAAAAACTACGACTAGCATCTCCTTCTCAGTGACAGTGTAGTTCCGCTGTGCGGCATCCAATGTACGACTAGCGTAGTGAATGACAAGAGGAACTCCATCCCTCCTCTATCCCAACATGACTCCTACAGTAAAATCGGAGGCATCCGTCATGATCTCGAATGGGAGTGACCAATCAAGCGACTACAGGACATAAGCCTCAACAAATAGACTCTTGAGAGTCTCAAATGACGCAAGACACTTATCATCTAGAATGAACTCGGTGACTTTCGTCAGCAAGTCAGTCAACGATCAAGCAATCCTACTGAAATCGTGAATGAATCGTCGGTAGAAACCGACATGCCCTAGAAAAGACCATAACTGTCGCAGATTGGACGGTGGAATGAGTTTCCTGATGATATCCACCTTGGCCGGATCAATCTCCATGCCCCTATTCGAGATGATATGACCAAGCACCGTCCCTTGAGTCACCATGAAGTGACTCTTCTCCCAGGATTAAACAAGATGCACCTCGATGCAACGTTGAAGGACGCGGTCTAGGAAGTCAAGACAAGCATCAAACCCATCGCCATAGACCGAAAAGTTATCCATGAAGACCTCTAAGAAGTCACACCATGTCCGAGAAGATGGACAATATGCACCTTTGGAATGCCGTCGGGGCGTTACATAGACCAAAGGGCATCCGTCTTAAAAGCATATATCCCAAACAGACAAGTGAATGTCATCTTGTCCTGATCTTCAGGCGCAATGGCCACCTGATTGTAGCCGGAGTACCAGTCAAGAAAGTAGTAATGACTCTTCCTAGATAGCCTCTCTATAATCTGATAAATAAAAGCCAGCGGGAGATGATCCTTCTTGTGTCCTGATTCAATCGTCTGTAGTCCACACAGACCCTCCAAGAAGTGGGTACCCGGGTAGCTATCTCCTCTCCAGACTTGCTCACAACTGTAGTGATGCCCGTCTTCTTGGGCGCTACATGTAATGGACTAACCCATTTGGAGTCGAAGATGGGGTAGATAAAATCGGCGCTCCACCATTTCGAGATTTCCTTCATGACAAGCTCTCGAAGATTCGGGTTCAACCGTCACTGGAACTCACGTGATAGCTTGGTGCCCTCTTCAAGATAGATATGGTGGAAGCACAGGGCCAGACTTATCCCTTGGAGATCAGCTACGCTCCATCCTATCACCTTGCGGTTCTTTTCAAGAACCTCCATCAAACGAGATTCTTGTTCTCCAGTCAAATCTGTTGAGATAATGACCGGGTGCATCTCATGCTCGTCCGCAGGGAACCTATACTTCAACGACTGCGACAAAGGATTCAGCTCTGGGCAATTGGGAGCTGGAAAATCTAGCCTCTGAAATGTTTGAGTGGAGGCAATCAAATCTGTGTGGGAGAACTCTCGCTGATCATGAAAAGCTGGTGTAGACTGATCTACTGGTGTATCTATACTCTGTATCGGATCAGTCTCCACCGTAGCTGCTGGCTCTGTAGGAATAAGACATGGTATCAACTCATCAAACTCGGCCCAATCTATGTCTGACTCTAAGGCATCTGAATCTGAATCACACGAAATGAAAACTGCCTCGCTATCCTGAACACGGTCCTCAGCCCTGAATGTGTCCTCTGCCAAGAGTGTACTCTCCAAGCTCTCCTCTGCTAGGATATGTGATTCTGCAGTATCTGAATGTGAGAGGATGGATCGTGAAACAAGATCAAACTAAGTGGCTTCATCACCAGTCTTCACAAAGTCGCACTCCTGGTGGATGTCTCGCTCTGCCTCTGTCATGTTCTCTGAATTGCTGAGCTGCTCTGAGCAGGTTGAATCGCGTGCTCTGGTCTTGTCAATTATCTCTATTTGTATACTCTCACCCTCGACGTGAAAGTATACCTTCCCGCTATCATGGTCGGACACCGCCTTGGCTGTGGTCAAGAATGGACGTCCTAGAATGATGGGGGTATCGGTCACAGACTCGGGGATCTCCATGTCCAACACAACGAAGTCCACGGGGAATTTCAGACCTTGAATTGTGACGACCACGTCCTTCAACAACCTGTCGGCCTCTTGATAAATCTATCAGCAAACTGAAGGACTGTCCTGTTCTGTCGAAGAGGGACAAACTCGAATCAGTCGAGTAAGGCTGTCGGTAGTAGGTTGATGGAAAAACTGCTATCCAATAGAGTCCGATCGAACATCTACTCATGAATATGACATCTGACATAGGGAGCCCCTGCATCTGGCCTCTTGGCTGACAGACGATTCTGAATGGCGAAGCAGGTGGCACGAGTGAGCACATGGATCTCTGCATGATGGTTCCTCTTCTTCCTGTGAATAATAGTCTTCTCTCTTAGGTTCCTCTGGAAGAGAGGGATGTGCTCAAGTGCCTCTTGCAGAGTCAGCTGAATCTGAAATCGATCGATCATTTGCTAGCTGAACTCTAACCGCTGGTTCTTTTTTGGTTTTTCTTTTTTATTCCCCTTAGCCAAGCGGAGTGCTTGAGGAAAGGGGATGGCTGGGCCCTCCTCAGATAGAGGGCTAGGAATTGGTCCTTGCTGTTGAGAAGAAGTAGAATCCATATAAATATCACCATGCATCACATATGGACTCGAAGATGAAGAACCCATTCCTTTATTATTTTTTTGGTATTTTCTATAGAGTCATGAGATACAGAAACTGAAGGAAATGCAATAGGAATAGAAGTGGTGGCCTCAGTACCACCCACAACATCTGGAATCCCGGCATCAGTACTACACTCTAGCTCGTCATTATAATAGCTGGTGGCATCAGCTCCACTCTCTACAACTGGTGACGCGACAACCTCAGTACTATCGGCTGGATCAACATCCTTGGTAGTGTCAGCACCACCATCATCATCACCATCATCATGAGTGACATCAGCACCGCTATCCTCCTTGTCTAGCGTTCCTACATCCTCGTGGTGTCGTCGCTAAGACGAGGCGCTGCCGGCTTGCATCCTACCGATCTTAAGTGTAACAAAGTCAGCATCAAATGTTATGAAGCAATATCACCCAATGAGTCACTAGGAGTGGTAACCTCTGTGAACTGTACTTGCTCAGACTTTCTCTTTAGGTTATTCAGGTTTTGCTTGATCTGAGAGGGTATGGCAGCCTTGCCCTTGATGATCTCCCTTATCTCCTGACGGAACTCGTCCATCTCCCGCCTAAATGTAGCCTGCTGATCGGACAGAAGGCGGGCTAAGTCGTCTAGAGCTGGATTCTTATAGGTTGGCCCATGAGAACCGGACGGGTTGCCTCTCTTAAAGTGAGGCTGCTGCTGGGAAGGATGAGGGGGATACTGAGAGTACTGCTGAGGCTGCTGCTGGTGCTGCCTCCACGGTTGTCCCTGCTGGTAGAGATGAGGAACCTGCTGGTAATGCTGCTGCTGTTGTGGCTGGTGTGGGAACTGGGGCTGCTACTGCTGGGACTGGCTGTACTTCCCACTCTGAACTGGAGATTGCTGCTGGGATGAGGCACCTCCGGTCGACTACCAGAATCTGGGATGGTATCGATGGATTCTGGGTTGCTGTCATTCGTACCAAATCTCGTTGAGTTACATCAATGGCTCCTGCTCATAAGGGGGTGGAGGAAGAACTATCAGGGGTTGATCCTGCTGGTACACCGTCATATGAGTGTCCTGATATGGTGGTGGCTGGACGTATTGGTGCTGCGGCTGCTAGAACGGCTCCGCCTGAATGTGGTGGACCTGTCTATAATGGGCGGAGGGCTAGGTCGAGCTGCTGCTGCGGGGGTCAGCCCGTGACCTGAGACGGGGCTGAGAAGCCGTCTATGCCTCCTGGAGACACATGATCTAGGTCTTCAGGTCACTCAACGTCTACGCCATCTGATCTATCTGTGACATGCCCTGTTACTGCATCTTCTCTATGATCTCGATGCGGTCCAATTTCTCGCTGATGATGCCCATATCAGCAGCCGACGATTCTGCCTGTGCTGCGGCTGCTGAAGATGTGGAAGGACCTTTATCGACCCGTGATATCCTCTGATAGGTCACGACATTGGGCGGGGGCTTGCTTGAGTGTAGAGACGGGTCTGGGACTTGACGGTGTAGTTCTTGGCCATCTCCTCATATATGGCCCAGACATGATCTTCATCCTTGGCAAAATAGGACCCCTCACAAGAAGCGTTCACGAGTCCCTACAGCTCCGGTGTCGTCCCACAAAAGAAACTCTGCACTAGGTTGGGCTTGTATATATCATGGTGTGGACACCGGTCAATGAGCTCTTTAAAGCGGTCCCATGCTTCATGAAATTGCTCGTTTGGAAGCATGAAGAAGTTGTTGATGAGGGCTCACGCTGCGTTCATCCAGCTGAGTGGGTAGTACTTGTTCATGTACTCATTCCAGAGCTGTTCCCATGAAGTAACGTATCTCCCAAATGCTTCAGCCATTAGGCTACTCTATCGATAAGGGAGAACGAAAAAGCCATCATCTTGATGGTATCCTCATCTACGAATCTATCATGGACAGTACTGCAGATCATGGACAGTACTGCAGATCATCTCAAACACCTAGAGATGTAGATGTGGCTCCTCGGTGTCTAGCCCGTGAAATCTACGCAGCAACTGGATCGTTTGAGGAGGGAGCTTGAAATCTCCCATAATCGCAGGTAGCTAAATCCAATGGTGCGTTAGAGTTGCACCAGGGTTGTGCAACTCTCTCATCGGGCGTGCTGGTCGGACTGGCTCCTGTGTCTCATCGGGATGTGGTCCATCTTCTCCTCCGAGCTCTGGTATCTCTCCACCACTGGCTCTGTTCGGCTCTCTATGGTCAGCTCACATCTGCTCCATCTCCCTACGCATATCAACCATGAAAGCTCCCTGGTTTCTGATCTGTCACTGCATCATCTCCAAGGAAGCTAACAGGGTGTTGTTGATGACACCCTGATCTAGAACATACGTGTGGATCTCGGGCTGTCCATCTGGGCGCTCCTCGCTGCTGGCTATCTCTTGAGTCTCTGCAAAGGTAAAAGACCCGAACTCAGGTGCCGTCAAATGAATATATATATCTGTCCGGTCTCTGATCAGGCACCTCGGGACTGTAAGAAGGGTGGTCGAGGGCAAACAGGGAGGAGTCAAACTCGGGTTCGGAGAGCGAGTCTGGGCTCTCATGAACCAACCTAGATCAATAGGGCATAGTGCTCGAAAGTAGTGCAACCAAAGGCTACCTAAGGGACCTCTAACCCATCATCGTGATCTAGAGAGGAAGACGGATGGGATCTAAAAACAAACAAGATCAGAAAACAAACCCCCAATTCACCTACTAACCATTGAGAGCTGATGACCGTGAAAGTTTGATCTTTTATCTTGTCAATTTTATTTAGGTGATAATTCAGTCTAGCAGAGTGATTAAGCGAGCTGGTAGGAACCCGACGCTCTTAGGAGACTGGCTTGATGCCGAAGCTAGATCTTTCCCATCCAGTACAAGTTGCGGACTGTTTACCAGCTACCCGATCAACTCGCTCTGTAAAGGATATCGTGACCCGCTTTACCGGAAACCAGAGCGATCCTCACTGGAGAACGACTAACCTCAAAATCAGTAGTCTGATGAAAGGTCAGGTATTGCTCTAGCCTAGTGTGCGGGTCACTCTGTCGCGCATGCAAACCAAACAAGGAGGGGATTGCTCTCCCAAGATAGATTTTTAGATGAAGTGTCTTTTAGGATCAAGTGTGTTTAGCAGTCCAAATTTTATGGTTTTTAGTTTTATATATTTTTCAATAATAAACAAATGCCTAACAAATTTTTCAATCTCCTGGTTATTTTAAGTCCAAAAATAGGGGAAGAAGTCGAAAAAGCCGATACGCAGTCAAACACTATGATGTATGCAAAGTCAGAGATGCGTACATGTCACCAGCACTCTACATGCAGGGTGATCCGTGCATAAAATAAGAGACATAAATTAAACTACCTATATGATGCAAGAAGAAAATGGCCTTAGACGAAAATTTTTCTGCATGCGAAGAACAATAGCTAATAGGTCAACGAGAGAGATCGGAGTCCAGTTTCTGATGCCGATCGGTGTCCACCACAACAGATCCTACACGCGTTGTATACGACCTCTAGCGGTATGTGACCTCTCAAGTGACCAAATTAGCTTTTTCTTGTTATTTAATTAATTAAGTTCAATTACGATCTATAGGCACAAACAGATAATTAGGGCTGGGACCTTAATTAATTACGTCACAATCAGAGAGAAATTTCTAAGTCTAGGGACCAAATTCTTCGAGAGTCAAAAATAAAAGAAAAATAGAGAAAACAAAACCGGCGAATACTGCAGTGAGGTCCCCCGAGCACAACGGTGCTCGGCGAAACAGACCCCGATAAAGGCCAAGTGTCCAAGTGTCTCTGGTCTTGTATTATTACAATAATAATAGAATAAAATGCTAAAAAGCTCTAAAAGGGTCTTCTAAATCTTCTGCTTCTCTTCTCCTACGCTCTCCTATGGCTCGATGAAGAAATGAGCTGCCTCCGCTTCGCTCGAGTGCGCCGACGCTCCTAGGAATGCTGTCCTCGCTCGTCGGGCCCTCGCAAGAAAGAGAGAAACACAAGATATGTCAGATCACAGTTATGACAAATAAAACTAGCAAAAAAGAAAGAAAGAAAAATAAAAATGAAAAACAAGTAAATAAAGAAAAAGGAAAATAAAAGGAAAAAAATAAAAATGAAACAAAGAAAACCGATTACTAAGCCGTGCTCCCCAGCAACAGTGCCATTCTGATGAGCGTCTCCGAGCGATCGATGCTAAGTGTCAAAATCAGTCAAGGTCATTGCGACCTCGATCACTCAAACCGAGCTCAACGAGAAAAATGTAGACCACCAATAAAATAATCAAGCACGAAAATAAAAAAGAGTGGTCTCGCTATTTATTTAACCCAGTATAGCCACAAGGGTCGAACACAAGGAGCACGGGCTAAGCCTACGAAGTAGTCGACTAACCAAGGAGAAAAGAGGTATTTTTGGTGGTTTTTAATGTACAATTTTTTTTTATATTTTCTAATAAGAAAAATGATAAGAAAATAAAAGAAATCACAATACAACCTTTTTTATTAAGGTAAAAATGCTCAAAATTCAAAATAAAAATATTTTTGTATTTTAAAAATATTCAAATGTTTTTGGGTATTTTGTGATTTTTTTAGAATTTTCTATATTTTTCTAAAAATAAAAGAAAAGCAAAATAAGCAAACAATGTACATCCTGGAGAAAAAGACAACTTTAAAAAAAATTTAAAATACCTCTAAATTCCTGGTTGCAATTTATGTGAAACAAGAAAATAAAATCTAACCACAGAACCTGAAAATACATTTTTTTATTTTTATAGATTTTTTAATGATTTTTATAAGGTTTTTGATATTTTACAATTTTAGGTGTTTTATATAAGATAATGAAATGATAATGCTAAAGAAATTAAAGCCAATCAAAACACACATATGATTTTTTTTAGAATTTTTAGAGATATTTTTATATTTTTTATGGGATTTCTAAACTAGATAGGGACACTTTTTAGGGTTTTTGAATTTTGGAAAATAACAAATAAACTTAAAATGCGTCACAAAAATTACCAAAAATATTACACAGTAGCAGGAGCTACTGTTAATTTTTTGTGAATTTTAGGAGTAGTTTTTATATTTATTTAATTAAAAACAACACACAGGTAGTAGGGACCTAATGCAATTATTTTTAGTTTCAGGACTAAACAATAACCGACACAAAAAGTCCAGGGGGTGTCCGTAAATTTTCCAATTAAATCCAGCACATGAGTAAATTCAATGTTCACAGGGGCATAAGTGCAATTTCAGAAAACTTTCATTCAAATGATAACATAGAAAATATTGAGGGCCAATAATGCAAAACACCACTATTCACATGACCAAGCACATGTCTCAGACAGGAAGGACCTAAATGCAAATATCTAAAAGTATAGGGACTAAAGTGCAAATAAGTACAACTGCAACTTTTATATATAGACTAAAACAAAGCACATAAGAAATGCAGGGTAAAAAGAGCAATATATACCCTTGCAACACGTGAGGCGCGCATGGGGGCCACATAGAGACCGCTGGAGGGGGCGTGGACATGCGGCTCTGATCTCGTCAAGTGTCAGATCTGACGCTCAAGAACGGTTGGGGACGTGGGGCTCAAGTGGACGTCAGATCTGACATCCAACGGTCTGACAGCTGCAGCAGCGGACGACTCAGATGCGAACTGGTGCTCCACCCTCCATCTAACGGTGACAGAGGATGGTGGACGAACTGGGGGCTAGCGAACTTTGAACGGGAATTGGGGCGAACCCTCAAGGCTGATCAGGCCTCCAACATGTCGAGCACCTCCGGGGAGGCACTCCGCATCGAGCAGGGGGGTCTGATCGTCCGGAGGACGGTCAGATGGACTAGATGGCAGAGCTTTGGCTTGAGCATAAACTAAATAAAAAGAGCTACAAACAGGAACTGAAATGACAATTTTTTAATTTTTCTAGAATTTTATATAAATTTTATAAGTTTTTAAGTCTTTTGTGATTTTTAGGATTTGTAGAATGAGTTTTAAAACAAAATTGGTATAGAAAATAAAACATACAAAAACACATAAGCACAAATTTTTGTGGAATTTTCAGGGAAGTTTTTCAAATTTTATGTATTTTCTAAAATTGACAGTACATTTTTTAGAGTTTTTGATTTTTAGAAAATACCAAACGAACTGAATTGATCCACAAAAATTATCATAATTATTACGTGTCAGGAGGGGTTTTCATGGACAACTTCTCGATCTACGATGAATATTTGATTCATGCCTTTCTCTCCTAGACTGTGTGCTACAATGTTGTGTTGAGGTGAATCGTATTCTTTCTTTGGAGAAGGGTCATCTCATGATGACTCAAGGGGACGGTCCTTGGTCACATTATCTCCAACATGAGCATGGAGGTGGATCCAACCAAGGTGGACATCATCAAGAAGTCCATTCTACCGTACAATTTGAAACAGTTGCGGTCCTTTTTGGGGCATGTCATTTTCTGCTGACGGTTTATTCATGACTTCACTAAATTACCCGGCAGCTTAATGATATTCTTACAAAAGACATTGAGTTCCTTGTAAATGATAAGTGTATTTCATTATATGAAACTCTCAAGAATATGGTTGTACATGCACTTGTCCTTTGGCCACCCGATTGGTCTCTCCCATTTGAGATCTTGACAGATGCCTCCGATTTTGCTGTTAGGGTTGTTTTAGGACATAGGAGGATGGCCTTCCATGCACAATTCTCTACGCTAGCAGGACTTTGGATTCCACTCAGTGGAAGTACACAATTCCAGAGAAAGAAATGCTAGTTGTAGTCTTTGCTTTAGACAAGTTTAGTTCCTAAATTTTACGATCCAATGTGGTTATCTTTACTAACAAGACCTCCATTATGTACCTAATAAATAAAAAGGATTTCAAAGCACGTCTTATAAGATGTATCCTTCTACTTCAGGAGTTCAACATTGAGATTAAATATAAACATGGAGTAAAGAATGTGGTAGCGGATCATCTTTCTAGAATAGAGCATCTTGAGACTTTTGAGTTCACTACACCCATCTCCAAGAATTTTCCAGATGAGGCAATACTTGCAGTCACCTCACATCCATAGTATGTTGACATTGTGAACTATCTTGTTTCTAAGAAAGTTCCACAAGGTTGGACCAAATAATGACTTGATACTTTCCCCGTGAAAGTCAAGTCGTACCATTGAGAAGGATCCCACTCTTTATCTTGAAGGATAGTGTCTGGCGTAGGTGTATTCCTCAAGAGGAATACTAAGTGTCCTCATGTATTGCCATATGTTGTAGGCTGGAGGACATAATTCTGGAAGGAGGACGACACAGAAAGTGCTTCAATCAGGTCATTGGTGTCCTACTCTCTTCTAAGATGTTGATGCATTCGTGAAGAATTATACTGACTAGTAGAGTATGTGCACTTGTGGACATAAAGACATGATGCATATGCAACTCATTCTCTTCTGTGATCTTTTTGATGCATGGCTCATTGTTTTTATGGGATCATTCCCTAAGAATCAGGGATTTGAGTACATTCTATTGTTTGTGGATTACGTAAGTCATCGGGTTTAGGCTATTCCTGCCTGAGCCGCTAATGCAAACACGGTTTGCAAGTTCCTAAGGAAGCATATCATTTCGTTGTTTGGGGTTCCTTGAGTTATGATCTCAGATGGGGGTAGCCATTTCATCAATGACAAGGTAAGAGCACTTACTAACAAGTTCGGTATAGACGATAGGGTGGCTACTCCTTACCATCCACTGGCTAATGGTCTTGCTGAGGCTTGAAATCAAGAGATCAAGATAATATTGCATATGATTGTCTGCCTTGACCGAAAGGACTAGTCTCAACTTTTTGACTTGGATCTTTGGGCTTATAGGACCTCCTTCAAAACTCCTTTGGGTACATCTCCCTTTCGACTTGTTTATAGCAAGCCATGCAACTTACTTGTTGAGATCAAGCACAAGTCATGGTGGGTACTAACAAAGATTTTTTGGATCTAGAAAGAGTAGGTGATCACAGGAAAGCAGAGTTGGTAGCTTTAAAGGAATTACAAGATGAAGCCTTCTCGAGTGGCCTACATTACAAGAACAGAGTGAAAGAATGGATGATTCGTACATCAGCCTTAAGCAATTTGAGCTGAATCAGAAAGTAAGTCTATTTGATGCAAGACCAAAGCTATTTTTCAAGGGAAGTTACAAAGCAAACGGAAAGGCATGTTTCTGTCCAAAAGATGTATGACAATGGTAGCATCGACATTTCTGAGTTGTCTTCTAAATCCACCTTTCAAGTTAACAACCAACGTTTGAAACCTTTTTTGATCATTAGTTGCTAACCATTGAGGTTACCCCTATTCTTTTTGTATTCTACGTATTCTTTGTTGTTCATATTTTACATATCATACCTTAGTTAATCTCATCCTCCCTTTTGTACATACATGTTTTCTTTTAATTCTTTCTTTCTTTCATTTTTTGTCTTACACCTCAAGTCATGCTTAGGATTTTTCTATACTTCGGATGTACTTTATCCTAAGTATAGAGGGGTGCAAACACCGAGTGGTTATATTTTCATTTTGTTTTATTACCCCTATTTTTGTTGCTTATACTTAGGGAGATCTTACCATAAGTATAGGAGGGGTATTATGTGATTATTTTTCATCCATTCTCTCGCTTGTCCCTCAACTTTTGATATTCTCCTTATACTTTGGGATCTGTTACCTAAGTATAGGAGGGGACAAGCCGAGTCATTGAGTTTGCACATTTTCTTCCTCGATCAACCCCATTTATACAGTCTTCTATACTCGGGATTATTCATTTTGTTCTTTATTCCTTGAGCCAAATTGTAGTATAGGATTCTTTTCACTTTTCTATACTTAGCAAAGGTTATGTCTTCCTTCATCGCTTCTTAGTTACTATGAGGACATAGTTCAAGCTAAGTATAGGGGGAGTCGTATATATTGTATAATATATATACTTTAGTCATAACTCATACTTTATTATTTTTAAATAACATGGCTCATATTTATAAAATTATAATAAAAAAGTTTTGTAAACTTATTTGTAAATGTTTGTAAAAACTCTTTTGAAAATGTGTTTTGTAAACATTTTGTAAAATTATTTGTAAAAACCTTTGTAGAATTATTTTGTAAAAATTTTGTAAAATAATTATAAATCATTTTGTTTGTGAATTTTTTCATAAAATTAATGCTTAACAAAATTATTATTTTGTGAAATATTTATATATAAAATGTTTGAAAATAAAATGTTTTCAAAAATTGGACTATAAAATTTTTTGTAAATAGTTTTGGATTTTTTTGTAAAATATTTTCAAATTATTTTGTAAAGATTTTTTAAAATTTTTTGTAAAAATATTTTCTAAGCTTGTTTTGTAAAATTATTTTCCAACCATGTATATAAATTTTGTTGGGTAAATATGTATATAAATGTGTTGTAAAATTCGTGCATATAAAACCCATAATTATTTGCAATTTATGTAATTAAATTCTTTTGAAAATAAAATTATTTCAAAAACCCGTATTTAAAACTTGTAGATAAAATTTGTTTGTAAAAATTTGTATATAAAAATTGTAAATAATATTGTTTTGTAATTAAAATATTGTATAAAATTTCTTTAATATTTGTATATATTTTGTTTATAAAATCCTTTGTGAATATGGATATAACCTTTGTTAATACTTGAAAATAAATTTTAATACACTAACTCTTTCAAAAATATATAAAAATTTAAAAAGTTAATATTCATAAAAAATGCAAAGCTCTTTAAAATCCACATAAAAAGTTTAAAGTAGAAAATTCATTTCAATAAAAAAATTGTTGCATTTGCATTTGCATTCATTTTTTAGAATGATATTGATAATTAAACTAGTTTGAAATAAAGTTTGAATAATGGAGCTTGGTTAAGCTCTTAATCCACTTAATTTCAGAGGAACCTTATAGGACCTGGAGTTGAGACTTTTCAAGTTGAGCAAATAATTCTTTGAGTCCATAAGACTGTGTTCACATGATGTCGTGATTGGTCTAAGTAGAATATTTCTAAACACACGCATGATTCTTTTAGACAGTGACCTAACTTGGACAATCACTTTGTATGTAGATCAACACAGATGAGGTAGTGAGGGGCTCTAGACAGCTTCGCATCTTGCATGAGAAAGATATCGTGGGAGCACAAAGCCAGACTTATCCCATGGAGATCAGCTACACTCCATCCTATTGCCTTGCAGTTCATTTCAAGAACCTCCATCAATCGAAACTCTTGCTCTCCAGTCAAATCCGCTTAGATAATGACTAGTTACATCTCATGCTCACCCGCAAGGAATCTATACTTCAGCAACTACAACAAAGGCTTCAGTTCAGGACAACTGAGAACTGGCAAATCTGGCCTCTGAAAAGTTTGAGTGATAGCAACCAGATCTGAATGAGAGAACACTCGCTGATCATGTGAAGCTGGTGAAGACTGCCCTACTAGTGTATCTATACTCAGTGTTGGCACGGTCTCCACCCTAGCTGATGGCTCTGGGGAAATCAGATAAGGTAATAAATCATCAAATTCTACCCAATCTATGTATGAATCCGAGGGATCAGAATCAGAATCACAAGATACATATTCTGCCTCACTATCCTGAACGCGATGATCAACCTCGAAAGTGTCCTCGGCCAAGAGTGTGCTCTTCGAACTCTCCTCTGCTCGAAATTGCGAATCTGCGACATCGGAAGATGAGAGAAGAGCTCATGAAACGTGATCGAACCAAGCGGCTTCATCATCAATGATCACAAAGTCACACTCCCGGTGGACGTCTCGCTCTGCCTCTGTCGTTTGCTCTTCATCACTAAAATGCTCTGAGCAAGCTGAGTCTCGCGCTCTGGTCTCATCGATCGTCTCTATTTGTATACTCTCGCCCTCGACGTAAAAGTGTACCTTCCCACTATCATGGTCGAACACCGCCTTGGCTTTGGCCAAGAAGCTATGTCCTAGAATGATGGGGATATCAGTCATAGATTCAGGGATCTCCATGTTCAACACAACAAAGTCTACAGGGAATTTCAAGCCCTGAATTGTGACGACCACGTCATTCAACAACCCCTTCGGCCTCTTGACAGATCTATCAACAAACTGAAGGACTGTCCTGCTCTGTCGAAGAGGGCCAAACTCAAATTATTCGAGTAAGGTTATCGGGAGGAGGTTGATGGAAGAGCCGATGTTTAATAGAGTACAGTCGAATCTCTGTTCATGAATGAGGCCTCTGACATAGGGAGCTCCTGCATCTGGCCTCTTGGCTAGCAGACGATTCTGAAAAGCGAAGCAGGTGGTAGAGGTCAGCACATGGATTTCTGCCTGATGGTTCCTCTTCCTCATGCGGATAGTGCCCTTCTCTCTCAAATTCTTCTGGAAGAGAGGGATGTGCTCAAGTACCTCCTATAGAGTCAGCTGGATATGGAAACTATCAATCATCTGCTAGTTGAACTCTAATTGCTGATCTTTTTTTGGATTTTTTTCTATTCCCCTTCGCCAAGCGGAGTGCTTGAGGGAAGGGGATGGTTAGGCCCTCCTAGGGTAGAGGGGTAGGAACAAGTTCCTACTGCTGAGAGGGAACAAAATCCATACAAGTATCATCAAACATCACATATGGACTCGAGGATGAAGAAACCTTTCCTTTATTAATATTTTAGGTATTTTTCATAATGTCCCGAGATACAAGAACTGAAAGCGACATAACTGGATTAAAAGGGGTGGCCTCAGTACCACCCACGACATCGGAAGTTGTGGCATCAGCACCACACTCTGTCAAAACATCATCTGGTATGGTGGCGTCAGTACTACTGACTGGATCTTGAGAAACGACGGCATCGGTACCTTCGGCTGGATAAACATCATCCTTGGTGGCGTTAACACCACCATCATCAACATCATAAGCAGCATCAACACTGCTATCCTCCTCGTCTGGCGCTCCTGAATCCTCGTGGTGTTGTCGCTCAGACGAGGTGATGCCTTCTGGCATCCTACCGCTCTTAAGTGTAACAATGTCAGCCTCAAATGTATATGAAGCAATGTCACCCAATAAATCAGTAGTAGTGGTAGTCTCAGAAAACTATACCTTCTCAGATTTTCTTTTTAGGTTATTCGGGTTAAGCTAGATCTGAGCGGGTGTTGAGGCCTTTCCTTTGATGATCTCCCTCATCTCCAGGCGGAACTCGTCCATCTCCCGCCTGAAGGTGACCTGCTGGTCTGAGAGTAAGTAGGCTAGATCATCAAGAGCTGGATTCTCATAGGCTGGCCCATAAGAACCAAATGGGTTGCCTCACTCAAAATGAGTCTGGTGCTGGAACTATTGAGGGGGAGGCTGAGAATACTACTGCTAAGGCTGCTGGTAGTGCTACTTCCACTGCTGTCCCTGTTGGTAGGGATGAAGACCCGACTGGTATTAGTAGGATGATTGCTAGGAGTAATGGAGCAGCTGCTGAGGCTGGCTGGACTGCCCACCCTGAGCTGGAGGCTGCTAATGTGACAAGGCACCCTCAGTAGACCACATGAATCCAGGATGATCTCTACTAATCTCGGGCTGCTGCTGGTCGCATACCAAATCCCGTTGAGTTTCATCAACAGCTCCTGCTCGTATGGAGATGGAGGAAGAACTGCTAGTGGCTGATCCTACTGATACACCTCCATCTGGGTGTCCTAAGGTGGTGGCTGCTGAGAGTACTGGTGCTGCAACTACTGGACCGGCTCCACCTGGATATGGAGAACCTGCCGGTACTGGGCGGAGGGCTGGGATGAGCCATTGCTGCTAGGATCAACTCGTGACCTGATATGGGGCTGAGAAGCCGTCTATGCCTCCTGAAGACACTTGATATGGGTCTGCAGGTCACTCATGGTCTGTGCCAAGTGATCAATCTGTGTCAAGCCCTGGAACTACTTCTTCTCGATGATCTCGATGCGGTCCAACTTCTCGTTGATAATGCCCACGTCAGCGGCCGACGACTCTGCCTATGATTCTGCTGACGAAGAAGTGGATGGACCCGCATCAACCCGTGATATCTTGTGATAGGTCACGGCCTGGGGTGGAGGCTTCCCCTGAGTGTAGAGCCTGGTCCGGGACATCACTGTGTAATTCTCGGCCATTGTCTCATCGATGGCTCAAACCAGATCTTCATCCTTGGCGAAACAGGAGCCCCCACAAGAAGCATTGACAACCCCCTGCAGCACCCTTGTCAGCCCACAAAAGAAGCTCTGTACTAAGTTGGGCTTGGAAATGTCGTGATATGTACACCAGTCAATGAGCTCACAGAAATGATCCCACGCCTCATGGAACTACTAGTTGGAGATCATGAAAAAATGATTGATTAGAGCTCATGCTGTGTTTGTCCGGCCGAGTGGATAATACTTGTTCAAGTACTCGATCCGAAGCTGCTCCCACGATGTCACATATCTCCCAAGATGCTTCAGCCAGTAGGCTGCTTTGTCAATGAGGGAGAATGGAAATGCCATCATCATGATGGTATCCTCATCCACGAATCTGTCATGGACAATGCTGCGGATCATCTCGAACTCCTGCAGGTGTAGATGCCGCTCCTCTGTGGCAAGCCCATGGAACATGGGAAAGAGATGAATGGTCTGGGGAGGGAGCTTTAAGTCTTCCAGAATCACCGGAAGCTGGATCCATCGGTGTGTAAGGTTTGCACCAGGGTTGTGCAACTCCCTCATCGGTCGGGCTGGTCAGATGGGCTCCTGTGGCTCCTCTAAATGTCCTCCAATACTCCTCCACCCTCTGGAATCTCTCCACCGCCTGCTCGGTGCAGCTCTCCTCTGTCAGCTCGCATATGTACCATCTCTCTCCACACCTCTACCATAAAGGCTCCGTGGTCTCTAATCTTCCTCTACATGGTCTCCAAGGAGGCTAAAAGTGTGTTGATGTTGGTGCCCTGGTCTAGAACATACGTAGTACTCTGGGGAAGTCCATCTGTGCGCTCCTCGCTGCTGGCCATATCACGAGTCTTTGCAAAGGCAAAAGACCCGAACTCAGGTGCCGTCAAATAAACAATTATCTGTGCTGGTCTCTGCTCGGACACCTCGGTACTGGAAGAAGAGTGATCGAGGGGGAACATGGCGGAATCGAACTCGGGTTCGGAGAGCAGGTCTAGGCTCTCCGGAACCTGCCTAGATGAATGGGGCGGAGTGCTCGGAAGCGATGTTGCCAAAGGCTGGCTAAGGGACCTCCGACCCATCATCGTGATCTAGAAGAAGTGCGGATGGGATCAGGAAACAATCAAGATCAACAATCAAACCACCAATTTCACCTACACAAGTCTGAGTTGATGACCGTGAAGGTTTGATCGTTTATCTTGTCAATTTTATTTAGGTGATAATTCAATCTAGCAGGGCCATTAAGTGAGCTATTACATACCCGATGCTCCCAAGAGACTATTCCAATCCCAAAGATAGATCTTTCCCAGCCAATACATGTTGCGGACCATTTACCGGCTACCCGATAAACTCGCTCTGTTAAGGATATCGCAGCCTGCTTTACCGGAGACTGGAGCGATCCTCACTGGAGAACGACTAACCCCAAGACTTGTAGTACAATGAGAGTTTAGGTGTGGCTCTAGCCTAGTGTGTGGGTTACTCCATTGCGCAACCTAACCAAACAATGAGGGGATGACTCTTCCTAGACATATTTTTAAATGAAGTGTCTTTTAGGATCGAGTTTGTTTAGAAGTCCCAATTTTATGGTTTTCTCTTTTTATGGCGTTTTTTCAATAATCAAATGAACACCTAACGAATTTTTCGATCTCCTGATTATTTAAAGTCCAAAAATGGGAGGAGAAGTCGAAGAAGCCGATGCGTAATCAAAACTTATGGTGCATGCAAAGTAAGAAAGGCGTACCTGACTCCAGCACTCTACATGCAGGGTGATCCACGCATAAATACCAAAGATAGAAGTGTAAACTAATCTAAATGATGCAAGAAGAAAATAACCTTAGACAAGCAATTTATAGGATCGCAAAGAACAACAGCTAACTGGTCAGAGATAGAGGTCTAAGTCCGGTCTCTGATGCTGGTCGGTGTTTGCCACAACGGATCTTGCACGCGCTGTATATGGCCTCTAGTGGCACATGACCTCTCAAGCGACCAAGTTAACTTTTTATTAATGATTTTTAGTAAGGTCTAATTACGAACTATATGTGCAAGCAAATTGTTAGGGATTTGGCCTTAATGAATTACGTCACAATCACAAAAATTCCTAAGTCTAGGGGCGAAGTTCTTTCGAGAATCAAAGAAAATAAATGGTGAAGAAAATCAAAACCGGTGAAAAACAACGGTGAGGTCCCGCGAGCACATCAGTGCCCGGTGGAACAGACCCCGATATATGATCAAGTCAAAGTGTCCAAGGTCCTGTATTATTACAATAATAGAGAGTCTGCTGGAAATAAACTACTCTATGCTAATATATCAGCTATAACTATTTCTACTATAACTCATACTCCTCCTCGGATGTGGTTCTCCTCCAAGGCGTACTCAGGTGATTCCTCACACAAAAAGAGAAACCGAAATAGGTCAAAAAATAGTTATAACAAATAGAGATAAAAACAAAAAGGCTAAAAAGAGACTACTAAGTCGTACTAATAACACGGAGAATTCATGCGAGGGTCACCATGAATAATATGTATAAAGTGTCGCTGAGGCGACCGCTCTCAGAATACCCATGTTAATCAGCCATTAACCCACAATAAAAGAATAAAACAATTGATTCCCAAAAATGTGAATTAATATTTATTACTCTACCACAAGATGTACAATGACTAGGTATGTAGAGGTCGAACCACAGAGAGCAATACAAAAGTGCAATAGCCTAAGATGTGCATGTACCACAGAGTCATCCATGTGTGAAGCCTATTTTTGTGGGTTTTTATCTTTTATATTTATTTATTTTTTTATTTATTTTTATTATTTATTTATTTTTATTTTTATTTTTCTTTTTTTACAGTAAAAATATGAAACATATATATATAATTTAGAGAATATATAAATATATAAAGTTATAAATATATCCCTAGAGGGTAGCTATATAGTATATAATACATACATTAGATATAGATATATATAGATATAAATAATAATATTTTTTTGGCGCTTTTTTTGTTTAATTTTAGAATTTTATATATCAATATATATAGATGTATATATAGATCTATATTTTTTAATAGAGGAATATATATACAAAGGGGAGAGAGGGGTGATAAAATATTTATAAAAATATATAAAAAACACTCAAAAATATAGAAATAAAATCTTTTTGGGATTTTCATAATTTTTTACTGTTTTGGTGATTTTTGGGTATTTTTCAAATTGTTTTTGGTATTTTTAAATGCTGAAATAAAGGAAAACAGTGAAATAGGTACTGGCTGTAAGTAAAATAGGAATAAAAAATACCCAACAACCACAAAATTTTTCTACACTATTTTTCAAATAGAGGTAGTAAAATATAGAGGAAATAGGAACTGAGTTTATATTTTTCTGAGTTTTCTTTGATTTTATATATATTTTTGATGTTTTTGTGTATTTTTGAATTTTAAAGGTTTTTCTGTTGAGATTTTTAGGGATTTTTGGACTGACACTAAAATAGGTAAAATACACACTAGGGATTTTTTTTGGAATTTTCGAGGTCTTTTAATATTTTTTTGGAATTTTATAAGTTAGACAGTAATTAAAAGGCATGTTTTTCATTTTTAATAAATGCAAAAATGCAACAAAATTAAAAACTAAAAATATAGCGTGCAAGGGTACACTAACAGGAGCTTATATCCATTTTTTTCAAAATTTTTCAGGTTAATATCAGGCACAAAATAAAGGGACAAAGCATACAAAAATATATGGCCTGACAGGGACATTTTTGCAATTAAAATATCTCTCAGGGGCATCCATGCAAAAATTACAACAGAAATAAACATTTATTTTATTTGCGGGGCCATTTTACAATTAATAAAACCCGGCGGGGTTTAAGTGCAAAAATCACGCGCCTCATGTGGGTACTGCACGTGAGGCGCGGAGGGACTAATATGCAAATACATAAACTACAGGGGGCAGACTGCAAATTTTACACTTTATTTACAACGTGGCGTTTTATTTTTGGCATTAAACTATAAATACAAAAAGCGGGGGGAAATGTTTGAAATTTACCCCCTAAGGCGCTTCATCCCATGGCTGGTCTTTGCCCACTCATCCACGTGTCGCACATCTGACGGTGGATACCAGTTCGCCGATGAACGTGTGAGATTAGATGCGCCTCGCATCTGACGGTCGGTGCAAGCGTTCATCGGATGGCTCTCGATCAATCTGGGGCTCGCCTCCTGATCTGACGACGCTGGAGGTGCCTGGAGGAACAGGGAAGAAGCTCGCCCCTAGCGAGCTTCGATCGTGCAGCGTAGGCTTCTCCGGGAATTTCCCTCGCATCTGAAGTGCTCAACACGTAGCTGGAGGTCTTCCGCATCTTCTGAAGGTCTCGCCATGGCTCCTGGAGGTCTGAAGGACTCGGACGAGGTCGATGAAGGACAAGACCTCCAGGAACCTCTTCCTGGTTCGATTCGAGCCCAGATGGGCCTCTTCCTTCGTTAGACTTGCATAGGAAGAACCGGGGGAGCGAGGGCTTCCTCCTCAACCCTGGGTTTTGAAGCTACACAGCAAATTGAGGTGTGGTGGAGGAGATCCGGCGAAAGGCGGAGGTGGAGATCCGATTTGCCAAGACCAGAGGTCCTGGGTTGAACAAAGATGTGCGATCGATGGAGAAAATGATGAGGAATGAAATGGGAGGTGAAAGGCGGTCGGATACAGTCGAGGTCACTGTGGAGAAGTCGCCGGAGCTGAGCTCCGGCGAACTTCGAATTTTGGATTCTAAGCTACACTAATTAACTAAACACTAAACTAACAACTGGAATCAAAAGCTACATTAAAACCTAACTAAAAACACGATAAAGAAGCAACTCTTATACCTGGGGGCCACAGGCAGGGAGCAGGACGGACGCCGGAGCTCCGCCGCGTCAAAATCGTCCTTCCTCCGGCCGATTCGAGGTGCTGGAGCACTCCCCCTGTCACGAGGAATGTCCCAAGAACGAAATCAGGGCTTTTGGATGGATTAAAATTGGCCTAAAATGAGGAAGGGAGCGGAGATTCTTATTTATAGACAATGGCCTGGAGCCTTATTGACCGGCGATTATTGCTTAATCCAATGAGTATCGGGTTGATCCAAGTTATCGGCGGGTATCAGTGATGACCAGAGATCAATTCTTGTGAAGGATGCGAGCTCGATCGATGGACGGGGTGGCCGTAAAAAAGTGAAGAAATCTGGGGAATTGACAGTTCAGAGGCACTAGGTCCCGGATGGGACAGTTGACCGGGCGACCAACAAGGGCTGGCGCCACATTGGTCCACGTCGGCCGCTAGAAGACAAAACAAGAAATTTGATTAGAAATTGATTTATTTAACCTAGTAAATGATTTTATTATTTTTTTCTTATAAAATAAAAAATGTGTATTATTTCGTGTAGTATTTATTTACAATTTTTATTGAATTTTTAAAGTGTTTTATTTTAGTTTTATTTTAATAAAGTGTATATGTGTGTATTTACATGTATTTTGTATCTTTTAATTTTTTATTTGTTTATTTTATTTTATTATTTTATTGGCTTATTTTATAAATTTATAATTTATTTTTGTGAGTGTGAGGGTATTTTTATTTAATTTTTATGAGTTTATTTTCATTTTTAAATAAATAGGTATATGTACATGTAGGTATAATTATAGGTCTTTTACCTATATATTATGTATAGTTTATTTATTTAATGTATTTTCTTGATCTTTATTTTGAGTTTGTATTTTTAGTGAGTTATGTATAATATTTACAACATTAGAAAAATATGAGAAAAGAAAATAATTAAAGAGTGTTTTCCCTTTTAATTTATGTATATCCTTGATCATAGGTATTTTGCCTATGCTCTTGCATTTACTTATTTTATTTTAGAAGTCCTTTTTAGTTTTATTCTAATTTTAGTATATACATGTATTATATACATTATTTACAAAATTCTAAAAATATAATTTGCTAAAAATAATGGACAATGAATATATTGAATATTTTAATCAAGAAGGCTGCATAATGAGGGCCAAAAACCTAACTTTTGCAGATGGACTCCAAAAATTATGAAACCAATTTTATTAAATAGTTCTTGGAAAGCTATATACAATTAAAGGTGAGTTTGGGTGATTTGGAGTTTTTATTGGCAAGATATGGGTCTGTGAAGTTGAGATTTTGGCTTTTTATTCTGTGTATAAAATGTGCACTGAGTATTATTTTTACACAAACTTAATTTTTTATTTTTATTTACATTATTATCTACAACTTTCATGAACAAAGTTTCTTTATTTGACTAATAAATAATTATGTAAAAAATATGTGTCAAAAATGCATAAATAAATGCATGAATAAATGAGGTATTTATTGTACACTGGCCCTTATCTCTCCCTACTTTATTCCTTGTCGACCAATTCCCTGCTGGCCTTGGTCTCGGGGTTAGGGTCATATAATATCTTCAATATTTTATTCCTTTTTCTTTTCTTCTCTTTATTCTATAATTTTGGCATTAAACCCCTTATTTAATGTGTAATTAATACAATGAATCATGAATGCTATTATGTACAATTTGATGCTATTTACATGCATTTGCTGGGGTTTTTGAGGCCAAAATGATAGAATAAAGGTGATGAAATGGAGATTCATCACCCCCCTATACTTGCCTTTGCTAGTCCCTAGCAAACACTTATGCAATAAGTACAACAAAGAATAAAGAAAAGAAAAAGGAGAATTAAAGAAGGATAGAGTGAATAGGGTGCTTTCAGTGCAATGCCTGTCTTTATAAAATCTGAGTTTGGAGCTCCTATCAGACCTTGGGTGTAGATGTGTGTGGAACCTAGTCGGGATCAGCTCTAAAATACAACAACCTTCGATAGTCACAGAACTCGGTTCAACCCACCTCAATAGCCTGGTCAGAACTGGTCTACATCATACGCAAACCCTTATAACTATGAAGCTGACTTGTACAGTGTAAGTGATGGTGGCTCTCCCCAACTGAAATGATAAAGGAACTGACTTCTCTAGAATGACAACCCAATGATTCCCTAATCCAACAGCTCTTTCCTCGAGGAGCAGGGTATTCCCTTCTAAGTTTAAGTGGCAACCAGCTCAAGAGGAGGGGGTGAAGAGAAGAATGGACGGTAGCCAATGTAGCTACCTATCCTGGGATGCAAGACCAATGTAGTCAAGTCATCCAGCTGCATGCTCACATATTTGTCTTTGGAACTCAAGCTTGCTTATTGGCTTTGTACATACTTTGCAGGCATTTTATTTTTGTACAGGCCTGGCCATTTTTTTCCAACATACTATTCACATCAGCATTTACATACGGAGTTTTTCCTCTTGAGCCAGTAGACTATCCCTCTTTTGAAGCTTTATCGCAACCCACAATCTCCTGTCTTTAGACCTCATTGCTATTGGACCAGGTTGGGGTGCACTTCCCTTCTTAGACGAGGATGAATGTTTCCACCCATGTGCGTCTCAGACTGGCAAATCCAACCCCCTCACCACTCCAACTGAGTTGAGCCAAGTGAAAGGTGCAAGTGTCCAAGTTAGGCCACGGTCGGCAAGAGTCATACGTGTGTCTCGAAAAGTTCTAGTTAGTCCACTGAGGTGACTTGAACCCAGCCCTGATTTCTCAAAGAATTAAGTCTGAATAGACCTGAAGTGCCTTAAACCTAGTTCCCATAAGGTTCCAATGCAGTTAGGTGCGGTAAGGCCTAACCAAGCTCCAATGTGAGACTTTATTGGACTGATTCAATCATTAAGCTCACTCAAAAAGAATATGAATGGTATGCTTATGCTATGCACAATGAATGATGCAATTTTTCACAAAGAATTTAAAAGAATCAAAGAATCTTTTTACAGAAAGAATTTTTGAAACAAGAAAGCTTGACACATACAACGATATACACAATTATTTACACGGGCGTACCGCCTTATTTACAAAATATATGGATTTGTAAAGACTCTACATGTTTTAATTAAGTAGTTTATTTCGGTTGTCCAGAAAGAATTTTATGCATTCTATTTTTGATTTGCAAGTCTTTGTATCAATGCTCTTATTCTTCAGCTCTAGTTTTGAAAATAATTTTGCAAACTATAGTACACGATAATTTTTGCAATTATTTACACACATTTGAAAACTATTTTTGCAAAGCTTTTTCACGCTATATATACATTTTTCACAATAATTTTGACAAACATTTTTCAAAACATTTGCACATAGGTTTTTCCAATCCTTTCTTTCACACAAAGAAAAGTTTTGCAATCCAAACAGTTTCACACAAGTTGAAAACATTTCACAGCAAATTTTTCAAAACAGGTCACACTAGTTTTCAAATCATACTTTATAGGTATCTAACCTGATTTATTAATCAGTATATACAAAAGAAGAAAACTGTATTTGATGTATAATATGGTTTTGGCTCTTATAAGCTTTATTTGGGATTATGCTTATTTTTGTATAAGAGATTTTTGTGTAGACTCCTTGGACTTATTCAAGAATCATTTTCACAAGAGTTTTGAAAACTTTAGTCCAAAATAATTTTACAAACATGTACACGTATTTGAAAATGATTTTACAAAGGTTTTACACAACATAGATAGGTTTTTCAAAACAATTTTTGACAATCAAGTTTTTATAATCATTTGCACACTGATTTTCACACATTTTGATTTCACTCAAAGAAACAAAATTTTACACACAAAACTAATTTTCTCAAAGGTTGAATACTTGTACACACTATTTTCAAACAATTTTCACAAGGTTTTTCAAAGAAAACTTTCTTTCACAACACATTTTTCCTGACTTACTAATCAGTATAAGTACAAAGAGCCTGAGGAGCTCACAATCATCTTTTATTATTATAGAGTTACTTATTGCTTTTTAGATTGAATTGATGTTTTATTTTTCAGTATGAGTTATGGCTTATAGTATATACATTGTATATACGATCCCCCTATATTTAGCTTGAGCTATGTCCTCATAGGTCGAAAGGAAAAGCAAAGACATAACTCGTACTGAGTATAGACAGATCTAAAGAATCTATATGAATGAAATGAATGAATGAGAAGTTGACCGTCCCCCCTATTCTTAGGATCAAGTAATCCTAAGTATAGCAGACTGTACAAAAAGCAGGGAGGGTCAAGGGTGGGAATACACAGATCGTACTCAGATTGTCTCCCCCTATACTTAGGGTAAGATACTCCTAAGTATAGACAAGAAGAGGAGACAATGGAGAGGATCAGACTGAACTGAAAAACTCGGGGTGCACGTCCTAAGTATAGAAAACTGTCTTCAAGGGCGGTACCTTTTAGATACAAAGAGTAAATAGAAAAGAAAAGAAGACAAGAAGAAAAGAAGAAAATCAGATAAACAGTGGTTGGAGTACATCGTCTGAATCTTTTGATGCTGCAGCTGTTGTGGAGATGTCATCATGGTGCAGTAGCTGGATAGAGTCAACAACGGCCAAGAATGCATATGGTTCTAAGTAAGGCTTCAGGAGTTGGCTGTTGACGACGAAGGGCTGTGCGTCAGGGGACAATTCTGATATTGCAATACTTCCATTGTCACGCACTTCATAAACTCGAAATGGCCCTGTCCACTTACTCTTTAATTTGCCTGGGAAGATCCGCAACTTTGCATCAAATAACCATACTTTCTGTCCAACATCGAAGGTCTTTCGTCTGATGTGCCGGTCATGCCAGCGTTTCACCTTCTCTTCATATATCAAGGTGTTATCGTATGCATAGTCTCAGAATTCCAAGAGCCTGTTCAGATCATCTTTTCTCTTCTGACCACTTTTGCGCGAGTCCAAATTACAACTGTTGATTGCCCATAAAGACTTGTGAACTAATTCCACGGGCAGATGGCATGGTTTTCCATACACAAGACGATAGGGCGACATGCCCAAGGGAGACTTGTAGGTGGTTCGGTAAGCCCATAGGACCGAGTCCAAGAGTTGAGACCAGTCCTTTCTGTTTGGCCTAACAAGTTTCTGCAGGATAGTCTTGATTTCTCTTTTTGATAGCTCTGCCATGCCATTCGTCTGAGGATGGTAAGGAGACATGACACGATGATCGATGCCATACTCCTTCGTTAACTTCTTGACCTCTTTGTTAATGAAGTGGCTACCCCCATCTGATATGAGAATTTTCGGTATCCCGAACCGCGAAATGATGTTCTTCTTCAGGAACTGGCATACTGTTCGGCTGTCGGTGGCTCGAGCGGGGATAACTTCAACCCAACGACTCACGTAATCGACAGCAAGAAGGATGTGCTCAAAACCTTGACTATTAGGGAAAGGTCCCATGAAGTCAATGCCCCATGCATCGAAAACATCTGCTATCTGAATGATTTTCAGGGGCATTGAATCTTTGGCCGTAAGTGTACCTTTCAATCTCTGACAGTCAATACATCTTTTGACAAACTACGCCGCATCCTTGAATAAAGTGGGCCACCAGAAGCCACACTGAAGTACTTTAGCTGCCGTCCGATCTCCCGAGTGATGTCCACCAGATTCGAGCGAGTGACAATGCTCGAGGACACTAGATTACTCCGTCTGAGGGATGCACCTGCGCCAAATGCAATCCGCTCCTTCCCTGAATAAAAGAGGATCCTCCCATCGGTAGAATCGGATGGTCGACATGAATTTGTTCTTCTGATTTTTCGTCCAATCTGCTGGTGTTACCCCAGAGGCGAGGTAGTTGACTATATCTGCATACCAAGGAAGAGAAACCACTGCTAAGATGGCTTCGTCAGGAAAGGTTTCTGTGATGGGTGCACAGTTCAGAGGAGACTCGTGCTGCTCTATTCTGGAGAGACGGTCTGCTACCACATTTTGAACTCCAGGCTTGTCCTTGACTTCCAAATCGAATTCCTGGAGGAGAAGTATCCAACGAATCAATCTTGGCTTGGCATCCTTCTTCTGCTGTAGGTACCGGATAGCAGAGTGGTCTGTAAAGATTGTGACTTTTGATCCCAACAAATAGGATCTGAACTTCTCTAGGGTGAAAACCACAGCCAACAATTCTTTCTCTGTCACTGTATAATTTCTTTGTGCTTCGTCTAATGTTCTGCTGGCATAGTGAATGGCGTAGGGCGCTCTGTCTTTCCTTTGTCCAAGAACATCCCCGACTGTAAAGTCTGATGCATCGGTCATTATCTCAAAGGGAAGAGACCAGTCTGGCGGCTGTAAAATTGGAGCCTGAGTGATAAGCTCCATCAACTGATTGAAAGCAAGGAGAACTTGCTGATCAACAATGAACTCAGTTTCCTTGCACAAAAGCTCTGTCAGAGATCGGGCGATGCGGCTGAAATCCTTGATGAATCGCCTGTAAAATCCCACATGCCCCAGGAATGACCTCACATTCTTCACTGTCTGAGGTGGCTGGAGATTTGAAATAACATCCACCTTCGCTGGGTCGACTTCCATGCCAGGTTTGGAAACGACATGACCCAGCACAATGCCTTCAGTGACCATAAAGTGGCTCTTTTCCCATGAAAGCACTAAATTGACTTCTCGTCACTTCTGAAGTACTCTGTCTAGGTGCTCAAGACAGGAATCGAAACTATCACCATAGACAGAGAAGTCATCCATGAACACCTCGAGAAAACTGCCTACCATCTCGGCGAAGACTGCTAACATGCATCTTTGGAAGGTTGTAGGTGCATTGCACAAATCAAAGGGCATTCTCTTGAAGGCATAGGTGCCGAACGGGCAATTGAAGGTAGTCTTCTCTTGATCTTCAGGCGCGATCGCCACTTGGTTGTACCCAGAGTACCCATCTAAAAAGCAGAAGAACTCCTTGCCTGCTAATCTTTCCAGAACTTGATCAATGAATGGCAAGGGAAAGTGGTCCTTCTTAGTCGCTGTATTGAGACGGCGGTAGTCAACACACACCCGCTAGGATGTTGGTACCCGAGTGGAAATTTCCTCTCCTTTGTCATTTGTAACCACAGTAAGCCCGGATTTCTTTGGAACTACATGCAGTGGGCTTACCCATTTTGAGTCGGAGATGGGATAGATAAAGCCTGCGTCACACCATTTTGTTATCTCCTTCATGATGACGTCCCGAAGGTTAGGGTTCAGCCTTCTTTGGAATTCGCGGGACGGCTTGGCATCTTCTTCTAGATAGATGTGGTGTGAACACAAGGCTGGATTTATCCCTCAGAGATCTGATACACTCCAACCAAGTGCCTTGCGGTTTTTTTCTAGAACCTTGAGAAGACGAGACTCCTGATCCGGATTCAGCCTGCTGCTGATGATGACCGGATACATTTGTTCTTCACCCGCAAGGAAAGCATACTTTAGGCCTGTCGGAAGTGGCTTGAGTTTTGGTTTTGACCTGTCCACTTTATCTGTCACTTCAGATACCATGCTGGTGGTGGGATGTACTTCTTTGAGATATTCACCATCCTCACCATCTTGTTGAGATCCCAGTGATGTACCGAACGGTTCTGCGCTAAGCTGATCGTGTTCGGTCTGGAGTGCCTGCTCACGTAGATGCGCCTGCATATGAGAATCTGTCTCCCAAGAATCGTCGGAGCATAAGCTGACTGCGCTTTCCAAGTCCTCCTCAAGAGTGAGGATTTCTTGGGTCCATGGATCGTCCAATGATAAGGCTAAGTCTCTGATCTCTGCAGTAAAATCACAGTCTGCTTCGGACACTGCCTGGCTCTCATCAGTTGTGGCATTCGGCTCTCTGTTCATGTTTATCGTGATCTGTTGGGTGTTCGAGCTGAAAGTAATCTTGCTAGACCCGTAATCAACCACGGCACCTGAACTACGAATGAATGGTCTGCCAAGGATGATAGGGGTCTGGAGTAGGGGTGCAGGTGAGTCCATATCAAGGACTACAAAGTCAGCTGGGAATTTCATTTCCTGCACTTTAACTACCACGTCTTCCAAAAGACCTCGGGGCCGCTTGACGGATCGGTCAACGAACTGAAGGATCATGCGTGTCTTCTTGAGCTGACCCAGCCCGAATTCTTGCATTATGGATGAGGGCAGAAGGTTGATGGAAGATCCACTATCAAGGAGAGTGCGCTCGAAGACCTGATCAAAAATCTCACAACTGATCAGAGGTGCTCCTGTGTCTTGTTTCTTCTAAGGGAGATTGCTAATGGCTGCAACAGTGGCCATGGAGAGAACGTGCTTTTCTACATCTTGGCGTCTGTTTTCTTGCGCTGGGCGACGCCTGTTAGTACATGCCTCTTTCAGTCCTTTCTTCACAGCTGGCATGTATTCCACGGCCTTCAATAAGGGAATCTCAACAGTCAATTTATCTAAAATTTCCACAACACCTGGATCAGACAATGCCTTTTTTCGTTTCGCATTTTTTTGGATTTTTGTATTGCATGAGGAAAAGGAATATGTACATCACTGGCAGGAAAACGAGAGTTCTTATTTACATAAAAATCATCGCCCATAGAATGTTGTATATCCAAACTACAAAAAGGAGTACAAGCTGTATCTTGGCATACTGGTGCTGCAGGGCGATCAAAAAGGGTAGCGTCTGCTCCATCGGCTGGCGAGGGATCGGCTGCTGCTGGCGGCTCCTCCAATGCTGGCGCGGCTTCGCTTCAGCTACAAGCTTCTTTTTGTTGTTTTTGTTTTTGCTGATTTTTTTGTATTTTTGGCTGGGACTGCTGGTAACATAGCACGGCGGCTAGAATAACATCTCCTTCTTC
The DNA here is from genome assembly GCA_037367405.1 of Ottelia alismoides. Taxonomy (NCBI): domain Eukaryota; kingdom Viridiplantae; phylum Streptophyta; class Magnoliopsida; order Alismatales; family Hydrocharitaceae; genus Ottelia; species Ottelia alismoides. Next base: position 47,204 of record JAZKJV010001151.1, on the reverse strand, counting down.
TTCCTCCTCACCCGCCCCTGTAGCTGGCACGACTGATGCGGAAGATGACGATCCACCTGTTTCTTTATTCTCCCCACTTCTAGTAGCAGGCGGAGGTAAGGCTCTACCACTCCTGAGAGTAACAACATTAGAATAAACAATAATATCATTATCAGACTCGGATAGGACATCACAATCTACCTGCTCTTTCTTCTTGAAATTATTGGGGTTGGCTTCGACCTGAGCCGGAATGGTAGTTCAGGTGGCGGTCAGGTCATCAAGCCGCTTGGTCATTTCCGCTAGCCCTTTGACAAGATGGGCCAGACAATCCATGGTAGGGTTTACAGGGGGTACCTCTGAAGGTTCAGCGTGCAGACCACGCTGCTGTTGGTTGGATGGGTGCGGAGGTTGTTGCTGGTGATTCTGAGGTGGTGCAGGAAGTTGAAGTTGTTGGTATGAGGGAGGAGGATACTGCTGGTATTGCTGAGAGGGGGCAGCCACGTACTGGTGATACAGCTGTGGGTGGCAGAACTGCGGTTACTAGTACGGATGATTCTGCCTCCATTGCTGTGCAAACTAGGGAGGCTGCTGGTACTGTTGGTGAGGCTGAGAGGACTATCCAAAGCGACACCCTGAGGTTGGTGGTATTGCCGATTGGCAAATGGCTGACCCTGGGGTTGTCCCAGAGGACGGGTCGGCTGTGCATCATTAGCCCATACCCCGTTCACTTCTTGAATCAGGGGTGGTGGTGGGAAGACTGGATCAGGTCCGGAGAGAAACTCTGGCTGGTACACGACCATTTGATGCTGCGGCGGGCCCTGGTCAGGTGCCTGCACGTAGTACACGTGCTGGACTGCCGGTGGCTGCTGGCTCGGCTGAGGCTGATGCTGCGGTTGCTGCTCGCCCTTCTTCTCAGCGGGAACTTCCGATGGTGTAGCCGACTAAACAGAGTTGATGGTGCCCACCAACAGTTCAAGGTACTTATTGATCTGATCAAGCTTGTCTAAATTTTGGGTCCTCTTCTCGATCACAGCGAGTTTCTCCAGATCTTGTGATCGCTTTTCGATGATATCAACTTTCGAGAGATGGCCCCCGATGATACTGAGGTTGGAGATCTCATCTCTCTCTGCTTCCTTGGACGCTGCCATGTGCACTTGTTTTTGAAGGATCTGGGGCTGCTTCTGATACGCCTTGGATGAAGAGAGGGCGGCCTCTCCTTCGGCCATTTCTTCAAATATCTGCCAGACTACGTCTTCATCCTTATTGAAATGTGAACCCCCACATGCTGCGTCCACGGGCCTTTGGCTTTCAATGTTCAGTCCCCCGGAAAAGTGCTGGACTAAGCTGGTCTTCGGAATATCGTGATGGGGACACTTCTCCTGCAGGTCAGTGAATCTCTCCCATGCTTCATGTATTGACTATGGGGTCCTTGGGAGAAATTACTAATACAGGCTCGCATCTGGTTGAGCCGACCTAGAGGGTAATATTTGTGCAGAAATGCGGACTTCAACTCCTCCCAGGTCGTCACGACCTTCCCCAGATGGTTGACCCAATAAAGGGCCTTGTCCTGTAAGCTGAATGGGAATGCCATCATCTTGACAATGTCCAGAGGGACATTGGGATAGTGCGTAGTATGACAAATGCGAGAGAATTGCTGCAGGTGAATGTACGGCTCCTCGCTGGTGTTCCCATGGAATGCAGGGAGAAGAGCAATAAACAGGGGCTTCAGCTCAAAGTGAGCGTGTACCGGTAGAATGAGTATCCACTCAGTCATCTGGCTGTCTCCCGGATTGTATGTTTCTTTAAGGGTTGGCTTTGGTGGTGGTGGAAATTCTACATCATCATCTGCACCACCACCTCCACCTCCACCTCCTCCTCCCCTGCCTCCTCTGCCTCTGCCTCCTCCTGTTGTATGGCCTGGATAGATGCCGGTAGCTGTGCATTGACTTGATTCTGATCTGGCACCTGTCCCTCTGGTTAGGGTGGCTGCTGACCCTTGCCCTTTCCTCCTGGAGCCATGTCAGAGTCTGCGTCAGACGAAATAAACTCCGGAGTAGTCTCCAGGGCTCACTCTGTCTTCTATCTGCATAATGAGATAGTCCGAATCAGATCACTTGCAATTGTGTTCAGCTGCCGTGATGAAGCTGGAATTCAGGTCAACCCCAGCATGTTGTGAATGGAAAAGGATGTAGACTGTAATCGACTTCCATTCACAACGACGAAAGTGGGACAAAAGTGATCCCAGTTTATTGGGTGGCCAAGAGAAAGGTAGAAAACGAGGAGTCTGGAGATCGATCCGCAAAGTCCGGATCGGGTTCTCGGGAATCGCCTCGAACTTATTGGCGGAGTTGAGTCCATGGAATCGATGTGGGTGTCGGCATGGTCTCGACGAAAACCATCCATGGATCAACTTCGCGAAGCACAAGAGAATTGGATGTTGGAAGAAAGATACAATGGTCAACGAGGAATAAAAGGAGTGTAAAACAGTAGAGAGGCTCGGTTGAGCGGGGTGGTCAAAGGGAGAAACAACAAAATGTGCACAAAGGCGCGGGACTTGATTTTTGAATCTTAGTCTAGATCCATACAAACACAATACAAAATCGGGTTCACCAACTCACGCCATGTGAAGCCGTGAAAGTTCGGCTATTTATTATCTTTTCATTTTTAGAGTTGTGATTTCAGGCATATCTTATAACAAGTCCTTAGTACGCTACCCTATAGGAGAGAGAGTACTGCCAGAAGAGTATCCCGTACTTGTCCTCTTCCTGTGTAACCTGTAGTCTGTACTTTTTTGAGTCCTTGTAACCCTTCCTGGATCCCTACTCAGCCAAAGAAATAGAGAGAGGAAGCCGATAGGTGAAACCAATACTTCGGTTCTCGCTCGCAACTGAATCACCCGTGAGCGTGCAAGAACCTACTCGGACGCAGGACAATGAGACAGACACCCCCGTGAAGGCGTGGCCTATGCTCAATACTTCGGATAGGGTCGATGCTCTACACAACAGAGAGTCATCATTGGTGACCAAGCCCTACTCGCCTACGTACGATAGAAGCACCATTACTTCGGAAATCCAGGCGATACACAAGGCAGTTGCAGACTGGGTTTTTGGCTTTAATCCTTAGGGGGTCACACTCGCTCAAGGGAGTAGGGTTTTGGTCCCCCTCTAAGATACCTGAAAACAATGAGGACTTTATGAACCCGGTACAATGATAGTCCATTACAGATTTTAATTAAGGTCAAAGTTTATTTAGCAGTCCCCTTGTTTTAATTTTTGGGTTTTCACTTTTTTTTTGAGTCTGTTTTCATACCAGCGCCTAACGTCTTTGTATATTCTCATTTAAGTCCTAGGTGCTCAAAATCAGAGGGAGATAGCGGAAAAGCCGTGCAAGTAGTTCCATGATGGAAATCTCACCATTGAACCGAATGATGCATGCTGAGTTAGAAGACTTACAGTGCATCCCAGCTCTCTCCATGCGGTATGCAAAACAGAATTTTTAAACCTATCTACATGTCGGTATGCAAGGCACAAAATCGCCCTAAACATTAGCTGCTATTAGCGTGAAGAACCATAAGTCGCTCATTCATCTCTAGCCCGAAGGGTCCGGTCTTGTCTCACCCCTCCTCTGCTCAACACACTTGAGTTTAGGAGAAAGCGCTTTACAGGGCTCGCTGTGGCACAAGGGCTAAGAGACAAATGAGCGGCTTGTTTAAGTTTGACTAGATCCACACGAAGTAGACTATAGGAACATGCATTCTTATTAATGTGTGGACCTAGCTACCGAGTCAAGCAACCTACATATAGGGGCTCCAAGCACACAAAACAAAGTAAAAGAAAGGCGGAAAGCTCAAAACTTCGGAAAATAAAGAAAAGAAAGCGATGAAAACGTGAAAAAATGCGATGAGGCCCCCAGGTGAACAATCACCCGGGCACTGGACCTCATTGTGAAGAGTAGAGTCCTGTTTAATTACATGCCAAAATTGTCTCTCTCTCACCATAAATTACAAAAATAATCCTAAATATTCTAAACCTATCTAATCCCATCTCCTTGCTTCCTTGATGCTCTCTCCAAGTGGTCATGAGGTGAAGACCACCCTCCTCCAAGCTTGGCTGCCTTGGCCTCCTAAGAAGCCATCCTCGCATGGCGGGCCCTCGCATCAAAGTCACAAAAAGATTGAATTAGTATAGCTCAACCAATCAAATAGAGCAGATATAAAATAATCACAATAAATAAATCAATCAATAGAGCATGGTGATTAATGACAATAAAAATAGCTGCTCATAAAATAAATGATGAATCAAAAAAAAAATTTGCACACAAGAATGACAAAGTAAATTAGGCTACGCTCATTGCTCCCCGGCAACGGCGCCATCTGATAACACGGAGAATTCATGCAAGGGTCACCATGAATAATATGTATAAAGTGTCGCTGAGGCGACCGCTCTCAGAATACCCATGTTAATTAGCCATTAACCCACAATAAAAGAATAAAACAATTGATTCCCAAAAATGTGAATTAATATTTATTACTCTACCACAAGATGTACAGTGACTAAGTATGTAGAGGTTGAACCGCAGAGAGCAATACAAAAGTGCAATAGCCTAAGATGTGCATATACCACAGAGTCATCCATGTGTGAAGCCTATTTTTGTGGGTTTTTATCTTTTATATTTTTTTTATTTATTATTATTATTTATTTATTTTATTTTTATTTTTCTTTTTTTATAGTAATAATATGAAACATATATATATATAATTTAGAGAATATATAAATATATAAAGTTATAAATATATCCCTAAAGGGTAGCTATATAGTATATAATACATACATTAGATATAGATATATATAGATATAAATAATAATATTTTTTCTGGCACTTTTTTTTAATTTTAGAATTTTATATATCAATATATATATAGATGTATATCTATATTTTTTTAATAGAGGAATATATATACAAAGGGGAGAGAGGGGTGATAAAATATTTATAAAAATATATAAAAAACACTCAAAAATATAGAAATAAAATCTTTTTGGGATTTTCATAATTTTTTACTGTTTTGGTGATTTTTGGGTATTTTTCAAATTGTCTTTGGTATTTTTAAATGCTGAAATAAAGGAAAATAGTGAAATAGGTACTGGCTGTAAGTAAAATAGGAATAAAAAATACCCAACAGCCACAAAATTTTTCCACACTATTTTTTAAATAGAGGTAATAAAATATAGAGGAAATAGGAACTGAGTTTATATTTTTCTGAGTTTTCTTTGATTTTATATATTCTTTTTGAAGTTTTTGTGTATTTTTGAATTTTTAAGGTTTTTCTTTTGAGATTTTTAGGGATTTTTGGACTGACACTAAAATAGTCAAAATACACACTAAGGATTTTTTTTGGAATTTTTTGAGGTCTTTTAATATTTTTTTGGAATTTTATAAGTTAGACAGTAATTAAAAGGCATGTTTTTGATTTTTAATAAATGCAAAAATGCAACAAAATTAAAAACTAAAAATATAGCGTGCAAGGATACACTAACAGGAGCTTATATCCATTTTTTGCAAAATTTTTCAAGTTAATATCAGGCACTAAATAAAGGGACAAAGCATACAAAAATATATGGCCTAGCAGGGACATTTTTGCAATTAAAATATCTCTCAGGGGCATCCATGCAAAAATTACAGTAGAAATAAACATTTACTTTTATTTTCGGGGCCATTTTACAATTAATAAAACCCGACGAGGTTTAAGTGCAAAAATAATGCGCCTCACGTGGGTGCTGCACGTGAGGCGCGGAGGGACTAATATGCAAATACATAAACTATAGGGGGCGGACTGCAAATTTTACACTTTATTTACAACGTGGCGTTTTATTTTCGGCATTAAACTATAAATACAAAAAGCGGGGGGAAATGTTTGAAATTTACCCCCTAAGGCGCTTTATCCTACGGCTGGTCTTCGCCCACTCATCCACGTGTCGGGCATCTGACGCTGGATACCGGTTCACCGATGAACGCGTGAGATTAGATGCGCCTCGCATCTGACGGTCGGTGCAAGCGTTCATCGGACGGCTCTCGATCAATCTGGGGCTTGCCTCCTGATCTGACGGCGCTGGAGGTGACTGGAGGAACAGGGAAGAAGCTCGCCCCCGGCGAGCTTCGATCGTGCAGCGTAGGCTTCTCCGGGCATCTCCCTCGCATCTGAAGTGCTCAACACGTAGCTGGAGGTCTTCCGCATCTTCTGAAGGTCTCGCCATGGCTCCTGGAGGTCTGAAGGACTCGGACGAGGTCGATAAAGGACAAGACCTCCAGGAACCTCTTCCTGGTTCGATTCGAGCCCAGATGGGCCTCTTCCTTCGTTGGACCTACATAGGAAGAACCGGGGGAGCGAGGGCTTCCTCCTCGACCCCGGGTTTTGAAGCTACACAGCAAAATGAGGTGTGGCGGAGGAGCTCCGGCGAAAGGCGGAGGTGGAGCTCCAATTCGCCAAGACCAGAGGTCCTGGGTTGAACAAAGATGTGCGATCGATGGAGAAAATGATGGGGAATGAAATGGGAGGCGAAAGGCGGTCGGATACAGTCGAGGTCACTGTGAGAAGTCGCCGGAGCTGAGCTCCGGCGAACTTCGAATTTGGATTCTAAGCTACACTAATTAACTAAACACTAAACTAACAACTGGAATCAAAAGCTACATTAAAACCTAACTAAAAAAACGATAAAGAAGCAGCTCTTATACCTGGGGGCCACCAGGGAGCAGGACGGACGCCGGAGCTCCGCCGCGTCAAAATTGTCCTTCCTCCGGCCGATTCGAGGTGCTGGAGCACTCCCCCTGTCACGAGGAATGTCCCAGGAACGGAATCAGGGCTTTTGGATGGATTAAAATTGGCCCAAAATGAGGAAGGGAGCGGAGCTTCTTATTTATAGACAATGGCCTGGAGCCTTATTGACCGGCGATTATTGCTTAATCCAATGAGTATCGGGTTGATCCAAGTTATCGGCGGGTATCAGTGATGATCAGAGATCAATTCTTGTGAAGGAAGCGAGCTCGATCGATGGACGGGATGGCCGTAAAAAAGGGAAGAAATCCGGAGAATTGACAGTTCAGAGGCACCAGGTCCCGGATGGGACAGTTGACCGGGCGGTCAACAAGGGCTGGCGCCCCATTGGTCCACGTCGGCCGCTAGAAGACAAAACAGGAAATTTGATTAGAAATTGATTTATTTAACCTAGTAAATAATTTTATTATTTTTTTCTTATAAAATAAAAAATGTGTATTATTTCGTGTAGTATTTATTTACGATTTTTATTGAATTTTTTAAGTGTTTTATTATAGTTTTATTTTAATAAAGTGTATATGTGTGTATTTACATGTATTTTGTATCTTTTAATTTTTTATTTATTTATTTTATTTTAATATTTTATTGGCTTATTTTATAAATTTATAATTTATTTTTGTGAGTGTGAGGGTATTTTTATTTAATTTTTATGAGTTTATTTTCATTTTTAAATAAATAGGTATATGTACATGTAGGTATAATTATAGGTCTTTTACCTATATATTGTGTATAGTTTATTTATTTAATGTATTTTCTTGATCTTTATTTTGAGTTTGTATTTTTAATGAGTTATGTATAATATTTACAACATTAGAAAAATATGAGAAAAGAAAATAATTAAAGACTGTTTTCCCTTTTTATTTATGTATATCCTTGATCATAGGTATTTTGCCTATGATCTTGCATTTACTTATTTTATTTTAGAAGTCCTTTTTAGTTTTATTCTAATTTTAGTATATACATGTATTATATACATTATTTACAAAATTCTAAAAATATAATTTGCTTAAAATAATGGACAATGAATATATTGAATATTTTAATCAGGCAGGCTGCACAATGAGGGCCAAAAACCTAACTTTTGCAGATGGACTCCAAAAATTATGAAACCAATTTTATTAAATAGTTCTTGGAAGGCTATATACAATTAAAGGTGAATTTGGGTGTTTTGGAGTTTTTATTTGCAAGATATGGGTCTGTGAAGTTGAGATTTTGGCTTTTTATTCTGTGTATAAAATGTGCACTGAGTATTATTTTTACACAAACTCAATTTTGTATTTTTATTTAAATTATTATCTACAACTTTCATGAACAAAGTTTCTTTATTTGACTAATAAATAATTATGTACAAAATAGGTGTCAAAAATGCATAAATAAAGGCATGGATAAATGAGGTATTTATTGTAAACTGGCCCTTATCTCCCCCTACTTTAGTCCTTGTCGACCAATTCCCTGCTGGCCTTGGTCTCGGGGTTAGGGTCATAAAATATCTTCAATATTTTATTCCTTTTTCTTTTCTTCTCTTTATTCTATAGTTTTGGCATTAAACACCTTATTTAATGTGTAATTAATACTATGAATCATGAATGCTATTATGTACAATTTGATGCTATTTACATGTATTTGCTGGGGTTTTTGAGGCCAAAATGATAGAATAAAGGTGATGAAATGGAGATTCATCACGTACTCCCTAGCAACAACGTCATTCTGATGAGAGACCTACCAACTAGGGTTAAGTAACAAGAATAAACACGGGTCATTGTGACCCCAATCAATAGGACGGAGTTCAGCAAGAAAAAAATTAAAACCACTCAAAAATAAATCTATCAAAGCATAAAATCGAATGTTAGCGGTCTCCACTATTTATTTAACCTGGTATAGAGACTAAGGTAGAACTCAAGGAGCACGAGTGAAACCTACGAAGTAGTCCTAATCAGAAAATGAAAGGCATATTTTTGTGGTTTTTAATTTGTAATTTTTTATATTTTTAAAATTGATAAAACAAGCAATACAAATAAAATAAACTAAGTGAAGGCTAGCCTCAACAATTTTTATAAAAGGAAGTAATTTTTTGCATTTTTCAAATATTCAGAAGTTTTTGGTGAATTTATGGGTTTTTTGAATTTTTATATGATTTTATAAAAATAAAATAAAATCAAAACAGGGGTCCTCAAGGCACAAGGGTACCTGCAATGCAAAGACAAGACTTGGGGTTTCGCTCCGATCTGGATTATTGGAGCTGAAGACTAAAGAAGCGGAGGGGGATGAGGCTCGATTCCCGGTGGAGGCGATAGGGGAAATCTAAATCATAATCTCGACCTGATGGACGAAGGTCAGGGTGATCAGGTTGTGGAGCGAGGTGGGGGGTGAGCGTTTTGTTCGATCGGAGCGACTGGAAGTGGGTAACGATCTCCGACTGGCTGGTCAGAGCTGGCGAATGTGCGACGACAATGAAAGTGAAGATCTAATCGAATGGACAAAGGCGAAGGATAAAAGGGTTACATGAAGGTCTAGGAGTGTTCCTGAGCTCCAGGCGAGGGTGGTCGTCAGGGTGATGGCCTCGACCTCGATGCGGAAGTCGGGGAGGCTACTCGCGGCGGAGGTCCGACCACGAAGGGGGAGCTTCAGTTGTGCTGCACCAAATCGACCGCCAAGCAGCGCTCTGAGCGGCTGTCACTCAGCTGGAGTTGGCTAGGGTTAGAAATAGGAGCGAGGCACGACCTACCGTCCTGGGGGAGAGGAAGAGAGAATTTATAGCATTCCCAGGAGGCTGGAGAAATCAGGCGAGAGCACGCGAACCGAGGAAGATCCATGCCTTCCTAGGGATCCTCTAGGGTCTTGGATCCACGGGGAAGGTGCGTGCGAGGAATCGGGGCGAGGGCACGTATGATCCACCCGGGAAAATTTGGAGAAGAAGGTCTGATGTAGCAGTCAGGTCGGGTCAAGCCCTAGAAGAGGGGGTTGACCCAGGTAAATAATCCTACGTGGACCAATCAGAGGCATCAGGGGAAAAGACAAAATAGACTACAAGATAAAATAGCAAGGAAAATGAAAGATAAATAAATTAAAAATAATAAATGAGTTAAATATAAAAAATAAATAAAATGAAAAATGTTTATTATTTTTCAAGGAATTTTTCTGTGATATCTATTTATTTTTTTGAAAAATAAATTAGTCTATATACAATATAGAGTATTATATACAGGTATAATATACCTATGTATTTTATACAAGTATTTTTAATTTATTATTTTTACAACAATACCCCAATTTTATATTTTATTTATTTACAACATAATTTTTTGAGTATAAAATAATTTTTATTTTAATTTTATTATTTATTTACATGTATATAATAAATAAAGAAGAAAGTATATATACATGTATTATGCACAATGGAGAGAGAATTTTATTCCATTTTTATTTTATTTTATTAATTTTTGTTTTATTTTTAGAAATATATTCAAGGAGGTAAAAACATATATTTTTTTATTTTTGGCAGAAATAATTATTTATTTACATCCATGGTATATACTATATATAGTAAGCCCTATCTCTCTCTACTTGTTTTATTTTGCGATCAAGCCAATGCTTGGCTCTCTCTTGGGGTTCGGGTCACTCTGTATTTTTTCTAAATACCTCCTTACTTTTTCTTTTCCTTTATTCTTTTATTTTTGCACAAATACATGCTAATTATGTAATATTAACACATGCATGCATATTACTTTCTTATTGTATTTACATCTATTTACATGATGCTTTGCCAAGATAATTAGCTAAAATAAAAGAATAAAGAGTGATGATAAATGATTCATCAGTTCTCCCATGCAGATTTGGTTGCATTCAATCAGAAATTTCAGAAGCCAGATTTGCCAGCTCCCAGTTATCCAGAATTGAAGCCTTTGCCGCAGTCGCTGAAGTATAGGTTCCTTGCGAGCGAGCATGAGATGTACCCAGTCATTATCTTAGTAAACTTGACTAGAAAGCAAGAATCTCGTTTGATGGAGGTTCTTGAAAAGAACCACAAGGCGATAGGATGGAGTGTAGATGATATCTAGGGGATAGGTCCGGCCCTGTGCTCCCACCATATCTATCTCAAAGAGGATGCTAAGCCATATTGTGAGTTCTAGCGACGGCTGAACCCGAATCTTCGAGGGGTTGTCATGAAGGAAATCTCGAAATGGTGGAGCTCCGATTTTATCTACCCATCTCCGACTCCAAGTGGATTAGTCCATTACATGTGGTGCCCAAGAAGACGGGCATCACTACAGTTGTGAGTGAGTCTGGAGAGGGAATAGCTACCTGGATACCCACTTCTTGGAGGGTCTGTGTGGACTACAGATGATTGAATCAGGCCACCAAGAAGGATCATTTCCCGCTGCCTTTTATTGATCAGATTATAGAGAGACTAGCTGGGAAGAGTCATTACTGCTTTCTTGACGGGTACTCTGGCTACAATCAGGTGGCTATTGCACCCGAAGACCAGGACAAGACTACATTCACCTGTCCGATTGGGTCTTATGCTTTCAGACGGATGCCCTTTGGTTTATGTAATGCCGCGACGACGATCCAAAGGTGCATGTTGTCCATTTTCTCGGACATGGTGGGTGATTGCTTAGAGGTCTTCATGGATGACTTTTCAGTCTATGGCGATGGGTTTGATGCTTTTCATGACTGCCTAGACTACATCCTTCATCGCTGCATCGAGGTTTATCTTGTTTTATCCTGGAAGAAGAGTCACTTCATGGTGACTCAAGGGATGGCGCTTGGTCATATCATCTCCAACAGGGGTATGGAGGTAGATCCGGCCAAGATGGATATCATCAGGAAACTCAATCCATCGTCCAACCTATGACGGTTACGGTCTTTTCTGGGGCATGTCAATTTCTACCAATGATTCATTCATGATTTCAGCAGGATTGCTCGACCGCTGACTGGTTTGCTGACGAAAGACACTGAGTTCATTGTAGATGATAAGTGTCTTGTGTCCTTTGAGACTCTCAAGAGTCTAGTTGTTGAGGCTCCTGTCCTTCAGCCACCTGATTGGTCTCTCTCATTCGAGATCATGACGGTTGCCTCCGATTTTGCCGTAGGGGCCGTGCTAGGATAGAGGAGGGATGGAGTGCCTTTTTCCATTCACTACGCTGGTCGTACATTGGATGTCACGCAAGAGAACTACACTGTCACTGAGAAAGAGATGCTAGCCGTAGTTTTTACCTTGGACAAGTTCAGATCATATATTATCGGATCCAAAGTGACTATCTTTACTGACCATACCGCCATCAGGTACCTCATGGCAAAGAAGGATGCCAAAGCGAGACTGACTAGATGGATCCTTCTACTCCAGGAGTTTTATATTGAGATTACGGATAAACCTGGAGTCAAGAATGTGTTCGCGGATCATCTCTCCTGATTAAAGAATCTTGAGGAATCTGAGTAGACTGATCAGATTACTGAGACCTTCCCAGATGAGGTGATCCTTGCTATCACCTCACTCCCATGGTACGCTGACATTATGAACTATCTTGTTGCTAAGAAAGTTCCACAAGGTTGGCCCAGGCAGTGACTTGAGACCTTCCTGGTGAGGGCCAAGTCTTATAATTGGGAGGATCCCATCCTTTATCATGAAGGTGGGGATAGCGTTTGGCGTCGGTGCATTCCTCAGGAGGAGCACCATAGCTTCCTCACATACTGCCACTAGCTTGAGGTAGGAGGACATCAATCTGGGAGGAGAACAACACATAAAGTACTCCAGTCCGGTCTATGGGGGCCTACTCTCTTCAAGGATTCTGATGAATTCGTGAAGAGGTGTACTGACTGTCAGAGGATGGGCATTTGTGGACAGTGTGATATTATGCCGATGCAGCCCATTCACTTCTGTGAGATTTTCGACGCACGGGGCATCGATTTCATGGATCCATTCCCTAAGAGTCAGGGATTTGAGTACATTCTGTTGGCTGTTGACTATGTGAGTCGTTGGGTTGAGGTCATTCCCACCCGAAACGCATATGCTACAACTGTTTGCAAAATTTTGAGGAAGAATATCATTTCACGGTTCGGAGTGCCTAGAGTATTGATATCTGACGGGGGGTCTCACTTTATAAACAACAAGGTAAAGGCCCTTGCTAGTGAGTTCAGCATAGACCATCTTGTTGCCACTCCATATCACCCTCAGATCAATGGTCTTGCTAAAGTATCGAATAGGGAGATCAAGACGATATTGCAGAAGTTAGTCCGCCCGGACCGAAAGGATTGGTCACAAATTTCAAACTCAGTCTTGTGGGCATATCAGACTTCTTTCAATACTCCTTTGGGTACATCTCACTTTCATCTCGTTTATGGCAAGCCCTGCCATTTACCTGTTGAGATTAGGCACATGTCACTTTGGGCTGTCACATATATATTATTGGACCCAGTGAGTATAGGTGATCAAAGGAAGGCAGAATTGGTAGTCCTGGAAGAGCTTAGAGATACAACCTTTTAGAGCAGCCTACAATATAAGGAGCGAGTGAAGATATAGCATGATTCCACATCAACCATAAGCAATTTGAGCCAGATCAGAAAGTATGGTTATTTGATGCCAGGCTTAGATTATTTTCAGGGAAACTACAGAGCAAGTGGAAGGGACCATACCTGGTCTGAAAGTTGCATGACAATGGTAGTATCGACATATCTGAAATGTCATTTGAGTCCACCTTTCGTGTTAATGGTCAACGACTCAAACCATGACTAGATCATGAGTCGCTGATCGTTGACGTCGCCCTGATTCATTTTGCATGAGATGTGGTCGTTGACTCACATCAGTTACATCTAGTGCCTGATTATCACTGTCTTCTGCCTTGTATAGATCCAGATGTCCATATCATCTCATTCTTTAGTCTAACACCCCATCTGCATCTTGTGATTATGCTATACTTAGGGTACACTTTACCCTAAGTATGGGGGGGTGTCAAACTCTTGATTATTCTTTTGATTCTTTCTACCTTTGTTTTGCTGCCTATGCTTAGGGATATTTTACCCTAAGTATAGTGGAGGTAGACCCTGTACATTCTATCACTCGATCTTCCCTTTATGTACAATCTTCTATACTTAGGATTACTTGATCGTAAGTACAGGGGAAACATCGAGCCCTCTTCATTTTAGTCTTTGATTCGTCATTGTATGTACAACATTCCTTTTCACTGCCCTATACTAAGTACGAGTTATGTCTTCTTCATCGCTCTTGATTCACTCTGAGGACATCGTTTGAGCTAAGTATAGGAGGGTGTCGTATATATTACATATATACTTTAGCCATAACTCGTACTTTGTGTGAGTGTGTTAATAAATAAAACGACTAAAATCCTTTATCTAAAAATCGTAAAAATTTTAAAATTTTTCTTGTATATAAAATTCTTTCTTGCACATACATAGCTATTTATAAAAATTATTTTTGTACAAATGTTTGAAAAAAATTTGTTTTTAAAAAGTTTCTAACTATGTTGGTATCAAAACTATTATATAGTACAAAATTTTTGTAAAATGTTTAAAAAACAAAAGTTTGCAAAAACCCATGTTTAAATGTTTGCAAATAGTTTGCAAAACTTCTGCATCCATGCATACATTCAAACATTTTTAAAAAATTTTGCACATTTTTCAAAAATTTTGCATAAAAAGATTTTTTATATACTTGTACAATTTTTCTGAATCATAGTTGTCATTTAAACTAGCATGGAATTAAATTGAAAAATGGAGCTTGGTTAAGACCTTAATCCACTTAATTCTATGAGGAACCTTATAGGACTTAGGGTTGAGATTTTTCAGGTCCATTGGTGACTTAATTCTTTGAGTCCACTAGGCTATGATCACATGTCATCTTGATGAGCCTAATTAGAACATTTAACAATGCACACATGACTCTCACAGACAATGGCTTTGCTTGCACCATCACCTTACACATAACTCTCTACAGATGAGGTGGTGCAGAGGCAATTTACTTTTGCTTGGGGTAGCGTACGAGGGTAGTACTTCTAGGAGGAACCTCTCATCTTCTTTTTAGGGAAGGAACTGCATCTCAACTTGGTCTGGCGGTGTTGAGGTCTAAAGACAGGAGTTGTGGGTTGCAATAAAGCTTCAAAAGAGGGATAGTCTACTGGCTCAAGAGGACAAAGTCATTATGTATATATGCTGCACCATGTAGATATGTTGTACATATGCACATCAAAAAAATGTGCAAAAGAAAGGAAAACTACAAAAAAGTGGCGGGTCTGATAGAAAATGGAATACCTACTGGAGTATGTATATACAAATAAAGCAATGCTTATGTTTCCCATTCTCATCTCATGAAGCTTGCATCAGGGAGACTTAGCTACACTGGTTGGGCTCCCAAGGATACGTGGCTACACTGGCCATGGTCCATTCTCTTCTTTTCCCTCTTTTTGTGCCGGTTGAACTTGAACTTAGAAGGGAATACCCCACTCCTCGAGGAAAGAGATACCAGACTAAGACATTAGAGTTACCTTGTTGACTGAGGGTTGTGACTTTGCCATTTTTGAGGTGGGGAGCTACACATCACTTACACAGTACAAGAAAAGATTGATGGTCATTAGAGTTTGTGTATGTAGACTTTTTCTGATCTGGATAATTGATAAATCTTGATTATAGATTGGTGGAACTTAGAGGCTGTTGAGTCTAAACCTAGGTCCAAATAAGGCTCTGACAAACTAACAATCCAAAGGTCTTACTAAGCTCCATACTCCAATTTAATGAAGAAAAGTTTAATATCAACCTTGATTCTCCTTCTTTTTCTTTTCTTTCTCTTTTCACTTCTTTTTCAAATAAGTGTTTACTAAGGGACTAGGAACGGTAAGTATAGGGGGTGATGGATCCCTGATCATCATCTTTATTCTTTTATTTTAGCTATTTATCTTGGCAAAGCATCAAGTTAGCATTATGCATGCATTTGTTAATATTACATAATTAGCATGTATTCGTGCAAAAATAAAAGAATAAAAGAAAAGAAAAAGGAAGGAGATATTTATAATAAATACAGAGTGACATAAACCCCAAGAGAAGGCCAAGCATGGTCTTGATCGCCACATAAAAACAACTAGAGAGAAATAGGGCCCACTCTATATTGTACATATCATTTGTGTAAATAAATAAATTATTTTTGATAAAATAAAAATAAAATATTCTTTTTACCTCCTCGTATATAATCCAAAAAATAAAACAAAAATCATAAAATAAAAATAAAATAAATAAAATTCTTTCCCTCATGTACATAATACATGTATATATGCTTTCTTCTTTATTTACTATATATCTGTAAATAAATAACGAAAATAAAATAAAAATTTTTTTGTACTCCAAAATTTATGTTGTAAATAAATAAAATATAAAATTGGGGTATTTATGTAAAAATAACAAAATAAAAATAATTGTATAAAATACATAGGTATATTATACCTATATATAATACACTATACTATATATAGACTAATTTATTTTTCAAAAAAATAAAAATAAAAAAATAGTTAGAAAAATAACAAACATTTTTCATTTTATACACTTTCTGATTTAAAATCATTTGCTATTTTTATTTAATTTGTAAGTATTTTGTATATTCTATTTTTCTGATTGGTCCATGTGAGGTTGTTGACCCGGGTCAACCCCCTCTTCCAGGGCTTGACCCGACCCGATCTCTTCACCGAACATTTTTATCTAAATTTCCCTGGTCGGGCCACGTAGCCCGGTGCCCCGATTCTTCGCTTGTGTTCTCCTCTTCGATCCAGCACCCTTGCGGATCCCTACCAAGACGCGGATCTTTCTCGGTTCGTGTGCCCTTGACCGATTCCTCCAGCCTCCTGGAAACCCTATAAAATCTTTCATCTGCCTCCTAGAAGAAGCAACTTATGCCTCTCTCCCATTTCGAACCTTAGCCACCTCCAGCTGAGTGACAGATGCTCGGAGCACCGCTCAGAGCTCGGTTTGGTGCAGCAGCGCCGACGCTCAACCTTCGTGACCTGAGTTTCACCGCGAGTAGCCTCTCCCGCCTTCCGCATCGAGGTTGAGGCCATCTCCTCGATGGTCATCTTCGCCTAGAGATCAGGAGCACATCCAGATCTTCAGGTACCCTTTATATCTTTCGCATTTCCCGTTTCGATTCGATATTTTCATTCATCGCCATCGTGTGTTCATCCGCTCTGACTAGCTGGTCGGAGCCCCGTTATCCACTTCCAGCCCCTTCGATAGACCCACATGCTCGCCCTCCATCTAGCTCCACAATCTGATCACCCTTAGACTCGACCATCAGGTCGAGATTAGGGCCTATATCTCCCTACCTTCTTTGCTGAAGATCGATCATCTACCCTCCGCTTCTTTGGTTTTTAGCTCCAATAACCCAGACCAGAGCATAGCCCTGAGTCCCATCTTTCTTCCCCAGCCTTGGGGGGGGAATGGGAAGATCACAGCCTGTCAGCTTGACTTGTAATCGAAAATCACACTTCAAAAAGACCTAAGAAAGAGGTCGGCTCCTACCGGAATGTCAAAAAAAACTTCTCGATTTTCTCACTCCTCTCACAAGACCTCCCCCTCTAATGACGCACCTCGACTTCCCGCCCAGCCCGTCTAATTCTGAGAGCCTACTGAAAGCGCCACAGAATGAATGGACTAGTCCCTTGCAGGTACTAGCGTGCACTGAGGACCCCCTATTTGGTTCATCAGAGGTTCGCCGGAGTAGCCCCAGTCCCCCTTCATCGCTATGCTCATCTGGCCGGTGGCTCCTCCATCAGACCCGCTCAATCGACACAAAAGCTTTCCACGACCACTCCTGTACCTTCTGATCGACCATCGGAGCTGAGGATCACCTCCTTGGTTCCGATGAAGTTCATTCCAGCGTTGTTTTTCCAGACGTCCTCTGCACCATTGGATCGGCTGGCCTTCTCCATATCGAATCCACGCCGCCAACACAACAGGCTTTTCAGACTGTTGGATGATAGCTCTGGCGAATCTGTGCCCCACGTTCTCGACCAACCCTGAGGTGTGAGATCTGACATCTGCAGCGGATCAGAGCCACACGTTCGCGCCCCCATCAGCGGCCTCCATGTGTCCCCACGCGCCTCTCACGTGCTGCAAGGGTATATTTCATTATTTACCCCGTACTTTTTATGCTTTATTCTCTAGTCTATTAAATAAAGTTGTAGTTTGAACTATTTACACTTTAGTCCCTATGGTTTCTGGTATTTACTTTTTAGTCCTTCCTATCTGGAGATACATGTTCGATCACGTGCACTGTTGTGTTTTTGCATCTTTAGTCCTGGACTCTGTGATGGTTCATGTTTGAATGAAATATTTCTGAATTTGCATTTATGCCCCTGTGAACAATGTATTGCGTATGTGCTTGAATTTCGTGGAAACTTTATAGAGACACCCCTGGATGTTTTGTGCATGTTATGATTTAGTCCAGAAACTTAAACTATTTGCATTTAGGTCCCTATGACCTGCGTGTGTTGTTTTTGAGTAAATAAATATCAAATCTACTCCAAATATTCCCCAAAAATTACTCAAGAATTACTACTAGCTCTTGCTACTGTGAATTATTTTTGGTAATTTTTATGATGCAATTTGATTTTATTTGCTATTTTATAAAAATAAAAAACCTATAAAAAAGTGTATGCCTGTTTGAGAAAATAACAAAAAATATAAGAATCGCCCTAAAAATTCTAAAAAAATTCTCATGTACTTGTTTTGACTTGTTTTAACTTATGTAGCATTTTTGTTCCATTATCTTTTATAAAATGCCTAAAAATCACAAAAAGATCAAAAATATTCTAAAAATCATTAAAACTTCTTTAAAAATAAAAAAAATGTGTTTTCAATTTCTGTAGTTAGATATTTTTACCTACTTCATATAAAATTGCAATAAGGAAGCTTGGGGTACTTTAGACATTTTAAAGTTGTCTTTTCATCTAGGTTGTACCTGTTTTGATTTTTGTGCTTTCTTTCATTTTTATAAAAATATATAAAAATATGAAAAATCTCACAAAATACCCAAAAATACTTGCATATTTTATAAATATAAAAATATTTTTATTTTGAATTTTTGACCTTTTTTTGCCTTAATAAAAATTGTTGTAGCGTGAATTCTTTTGTATTTTTATTCGGTTTCTTATTAGAAAATAAAAAAATTACAAGTTAAAAACCACCAAAAGATCCCTTTTCTTCTTTGATTTCTCGACTACTTTGTAGGCTTAGCCCGTGCTCCTTGTGTTCGACCCTGATGGCTATACCAGGTTAAATAAATAGTAAGACCGCTTCTTTCGATTTTCGTGCTTGATTATTTTCATTGGTGGTCTTATTTTTCTTGATGAGTCTGATTCGCCGATTGGGGTCGCAACGACCTTGATTTATTTTGACACTTAACCCTAGTTGGCGAGCTGCTCACCTAATACCTTGATAAGTTTGTCATCATGTTTGTGGATGATATTTTGATATATTCATCCGATCCAGAGCAGCATCGAGTACATTTACAGATTGTATTCGAAACCTTAAGATAACATCAACTTTATGCAAAATTCTCCAAATGTGATTTTTGGCTGGATAGAGTCACAATCCTTGGTCATGTGGTATCTAAGGATGGTATTGAGGTAGATCCAACCAAGGTAGAAGCTGTGATGAATTGGAGTCAACCCAAGAATGTTTCTGAAATCCGTAGTTTTCTTAGCTTAGTTGGTTATTATCGGCGATTTATTCAGAATTTTTCAAAGATATCGCTACCCTTAACAAAGCTCACTCGAAAGGATGCAAAGTTTATATGGTCAGAGGATTGTGAACAGAGCTTTCAAGAATTAAAGCAGAGATTGACTACAACTCCAGTGTTGGCTTTGCCGTCAGGTGGTGGAGGTTTTGTAGTATATACAGTTGCATCAGGCACCAGACTTGGGTGTGTTCTTATGCAAAATGAGAAAGTCATTGCCTATGCCTAATGGCAACTGAAACAACAAGAGAGAAACTACACAACTCATGATTTGGACTTAGCAGTGGTATTCTTTGCTCTAAAAATCTGGCATCATTACCTCTATGGTGAACATTTTGAGGTGCTCAGTGACCATAAGAGCCTCAAATATATTTTCTCTCAGAAGAAACTAATCTGAGACATCAACGCTGGTTGGAGATCCTAAAAGATTACGACTTTGCATCAATTATCACCCAGAAAAAGCAAATGTCGTAGAAGATGCATTAAGTAGAAAATGGGAAGGTAAACTGTTTAGTTTAAAGCTTCAGTGGAAAATGATGAAGGATTTTGAAGATTGGAAGCATTTCTTGAGCGAATTGAGAAAGATATCTTTTGCAGCACTCAAAATTCAACCAGAGATAATTGGAAAGATCCTGACTGCACAAAAAGCAGATGTTGATCTTCCTAAATTCATCGAAGCATCCAAGAATGAAGGTTCATATTTCACCATCGGAATGGACAGAGCTATAAGGTACCTCAATAGATTATGGATTCCAAGTGATATTGAGTTGAGACATGAGATTCTAGATGAAGCACACAGATTAATGTACACTATTCATCCAGGTACAACAAAAATGTACAAGGATCTGCAACAGAACTTTTGGTGGCCAAAGATGAAGAATGACATCGCAGAATTTGTTGCTAAATGCTTGGTATGTCAGCAGATCAAGATCGAACATTAAAAACATGCAGGCCCTATTCAACCCTTGTAAATACCTGAATGGAAGTGGGAGCACATAACGATGGATTTCGTCACCGGTCTAACCAAGACCATAAAACATCGTTATGATACCATATGGGTGATTATTGATCGATTGACCAAATCGACATATTTCCTACCTATCCGCCTGGATCAATCGACAGACAGTCTAGTTGAATTATATGTGAATGAAATTATCAGCCTACATGGTGTTCCTGCATCAATTGTGCCTGATCGGGACACACGATTTACCTCACGCTTATGAAAGAGTTTTCAAGATGCTATGGCTACTCAGTTGAAGTTCAGCACTTCATTCCATCCGCCGACTGATGACCAGTCTGAAAAGACCATCCAGACTCTAGAAGATATGTTGAGAGCATGTGCTCTAGATTTTGTGGGCAGATGGGATGGACACCTTCCATTAGTGGAGTTTGCTTACAATAATAGTTGTCATTCGAGCATCAAAATGGCTCCCTATGAAGCATTGCATGGGAGACCTTGCAGATCACCCTCATGTTGGAGTGATGTAGGCGAGAAGCACATCTTAGGACTGGAACTTGTTCAAACAAGTAAGCAGGGTGTTGAATTAATCAGAAAAAGATTGTTGGCAGCTCAAAGTAGGCAAAAATCTTATGCTGATCATCACAGAAGAGAGTTGAGTTTCAGAGTTGGGGAACACGTGTTCCTAAAGATCTCTCCAACCAAAGGCATCTTACGATTTGGCCAAAAGGGGAAGCTCACTCCCAGATACAAAGGACCTTTTAAGATTCTGCAGCAGATCGGAGAGGTGGCATATCGTATTTCATTACCACCTCAATACTCGAAACTTCACGATGTATTCCTTGTGTCTATGCTAAGGAAGTACACTCCTAATCCTTCACATGTGATCGAGCATGAGGTCAATGATGTTCAACCAAACTTGACCTTTGAAGAGAAACCTATACAAATCGTTGATCGCAGAGATCATCAATGGCATCGGCGCATAGTTTCGATGGTCAAGGTCCTTTTGTAACACCACCAAAAGGAGGAGGCTACTTGGGATATAGAAAGTGAAATGCAGGAGAAGTACCCGCAACTTTTTGATATGTCCTTGAACTAAGAAATTTCGAGGACAAAATTTTTTTAAGGGTGGTAGATTATAACGACATGCTATTTTAGGAAAGAAAATTCAAATGAGATGAATTAGATTAAATGGATTTAATTAATATATTAAATCTCCTATTTGTCAACTTTAAAATCACAAGGGTCCCCCCCACGTCACTTATTTTGAGAGAGAAGAAGAGATAGAGAGAGTTAGAGAGAGGGGAATAGAGATCTTATGGGCCACCCTTCATCGTCGCAGGAGAAGACGACGTTGAATCAGAGGAGGAGAGGAGCACA
Organism: Ottelia alismoides; assembly: GCA_037367405.1. Lineage (NCBI taxonomy): Eukaryota > Viridiplantae > Streptophyta > Magnoliopsida > Alismatales > Hydrocharitaceae > Ottelia > Ottelia alismoides. Next base: position 25,322 of record JAZKJV010001151.1, on the reverse strand, counting down.
AATTCGTAATCGGAAGGAGTCGTGACGATTGCGACAGTCAGAGTTAAGCGTTGGAGTCGAGGTATGTATCATCTTTAGGTTATTACATATATACACATCGATTCAATTTAGAATGGACCATTGATTGTATTTATCGGTTTAGGATCTCGTATAAACAATGATCACATCTAAGATACGACCTCTTAATGTATGTGTCGACATGTGATTTTCATATGATTAATGATCATGTCGGGAATAAGACCTTTAAATATATGTGACCAATTTTGTAGGAAAATACTCATATTTAATGATTTGTTTGAACATGATATCTGAATATACATGATGAATCCGTAGGGTGGTCCTATTTGGAGTAGATCTCTCCATATGTATCAAATATCCGGGTTTGCACCATACCATCATACTATAAAACTTGAAATAGAATGTTGTGTTGTTCATCTTCTCCGAGATATGGTTCAACCTGGATTAATTTTCAAGTGGGCAGCCTTTGGTTTTCTCCCTGCACATTGTCCCTAAATCAAGATTTCATGAGCCCTTGGTTACGTGATCTGATTGGCAAAACCTTTTAGCACATAAATAATGACCACTATATAAGGATTAATAATAGTAAAAGATATTGTAATGTTTATAATCTCGTTAATGCTGAAAGAGTAAAATATGTGATTCCATCATGCAATTTTGAGATAAATGTATATTATCATTTACATGTGTTACCACGAAAAAAAACAATATGCATATAATCAATGACACATAATCACGGACAATCTGCACTGGTTAAGGTAACATTGTACACAATTTTTTTAGCTGTAGATCATCTCGTGTAATGTTTCATGTTAACCATTAAATTAATGGCGGGCCCCTTACTTCTCGTGTATAAAATTTAGCCTGTAAATTAAATAAAGAAAAACATGTAACAAAAGATACAATATTACACTGGTTAATCATGAGCAGAAATTGTTAGTATACAATATGTTGCCGACAAATTAAAAGTTATCTTCTTAATTTTGGTCTCCGATTACATGTAACTTTTACATAAATCACATTGTTGTTTCGAGTGAATTTGAGATGTCATTGTTCAACTACTACGGAGTTCTGCTTACACGGTATAAATCCTTAGTGACGAATTCACAAATGCGTTGAACTAAAAGGGATACTTTCTCCTTAATATAATATCAAATCAAAAATTAAAAAAATTAAAGAATAATTAGGGTACAACTCATTAAGAGTCAAATGGATGACTGCAAGAGATCATGTTAGCCCATGGGGGAAACGCCGCAAGGGACGTGTGGTTGCAAGGAACCACATAGGCAAAAGTTAAGTCCTTTACAGTTGTAGCTACACTGTCATGTCTTGTCGTGAACTGCAAGTGCCAGCGGTTGAAAACGTATAACAAGATACGTAAATGAATGTTATGCAAGAAAATAGTTTATAAGGGAAAAGCATCACGAAAAATGCAAGAAATGGTTTAATAAAAGAATGAACCATCACATGTTATACAAGAATTGGTTTAAGAAAGTTAAACTGTCAAAGTCATGGGGGCTAATATGTAAAGTGGTTTATATATTTTATAAGTTTGTAATTTGCTTGGTATTTTATGAAATATGCCCACAAGTAGAAATAAATGGTTGTCATTCCTACTTATGCAATGTACCAACTTTACATGCATATCCATGAAAGATGCCAAACTATGCATGATAGGGATCGAACTTAGACATACATGGGAAATAGCTAGACACGTAATGATGTGTATTCATGAAAATCCAAGTACATGAATTAACGGATCAAGGACCATTAGAATATCCATGCATGGACCCCAATGAATATTGGGCATTAGGCTCATGAAAATTTATATTTGCAAATTTCAGGTGACGAACATGGTTGACTGCATTCTCAGGATCGTGTTACGGACTCATTGAGAACTCTGACTGGTACGATTTAGCTTGTGAAAATCTAGTGGATATCTGTATGCCTACAGGAAATTTCGAGATGCCTTTTTAATTCCTAGAATAGTTTTTTAATTTCCCCAGTTTAGAGTTGTAATAATGGAACTCATAGTTTGAATGGACATTTTGTGGAATTGATATTTATCTCTGCTCATTGTATGCCAACTATTTTTGGTAATGGTTTGTTTGTGCGGTCTTTTATTGCTTGCTTCCACCGATCTTCGCGACCCGTTCCATTACAATCATCCTACCTATAGTTGAGTTTTATGTGTCCCTACTACCATGACCAATCATTTCTATTTCTCTCACATCTTAGATCGAATCAATTTGGCAAGTAAGAATTATAATTATATCCTTCTTAGATTCCCAATGATTAAACATATAAGACAATTATAATTGATGTTTAGAGACCAATATTGGTTAGGTCTCTTGGTTAGTCCTACTCCTTGTGAGAACTCAACCCTTATCTAGGATAAGGCTTAGTCCTGATAGGAATGAAACCTAATTAAAAGGATATCAATTATCTTTTGAGGATATGGGTACACCAATCCTAATATTATGAGATCTAGGACATCATCTCCTCATGTCTATATAATGACCCTAGACCCGCATATAAGGAATCCAACTCAAGATAAAAATCAAAGAGACAGAGCAATAAGAGAAGAAGTTGCCCATTATCCAGTCTTTGCACATAAGTGTAGAAGCTTCTCGCTCATATAGTTAAATATCCTATGCTACAACTCTATTGTTTTATCATCACACATTGCAGTTATTGCAATCTTGGAAACCGATGCGTGCATAACATAAAGATTATTTATTCACTTCTTCCATTGAACCATGCGTGAAGTGCCCATGATAAGCTTCCTTTGTCCATACTGAAATATATTGCAACGGACTTCATTATTAAGATTTCCTGTAGTTATCAAGTTCAGATGTATGTCAGGAGCGTGCCTTACATATTTTGTCTTCAAATAACTCCGGTAGCATTATGCCAATGACCTTACCCCTATGAATAACAGTACGTCCGGAGTCGTTATCCATTCAAAGTTTGCTAAAATCATTGTAAGTACATGATGCAAAAAAAAACTTTGCGAAGCCATATATAGAGCTAAACAAATGTCAACTAGAAAGAAAATGTCTTGTCTTCCTTTATTCATCATTCCACATCAAACATAATGAGAAAATCATGCGCAGTAGCGACAACAACAAAGTTGCCATCTTTTGTCATTCTTTTCTTGCTTCTCCCATCTTTTCTCTCTTTTAAATTGGAAGCAAAATATCTCAATATTGCTTTTTTTAATTCAAAACTGTTACAATCGAAATCTTTGTATTTGGATGTGGGCTTGCTTCTGCTTTGATAAGTTAGTCTCATTTAAGCTAATCACTGTACTAGTGTTATAGTTCATCTTATCAACCAACCTTGATCGGATACCAATTGTTCTGAACCAGCTCTCTATATAGGACGAATTTCAAAAAATAACAAAGTTGATAAGTGTATTCTCATGATATGTTGATTAGAAGGAAACTTCTTTTATACATTAATAGAGAAAAGACAAAGAGATGTACTTGTTGCTTTGTCAGAAAGCAATTGAGAGTTTTATTAAAAAGTATCTTACCTTCTAGGAAGGTGCAAGTATTAGAGTTCGTTCAAATAGAATTATGTGGTCATTCTAAAGGTTAATTCTCATAATGGTTCACTTTATTTCGTCACATTTGTAGATAATTTTTTCAAGAAGATAAGGACCTAAACCTTAAAGAGGTAGGATCATGCATATGGTTTATTTAAGGACCTTCATGCACTCGTAGAGAGGTACATTGAAAGAAGTCGAAGTGCATTTACATCTATGTGGTGACGAATCCGGGACCCTTTGCCATCTATTATAGGTGCCATGGGATTAGACATCAAAAGACTTCCCTCAAGAAACCTCACTTGAATTGTGTTGCTGAGCGGATTAAAAAGATTCTCATTGAGAGTCAGGAACTTACTGGCAAAGCTACTTATTTCCTTTCGAGGTAAATCCTTCTACAATATTCTTATCATCATATTGTCTCTATATACTATTTTGGATGAGATAAAACCCATACAGTCTAATATGGAAAAACTGTTTCCTTTGATCATCTATGTGCATTTTCATATAGATCCTATATACATGTTCAAACATATGAGAAATCCACATGACAGATTGTGCGTCTGTGTGGGATATGGAGAGGATGAGTTTGGCTACATGTTATACAACCTATGTAACGGCTGGAATTTTGGCATAACCTTAATTTTCTTATTTTCCAATCACCACCATCAAGGCAAAAAAAAGGAATATCATTTCAAGGGATTATTAAATGCCGATTGAATGACACTTCAATACCCATAAAATTGAGAGTTAATGGCTCATTATTTTTCTCTCACTGGAAATAATAAAAACCCTTTGCCATCTCCTCACAATGTTTCTTTCTTCCCCGTTCCATTGTGCCTTAGAGAGATTTAGAGAGAGAGAGAGGCATCTCATCGAGTAAACCTTGCCTCTGAGTAGGAATCGTCGGTGACACAATAGAGGAGCTCATGGCATGTTGACGAGTCACGGATAGGTGGTCGTGGGTTCTAGGGATATCCATCGAATATGAGGTATCTATTGATTTAGGAATACATTTAAACAATGATCATATCCGAACTTTGATCTTTAAATGTATTTATCGGCATAGGATCTTAGGTATCAACGAAAGTTATATTTGAATTATGATCATTAAAATTATGTATTGGTTTTGTAAGATAACACGTATGCGAAATGATTTTATTTGAGACGAGACATCTAATTGTATGGGCATGATTCGTATTGTGATAAAGTATTAGTTCTCTTTGAATTAAGATTTATTAATATGTGCATCAATCCCTTGGAAAATACGAATGCTTGTAGAATAGTGCTCCAAAAGTTATTATCTCGAACCAATTGGATAACATGTATGTGCATAGTACGTGAGGAGCATTTTCATCTCGTGGACTCGATTTTATAGGAACGACGAATAAAGATAGACTAATTAAATCATCCTTTATTACCCTTTGAAGATGATTAGTAAAGACATGCGATTAATTGATTATTGCTGATTATTACTAGTTGTTATATTGTGATAGATAATTATAAAATATCCGTTACAAACGTGTGAATCTCCACTTCTTACTGTCAACTAACTAATAATGTAATCAATTTATATTTGTTAAATTGCAATATTTAAACTAGATGCTCATGAAAATAAATAGGTAATACTTGTAGACTTCACAAGAATGCCATTAGCCTTTTCAAAATATCAAAATCGATGAAATTTGTGTATTGAACTTGGAGTGGTCCTATCTTTCGACCAAGTTTAATGTACAATAATAATATATAGAGTTGGGTTGAACATGAAGGTCCTCGTTAACTCATTATATTATTGTTCCCTCAAATATTGCATAATTAAGCAGAGATGCATCTTATTATGATTATTTGGAATGTTTCGCCATAGTTTTTCATATGAAGACTTAGCATGACATTTTATTATATATGTTACACATAGATATAGATATGATAGTACAACCCTTACCATTTGTAACCCCTCGTTAATTATATATGGAGGCATATTATGTATTACATGAAATAGGACTAAATAGGTGAGCAATAAAGTTAGAAGGTAATCTCCAATTAACTGACTATCTATGAATAGTACAACTATTTGTCCTTAGCTAACCTAACTAAAATATGTGCCCCTGGTATACTTTGTATTATTAGTTCTTGCAGTAAATAATGTATTGGTTACATTCACTGGATAACGAGTTAAAAGGTTGAAATGCACTACTATTATGGTTAAAGATAAATCTCCCTCCAACATGATCTATAATGTCAAAAGAAAAGAATTTTGGTAACCTTAAAAGATTAAGGTACATACTCATAGAGAGTTACATGGATGACCGCAAGAGATCGTGTTATCCAAGGATCAATGCTGCAAGGGGTATATGGTTTTCAAGGAATCAAATATGCTAAAGTTAAGTCCTCTGTAGTTGTAGCTACAATGTCAAGTCATGTCATGGACCACAAGTGCCAACAGTTGAAAATATAACAAAATAAATATAAAAAAATTATGGAAGGAAATGATTTATAAAGGTAAACTGTTACAAGTATGCAAAGAAATGTTTTGCATATGTAAACCATTACAAGTATGCAAAGAAATAGTTTATAAATGTAAATCATTATAAGTATGCATGAAAATGATTTATAAAGGTAAACCACTATATGTCATGCAAGAAAATGGTTTCATAAAGAATAATACATTACATGTTTATAAGGATCGCTTTAATAAAAGTAAACCATCACAAGTCATGCAAACTCATCTTAAATGGGTTAACATGTAAAGTGATTTATGTTATAAATGAAACTTTTATATGCCTTAAATCTTATGAAATATGCCCACAAGATGAAAGATATGTATGTTATATATTATTAAGCATATTACATATGTATACCCATGTTTATGAAAGAAGCCGAAACACATATGTTATAAACTTAGACATGTATGGGAACATTAGGCACGTAATGATATTTTTCATGAAAATTCAAGTGATAACAGATTAAAAGATAGAATTCTAAGGCATGGATCCCGATACATAATGAGCATTAAGCTCGCATTAAATTATGGTTATTTATTTCAGGTGAAGAATAAGTTTGTCTAAGCACTCAAGTCTGTATTGCATGCTCTATGAGACTCTAAGCATGGTATGTATAATTTCATGATTTATGGTAGATATAGGTATGCCCACTGGAACAGAGAGCCATGTTTTGAAAGTATTTAGTTTTTCTTTTGCATGTATGTCTTTGTTGATGTTGTAATAATGGAACTCTCAGTTGAATAGATTTATGGATTCTTTTGAGAACGATATTTTCTTATGCTCAATAATTTTCCTGCATGAATATGTAACAACTCAGTCGTATGAATATAACTTGCATGCTTCCATCAGTCCGTGCAATCCATTATGCTACACCTTATAGAGAAGAAACTTACGAGAAACCAATATTTACTATTTCTGAGATTAGAATACCGAGGATATTCAGAAGGTATTGAAGATCCATCTCAGAGTAACTATAAGTCAATTGAGGTAGAGCTTATTCCCTTATAGTATCTATAAAATGTCGTCCCATATGAAGTTCATGAGAAGGATCTTGATCTTAAGAAAGAAGATGATAAAATGGTATATGCTCATAATAGTGAACAAGAAGAGAGATCTTCCTCTTATGCATATCTACCATGTAGATTTATGAGGGAGAAATATCGTAATATAGGATTTTATGCACATGATAATATTCTTTTGATAAATAATAATGAGCTAGACTACTTCGAAGAAGCTACGCAAAATGTACCAAAAAAACTATATTTGAGGCTATGTAAGATGAAATCAGTATTTGTATGACAATATACCTTTGCCCTTAATAAGTTGCCCAAGGAGAAAGAGTTTTAAAAATAAGCGTGTTTTTAAAATAAAGCATGATGAAAACTCTTTAAATCTAGAGTAAAAAACAAGGTTCCTTGTAAAATACGTTCAATAAAAGAACGATTCTTGACTTTGATGGGATACTCTCACCAGTGGTGAAGATATCATCCATTAAAATTATTCTCAAAACTGGAAGCTAATCAAGACTTAGATATTGAGCACGTTGTACTAGCCACTGATTATTTTCATAACAACTAGAGGGATTTATTATTCTGATGCATACTACATCGTACTTAGATAACAATAAATCCATTTGGCTACTAAAGAACGAAAGTGTACATCACAACTAGAGATTACTATGTGGTTGTCACATTGAAGGATCTACTTAACTATAACAAAGCCAAGTTCCTACTTGGACTTCTTCATCCACGAGAACTCTTTACTTACTTCTATAGTAGCAATGAATTTCGCCTATATAGTAGACAATGAAGCATCGAAATCAACATCTTTATTTTATCATGATAATTATTCTCAGACTTATAAATCCATCCAGTTGTGTTGTAGAATTTACTCCTTGTAGTAGCCATGCTCGATCCCTGAGTTTGATGGACGTGATGGAAAAATTCTATATCACAATAAGAGGGATTTATTATTTTGAGAATAATCAACATGACAAAAGAAAGGTGTTGACTTTGATGCTTTATTGTATACTAAAGAGGAGAAAGTCATTGCTACTACAAAAGCAAGTAAAATTCATGTGTGCGAAGAAGTTCATGCAGGATCTTGAATTTGTTCAATAGAAGTAGATCATTCATTGTTACAGTCGCAATGAGATTCATCTTGGCAATAACTCAATGTTTCCTACATGATCAAATCACAACGATTTCTATATCATTGGATATGGGATGTGCTAGTTACAAAGCAAATTGTACTTGATAAGATTTGCAGATGTGATAGTTATGATGATATGGTGATAAAGTCTAAGTTAGTTGGAAAGTTTGAGAGGTTGTTGCATAACAATTTTGGAGCAGCTCCCCCATCGTCTATGGAGGGGAAGATTTATTAGGTGAATCCGTCTCCTTGTGGAGACTCAACCTTTTTGTATGATATTACTTACTCCTATTTACATTGGATTTTAATGGAAGAACGAAATCAGTTACCTTTTTGGAATGGGAGTTCATTTGTCCTAATCCTATGGGATTTATGACTTTATTTATTATATCCATGCATGTATAAAGTACCCTTGGCCTCTCATCTTAGACAACGAACTCAAGATAGAAATCAAAAAAATAGAAAGAGAATAAGATGAAAATAATTTGTTCATTGTCTTATCTTGGAACGTGATCAAAAATCAAGGCGCTTCCACACATATTCCACATTGTGGACATATAAGGTTTCAAGTCAGTAATCCATTTCTGATTCTTGCGAAAAATTTATATTTACCTATATCCATTTTAATAATCTATGCCATTGTAGAGAAGGGTTGGCTTTGTGTATGCTTCACATGCGTTATAACCTTTAATTATATTTCTTAATATTGAGTTGCAATTAACCAATCATTCAAGAGGTTTTGTACTGGCCTACTAATCAAACATAATTATCAACCATTATGTGATCAAGTATCTCTTAAGCAATAATTAATCCATAATAGAATAATCAATCAAGTGCGCGAGTCAAAATTTATTATAACTCAGAATAAAATGTGTATAAGTGTGATGAATATGCATTTCATCATCTTTATTCATTTACTTTAGCTTAAAATCCCTTATAAAATACCTGTAAATGTCAATAAATATATTCTTTTACTAACCCTAATTTTGTATAAACATTATATATTTATCAATATTTTAACCTAAAATAAATAAATAAAGAAATAAAAGAAAAATAAAGAAAATAAAAAACTTTATATATGTAATAGATACAAGCTGACTGTGACCCGAGTGAAGGTTAAGGCTTGACCTGATCAATAAGAAATAAAGTAAGGGGAGATAAGGTCTAAATACCAAAAATTTCAGAAAATCAACCATCACTTGTATATATTCATCATCCGTACAACACTGTATATAATACACATTCCTTTTATTAATTTATTCATGCCTAAATTCAACTCAAACACAATTGTTTTCTTCATGAAAACTGTGCATAAAAATCTTTTTAAATAATAAAAATAATTGCAAGAATAATCGGTGTATATTGTGTAAATTACGATACTATGAAAAAGCCGCAGAGCTCAACTTGTAAGATCAGTATCTACTTCATCGAAATTCAAAATTCATCAAACTCACTTTCATTGTACTCCAAATTTAATAATCTTTAAAATGGAGATGGTTTCATAAAACTCGGAGTTAAGGTGTGAATGTGGTGATAACTCGATTTCACGATCGACTAAGGTGGAATAAATCAAGTGTTGTTGTCCTCAATCAATCAAATCGATCAACAAGAAAATCAAACCACTAATAGATGAAACAATCAAATGTAAGCGATCTCGCTATTTTTATTTACCTGGCATAACGACCAACGTTGAATACAAGGAGCACAATTAAAAGCTAAGTAGTGTGATTTCAGGAATAAAAATCTTTTTAGTGGTTTTTAATTTTTCAAAATTTTAATTTTCTAAACAAAGATAATATGTATAAGGAATAAAAAGACTCACACACACTTATTTTTTTCTAAAAGGTAAAAAATACTCAAAAAAATTGTAATAAAAATATTTTTTTTGGTTTTTATATTTTTATGTTATTTTTGGTAACTTTTATTTAATTTTGAAATATTTTGGAATTTTCTAAAAATCAAATAGTGATAAAAAGAATAAATAGTGCACATCCAGGAGTAATTTGCAAAAATAATTAAAATCTTCAAAATTTCTAGGGATTTTTTTATAAAATAGGCTAAGATTTTACAAGAAATCCCACAAAGAGAGATGATTTGTATAGGTGGAGATCTTAATGGACATGTGGGAAAAAATGCTTCAGGGTATGCTAGTGTTCATGGTGGACATGGTTTTGGAGATAGAAATGAAGAGGGAAAAGTCATCCTGGATTTTGTAACGGCATATGATCTTTTCATAGCAAACACTCTCATCAAGAAGAGGGAGGAGCATTTAATTACTGATAAGAGTGGGCCAATGAGAACACAGATAGATTACTTTACATTAAGGAGAAGAGATCGATTGTGTTGTAAAGACTGCAAAGTAATCCCAGGAGAGAGTTTGACAACCCAACATCGCTTGTTAGTCTTGGATGTACAAATAAAAGGGCTGGTAAAGAAAAGGAGGGTTCCTAAGATCACTAGAACTAGATGGTGGAATCTTCTACTGAAGCAATCGAGCTTCAGGGAGAAGGTTTTAGAAGATTTATCTTGGGATTATAGTGGAAGTACAAACAAGATATGGGAGGCAGTAGCATCTTGTATCCGAAAGGTAGCCAAAGAGATGTTAGGCGAGTCAAAGGGACGAGCCCTAGGTCAAAAGGAGGCTTGGTGGTGGAGTGAAGGGGTGCAGGAGAAGCTAAAAATTAAAGAGCATGCTTTAAAGCTATGTCTAAGGATAGAACAGAGGAAACTGTCACAAACTACAAAATAGCAAAGAAGGAAGCAAAGAAGGTTGTAAGCGAAGCTAAGTCGAAAGCTTATGAAGTTTTGTATAAAAATCTCAACTCTAAGGAGGGCCAGAAGGATATATTCAGGTTGGCCAAAGCAAGAGAAAGAAAGACCAAAGAACTTTCTCAAGTGAGATGCATTAAGGACGAGGAAGGTCACGTGCTTGTTACTCAGAAGGATATAGAGACTAGATGGGAGCAGTACTTCCATAAACATTTTACTGGGGAAGGAAATAGAGAGATCACTTTGGGTGATCTAGCTAGTAGTAAAAGTTACTTGAATCGTGCAAGTTATAGACGGATTCAAAGGAAGGAAGTAGAGGAGGCTTTGAAGGTTATGAGACCTGGGAAAGGTGTATGACCGGATGACATCCCTGTAGAAGTATTGAAAGCTTTAAGTGAGCGTGGCTTGACTTGGCTTACGAATCTATTCAACGTTATTCGGCGAAGCAAGAAAATGCCTGAAGATTGGAGGAGGAGTATCGTGGTGCCTCTTCATAAAAATAAAGGAGACATTCAAAATTGTTCAAATTATAGAGGTATCAAGTTGATGAGTCACACTATGAAAATTTGGTAACGTGTGATCGAGAGAAGGTTGAGGCAAGTTTCCAATGTCAAAGAAAACCAATTCAGATTCATGCCAGGTCGCTCAACTATTGAAGACATCCATTTGCCGAGGAGAACAATGGGGATTTATAGAGCTAAAAGGAAGAACCTCCATATGATCTTTATTGATTTGGAGTAGGCTTATGATTCTGTCCCACGAGAAATATTGTGGAGAGTTTTGGAGAAGAGACAAGTGCATGTCCTATACATTAACCTCATAAAAGGACATGTATGATAGGGCTTTATCTTATGCAAGGACACCGTCTGGGAAGACTGGCTATTTTGACATCAACATTGGTTTACATCAAGGTTCAGCTTTGAATCCATTTCTTTTTACTTTGATTATGGACAAGTTGACAAGTCACATTCAGGATGAGTTACCTTGGTGTATGTTATTTGCTGATGATATTGTGTTGATTGACGAGACTAGATATGGAGTAAATGAGAAGCTCGAGGTCTGGAGACATGAGTTGGAGAGTAAAGGATTTCGTATAAGTCGGGCTAAGACAAAATATATGGAGTGCACCTTTGATGGAAGCAATGGTGAAGGAATTGAGTGAAGATTGGTGATGATAATATTCGGAAGAGAGATTCTTTTAGATAACTGGGATCTATTTTGCAACATGATGGGGAAATTGATGGAGATGTTACTAATAGAATAAATGCAGGCTAGCTAAAGTGGAGAGGAGCATCTACTGTTCTCTGTGATAAGAAAATTCCTTTAAAAATTAAAGGAAAGTTTTACAAAGCAGCCGTGAGACCTGCTATACTCTATGGATTTGAATGTTGGCCTGTGAACCATAGACATGTGTAGAGAATGGCTGTAGCAGAAATGAAAATGCTAAGGTGGATGTGTGGACACACACGTAAAGATCGGTTTCGGAATGATGCAATTAGAAAGAAAGTTGGTGTTGCTCCGATCGAGGATAAGATGCGAGAAAACCGCTTAAGATGGTTTAGTCATTTGCAAAGAAGATCAGCTGATGCACCAGTTAGGAGATGCGAGTGTTGGAATGTTGATCCGGCTAAGAGAGGGCGAGGACGGTCCAAGAAGTATTGGAAAGAGACCATACAGAAGGATCTTTGTTTTGTAGATATAAGCCCGGGATTGACCCAAGATAGATCTGAATGGAGGCGAAGAATCCATGTAGTTGACCCTACTTAATTGTGGGAAAAGGCTTTGTTGTTGTTGTTATTGTTCAAAATAGGCAAAATATCTACAAACAAAAACTGAAATCATTATATTTGGATTTTTATATAATTTTATAGATTTTTTTTTATTTTTTGAAGTGTTTTACAATTTTTATTATTTTTATAAGGTATTTTCAAGCAAAATTAATACTAGTGCTAAAAGACATTAAAAGGTAACTACAGTAATTTTTATGGAATTTTAGACGCTTTTTCAAAATTTTATAATTATCCAAAGATAAACATGACTCTTTTTAAGGGTTTTTGAATTTTTAATAATATAAAATAAAATCAATTTGGCAAACTAAAATTATCACGTAAATATCAAGTAAGTAGGAATTACCAGATATTTTTGTAGAATTTTTTGGGCCAATTTGCTATTTATTACATTAGATAAAAGGAAAATAGTCAAAAACAGTTCACATGGACCTTTTCGCAAAGAAATTAAGTTCTGAGGTCATAATCGCTAACAAGCAAGAAAGTAAGGGGCCTCTATGCAATTAATCCACCAAATACATGTGCAACACATGACTCACAACTCATAGGGATATAAGTGCAAATATTAAAACATAACATTCATTGCATAATCAGTAGAAACGTTCGGGGTAGATACTGCAAATAACCCAAGTAATCATGTGGGGACACATGTGATTCAAACTCGACTGGACTAAAGTGCAAATAAAGAAACTACAAGGGTATGACTACAAAAGTTCTTAACTACCCATTTTATTTACTAGATTAAGGTGAAATAAAAGACATGCAGGGTTAAAAAGGAAATATACCTCGGTGACACGTGAATGGCACGTGAAGAGACTGACGGCTCTCATGTGTCTCTGGAAAAGATCTAACGTTTGAAATGGAGGCATGCATGTACAATTAGATGAGTCGTTAGGACGTGGATCTGAAAGCTCGAATCGCAGGTGAGCGTGCATGTTAGATCCACGTCAAAAGTTTATCCGAGGCTTTGGAAAAGGGCATGATCGTGCGGCTTAGATTCGATCTGGGGAGCCCCTTCTGATCTAACGGGTGCGAATCCTGCTGGAAGAACATGTAGCTAGGGAGTTTCGATCGAAGATGGGCATCATGTGGGTGGTCGGATCGGTGCTCCAAGGGGTCCAGCAACTTCAGACCGGTAGTCTGCATTTAATGAATGACTCAGAGGAGAAGGATGATGAGCGGATGGTCGGAGCAGTGGTTCTCCACCTGGAGCTACTTCGCCTGAGCAGCTGGGGCACCAACTATGTCTCCTCACACGAAACAACACCTGCAAGGTATAACATGACTCGGGGGCTTTGCTTTTGTCCAGTTATTACTTGGAAAACAGAGAGAAATGAGTGGGGAATGGAATTCGATCTCCGACGTGCATGGTAGAGGGAGATCATGCCTTAATATTGCTCTGATGAGCTCGTATTAAGGGGATCAAGATGCGTAAGGAGATGAGGGGTGAATCGTGGAGTAGATCTAAACAGAAAGATATGAGTGATGGAGCTCCGACCAACTAGTCGGAGCTGATGAACGACAACGGAGATGATTGGCTAAATTGAAGTGAAAAGACAAATGGAAGCGAGGAAAGAGGGCTACCTGGAGCTTCTGAAGGACTCAGGAACTTCAGACGAGGTGAACGACGGGGTTATGGCCTCTACCAAGCTGTGAAAGGAGGGGAGGCTTGTCGTTGTGGAGAGCTCCGGCCACGAGCTGAGCTTCGCTCAACGGACAACCAGACAAGGCTCCAAAGGGCGCTCCGAACTCCTATAACTTAGCTGGAGGTAGCTAGGGAGCAAGAAGTTGGCGAGGAATGAGTTGATGAGCTAGCGAGGCAGAAGAGATGATTTATAGGAGTACCCCAAGGTCCAAAAGATTCGAGGAGAGCGTAAAACCCTAGGATGACCCGGTTGCGCCTAGGGATCCCTGAGGATCATGGATCATAGGAGAATAATCAGGCACAAGAGTCAATGCAAATGGATGCCATACCCAATTAGGAAAAAGGGAAGAAAATGGATACGATGAAGGTGGAGTAGGTCGGGTCAGCTGGAAGGCGGGGTTGACTGAGGTCAACAATCCACCGTGGACCAATCTAAAATTAGGATTTACAAAATAAAAAAATACTAAATATAAAATGGTAAACGATTTTAAAATAAAAAGTGAATAAAATGAAAATGTTTATTATTTTTTAAACTATTTTTCTGTGATTTTTTTATTATTTTTATGAAAAATATATGTAGGGTATATACAGTATAATGTATTATATACAAGTATAATATACCTATGTATTATATACATGTATTTTTATTTTATTATTTTTTAAAAAATATTTTTTATTTTATATTTTATTTATTTACAAAATAATTTGGGGTTTATGAAAAGAATTTTATTTGATTTTTTCAATTGAAATACATGTATTAAATAATAGGCATTGTATGCATTATACACACATGTGGTTTTTGTACAATGAATTGTGGATTTTATTTTTATTTTATTTTGTGTAATCTGATTTTTATTCTATTTTTATTTTATTGTTAGGACTATATAAAAGTGTTCAAAATAACATGGTATTCACAAAATATAAAATAATTATAAATATTTATTTGTATACGTATTATTTACAGTGTACCCTATCTCACCCCTACTTATATTCCTTGTTGATCATGCCAGGTTTTACCTTTTCTCTGGGTTTGGGTCACTCTTTATTTATTCTAAATACATCCTTCTTTTTTTTCTCTTTTATTTTTGGAAAATATGTGTTAATTATGAAATATTAACAAGGACCTATGCAATGTTAATTTATTGTATTTACATATGTTTATAGGTATTTCTACTAAAAGATACATCTAAAATAAAAGAACAAAGAATGAGAATTGTAGATTCATCATTCCCCTATACTTTACCTTTGCTAGTCCCTTAGCAAACACTTATTTGAAAAAGAAGTGAAAATAAGAAGAAAAGAAAAGGAACCAAAATTGATTATTAAACTTATCTTCTTTAAATTGAAGTATGGAGCTATGTCAAACCTTTGGATTATTAATTTGGCGGAACCTTTTTGGGAAATAGGTTTAAGACTCAACAATCTCCATGTTCCACAGTTCTATGGTTAGGACTCCTTAATAACTAGGTTAGAACAAGTCTACATGCGCAAACTCGAATGACTATGAATCTTTCCTTGTACTGTGTAAGCGATATGTAGCTCCCCACCTCAGAAATGATAAAGAAACAGCCTCCCTCAACAAGGTAACTGTAATCCCATAGTCTAGCAACTCTTTCCTCGAGGAGTGGGGTATTCCCTTATACGATCAAGTACAACCAACTCAAGAAGTGGGGAAAGAAGAGGATGGACCGTGACCAGTGTAGCCATGTATCCCTTGGAGCTTAACCAGTGTAGCTAAGTCTCCAGCTGCAAACTTCCATGAGATGAGACAATGGAATACACAAGCTTTGCTTATTCACTATATACACTCCGGCAAGCATTTTATTTTCAATCAGGATTGTCAACTTTTTTGCGGTTTTTACAATTTTTGCACATTTTTTGACATATATACATCATATCTACATGGTACAACATATACGTAATGAGTTTTTCTTCTTGAGCCAGTAAACTATCCCTCTTTTGAAGCATTATTGCAAACCATAAACTCATGTCTTTATACTTCAATGCTACTAGACCAGGTTGAGGCACACATCCCTCCCTAGAGGAGGACGAGAGGTTCCGGCTAGCTGTACTACCCTCGTATGCAACCCCAAGCCAAAGGTTTCTGCCTCCTCACTACCTCATCCATGTTGAGCTATGTTTAAGGTGCATATCTG
The DNA here is from genome assembly GCA_037367405.1 of Ottelia alismoides. Classification (NCBI taxonomy): domain Eukaryota; kingdom Viridiplantae; phylum Streptophyta; class Magnoliopsida; order Alismatales; family Hydrocharitaceae; genus Ottelia; species Ottelia alismoides. The sequence continues at coordinate 8,745 of JAZKJV010001151.1, read as the reverse complement.
ATGACACGCTTTGCGACTCGAGTTAGGGAATCAATTAATAATAAAGTCATTGCGACCCAAATCACAAAGCTAAGTCAACAAGAAAAATAGAGAACCACAGAACCACACAAGCAACAGATAAATGATAAAATCAATGTTAGCGGTATCCGCTATTCATTTAACCTGGTATTGCGATCATGGCTTAACTCAAGGAGCGCAAGAAATCCTTCGAAGTAGTCATAATCAGACAATAAAATGCATGTTTTTATTAATTTGTAATTTTGCATTTTTTAGGATTTTTAATTAATAAGCAAAAACAAACAAATAAGAAAACTATGCACACAATCACACCTTTTCAATTTTCATTCAGACCTAAAATGTTCAAAAATTAAGAATAAAAATATTTTGTCTTTTTCAAGTATTAAAGTATTTTTAGAGATTCTGAAGATGTTTTTGTGATTTTATAGAAGTCAAATAAGAGCTAAATAAGGAAACAATGCACAACCAGGACAAAATTACAAATTAAAAATAATTAAATGTCCTAATTTCTGGTTATGAATTTTATGATAAACGAGAAAGAAAACGTGATAAACAGGAACTAGGATTGTACTTTTTTGAATTTTCTAGAATTTGTTATGATTTTTATAAGTTTTTTTAGAGTTTTTAGTTTTTTAGGGGTTTTATGATGATTTTCAAAACAAAATTGATATTAGAAGTAAAGCATCACAAACGAGCAAACACTATATTTTTGGAATTTTTAGCATGACTTTATAATTTTTATGTATTTTATAAAATAGACAGTGAGCTTTTTTATGGTTTCTGATTTTAGAAAATATCAAATAATACTAAACTCATTCAATAACATTACCATAAATATTACGGTTAGCACGAGCTAATAATAACTTTTATTGAATGTTTGGAATTATTTTGGTATTTATTTGATCAAAAATAAGACATACAGCTTGTAGGGACCTATATGCAAAATACCTAAACTATTTTAAACTACTATAGATAATTACATGACTAATTAATAAAAATACAATAGAGAGGGGCCTAAGGATAAATTACCCCTTATCAGGCGCGATCCAACGGACAAGGGAGATCCACTTAACGGATGGATGGTCAGGATCGATGAACACCCATTCAGTGATGGACGGCTGGGATGAGATCCTCGGATGGATTTAATGACGAAGTTCCTCCCGAAGAGGAATGGTAAAAATTAGAACCGGAGAGGCCCTCGATCGGACGGTGGGAGAGACGTCTAGAAGAACGGGGAAGAACTCGCCTCTAGCGAGTTTCAATCAGCTCTGGGGCGTAGCTCCGACATCCTCACGAGCTGCTGAGGTGTGGACAAGATCGATGATGATGCTTCGCAGCTGCAGGAGTGCTCAGAAGGGCCCAGGACCAAGTAGAGGGCCCTGGGGATGCACGGTTGACCTGGAGCTCTCCGGTGGAGTCATTGACTTCCGGATGAGGTCTGGTTGCACTCCAACCCTGTAGGAGGAAAGTTCTTGCTCAGAGGGTGGTTCCGACATGGGTTAGAGCGTTAATAATAGTAAATGGAGGGTGAACGGGCAGGTCTGGCAATGTGAGGGAATCAACCTGTGGGGGGAGGCTCCAATCCGATAGCTGGAGCCACTATGGAAAGTTGCGGAGCGAACGTAGAAATGATAGGATGTCAGAGTGGGGTTACGACAGTCGGAGTGCGGCGAAATGATGGGATGGGTACGGTGGTCGGGATGCTCCGTTTCTTAGGGAAAAGATCTAATCAATGAAAGATGGAGGGAAATGGGGCACCTGGAGATGAATGGAGTACACCTGGAGTGCAGACGGATGACTACGGTGGTCTTGGACTCGATGGCCGGCGCGGCTAGAGGCTTGGCTCCTTGCAGCGAAGCTGAGATTGAAACCTCGCCGGACATAGTGCTAGCACGCTCAAAAACTTCCCTCGCCCTCCCTTATGCTTGATGTTACTCTGGTAAAGGTGGACGGGTGCGACGGAAGAGGTGGCGCAGCCAAAAGGTGGAGGTAAAGGACGATGGGTGCACATGATATATAGGTGTGGGGGTTTGAGAAGATGGGGGAGGCACCCGCGGACCGAGGCGCGGATCCTGGGATTTGGCATCGAGTGTGGATTAGGGATCCACCCTCTCGTTTTGAAGCTAGAGTTCAAGTGAAATGGAGGTCAGGTCGGGTTTCTAAAAATGGAAGAAGATCGGACAAAATCTGACTCGACGAGAAAGGGGGTCCAGGGGGACCAGTTGACCTCGATCAACAATCCGAGGTGTCCCTAATCAGAAGGGGCCTAGGACACAAACAAAATACACTACAGGACAAAACAGATGAGAAGAATAAAGATAATTACTTTAAAAATAATAAATAAATTTAAATGAAAAAATGAATAAAATGAAAAATGTTTTTTATTTTTCAAAGAATTTTTCTGTGATTTTTAATTATTTTTATGAAAATAAATTAGTGTGTACACAATATATAGTATTATATACATGTATAATATACATATGTATTATGTACAATCAGACATATAGTAACACATCTGTCTCCGGTCAGAGGATGCGTGCCTGTATCGTGACAGCATACGATATAGGACTTTGGTTATCTCGATCTCGTCAAGTCAACTCTTTGACCTAACCAATCTGACACCTCTGAATCTTTATTCACATGCAGAGGACCTGCATCAAGAGGTCGGTCATATATCAACCTATGTGAGAAAAGATTGCCATCTCCTACTCAGGCTGGAGATCATCTCTTAACAATCATTTGATGGTGCTTGATGAGTCCTCAATCTAACCCTTTAGATATTCATCCAAGCACCAGTCTCTATGATTCAATAGTTGAATCAACAGCTGTATGATTATTAAGATGGCCATGGTACATAACCCTAATTGTACTAAGGGACCTATTATGCAAATTATTTATTCTTCATTTCAAATCAGGGAATGATATTCGTAATAACATTTATTGCATAATGGCTCGCCGTGGGCTCGCATGTCCAATAATCTCCCACTAGCCCAAAGAGCCATTAATGGGCTAATCATTTAAACCCACACTCATGTGACAATCATAGGCTATTTAAAAAATAGTTAGGTAAGCTGATCAGTCACTCTGTTCCCAAAAGACTATGCCAAGTCCTTTTATGGCACTTACATATCTCCTAGTAACAATGCTCCCATCCAATGCGAATGTTGCATCTTATGCAACCAATACTCAATCTTGATAAAGCAGTTATAGTGTCCTTGACACTATTGCTCAATAATTATTATAACCAGTATTTCTATAATCCTTATCAGAATACCTGATAACCCTAAAATCCCTAAGACCTGGATGAAGGTAATAAGACAAGGGTCGTTGCGACCCGGATCTCAGAGGATGGGTATATCAAGAAAAATCAACCACTCAAAACATGTAAAATCAATCAAGCTCAAAATCAGCGGTCTAGCTATGAGATTAACCTGGTATAGCACCCAGGGTCGAACACAAGGAGCACGGGTTGGCCTAGGGCCTACGAAGTAGTAAAAGAAAATAAAATAAAAGAAAAGTATTTTTAGTGGTTTTTTTAATAATTTTTATATATTTTTTTTTTGGATTTTTAAAATGTGAAGAAAATAAAAGAAAGTAAAGACAAGCACACTTTAGCTAATTATTAAATATGTCAAAAAGCAAGCAAAATTCAAACAAAAATGCTTTTATGTTTTTTAGGTTTGTAAGTGTTTTTGGTGAATTTTTGGATTTTTCTAAGGTGTATTTTATTTTCTAAAAATCAAACAGTACTAAAAAGACAAGGTATTGTCCAGCTAGGCCCAAAACCCAAAGATAAAATATCTAGGGATCTCAGAGGGACCTGGAGGTAATTTTCCTGTATACTAGAGAAAACAAGGAAAATTTGAGCACCAAAATTATTGTTTTTGGGTTTTTAAATTATTTACTATAATTTTTATGAGTTTTTAGGTGTTTTTGAATTTTTAGGGTTTTTACTCAATGAAAAATAGCCAAAATTGGCTAGAAAATCAAAACACACAAAAGAAATAGTACCTAATTTTATGGAATTTTTGGGGGTGTTTTTATATTTTTTGGGGATTTGTAATTCTAGACAGTAGCTAAAATAGAGGTTTTTGAATTTTTAAAAATAACAAATAAAATCAAAAATGTCCTCAAAAATTCTCAAAAATCCTACAACATGGCAGGAGCCATGTGTCAAATTTTCATCGAATTTGGAGGTGATTTGATATTTTATTCAAAAATCCAAAGGGGGCACTGTGCACAGGGACTTAAGTGCAAATACCCGAAGTTCTGGGGTCCCGGTGCAATTTTCCCAGCAAGTCACGCACGTGGCGCGTGCCTGGGGCACTCAGGGACCTTCTGGTAATAAAAACAAGTCCTAGGACCTTTTGGTAACTCGTACCAAAAAGTCCAGGGGCTGTTATGCAAATAACCCACTAAAAGGCGCACATGCGGAATTAAAACACTCACAGGGGCATATATGCAATTACCAGAAAGTTTCTATTCATTCATAAAGCAACCAGAACTACAGGATAAGAGTTGCAAATAAACCAAAACTACACGTGACGACGCACGTGGCTCACACATACAGGGGCATAAATGCAAATATTAACAAGCACGGGGTCCAATGTGCAATTACCCTACGTAAATAAAAGGCCTAAAATATTTACAGGACTGACACGTAAAACATAAACTAAGAGGGGGCCTAAGGTAATTTACCCCTTTAATACGTCGACGGCTGGATGGTGGACGCGTGGCGGATCTAACGGTGCTGGTGAATGGCGCCTCTCTCTCCTTCCGCACGTGGGCCGATCGACGGCGCAGAGGAGGGCACGTGGACGATCCAACGGCTGGCGGGTGCTGGTGCCTCTCTCTCTGCTCTGACGGTCTCGATCAACCCTCGAGATGATCAACGGTGACTGCTCCTCCTGGAATGGACGGACGGGATGCGAACTGGGGAGCTGCGGGTGATCGGACGGTGCTCGAGGACCTTCGAAGAACAGGTGGCCGGCGAGTTTCGCCGGCCTCGTGCGCGTGCTGTGGTCCTCCTCAGCTGCCTCTGAAGATCGAAGAAGATCGGCGATGACGTCCCGCAGCTGGTGGTGCCCTCCGATGGCCCAGCCGAGCCCTGGAGGGGCTCCGGCGAGGTCGGCGGAGGGAAGCTCCTGGCCTAGATGTGGGGAAGCCTCAGATGGCTCCCCCTGGACCTGCAAAGTAGCTCAAGAGCTTCGCGGGTCGAGGGCAAAGTGCCTCGACCCGAGGAAGCGGCGTGAGGGTGGACGATGCGTCGGGATGAGCGAGCTCCGTCGAGCGAAGGACGGTGGAGCTCGAACCCCAGCTCCTGTGCGAGCTGGGTTGAACGAAGGGGCGAAGAATGTGCGTGGAGGGATGGCGAAGGTGACTGGGTGTTCCGATGATCGAAAAGGTACGCGATATAGCCGGAATCGACGGAACGCGGCGGAGCTTCGATTTGGGTCTAACTAAAAATTACGCTAAACAGGAAGGCTAGAAGGTTACCTGGGCGGTGTGGTAGACTGTGCTGGAGCTGAGGTAGCTCCTGGTCGTTGCCTCGAAGGTCGTCAAGGCCTGAGGCTCGAGCTCCTGCACTGGGCGGAGCACGGCGGCGCAAAGTCGCCGGATCAGTGGTCCGGCCACCCCCCTCCTCGCTGCGACACCGGCAATCGAGAGCTGTCACCTCAAGGGATGCAGTGGAGGTCACGGGACGAAGGGTGGAGAGCCAAAGATGCGTGAAAATGGGGGCGGAGCTCAGGCTTTATACGGTGGAAGGTCCGGCAAAACTCGATCGGTAGGGTGAGCTGGTGCGCGGATCCCGAGGTGAGGGCTCCGGCGAAGCTCTCGGATATGACGTGATCATTCCGGACCCGGAGTTGGGGCGAAAAGGATTCGGTTCTGCATGGGAAAAGTCCGAGAAGGTGGGTCGGGCGCAGCAGACCCGGCTCTGGTGGTCCTGGGGGGGGAGTTGACCGGGGGTCAACAATCCCCCGTGGACCAATCAGAGCCCGCCAAGCATTGAATTTTTATTTGATTTTTTGGGCCATAAAATGACCGAATTTTCAGAAACTTAAAACATGAAAAATATTTATTATATTTTTCTCTATTTTTTGGTGATTTTTAATTAATTTTTAAAAATAAAAATAAAAATAAGGTATTTACATAATAGGGCTATATATAGGTATATATACAATATAGGGATTTTAATTTTGATTTTTAATTAGTTATTTTTATACATTTTTATTCCCATTTCATATTTTATTTATTTATAGAATAAAATGAGGAATAATAGGATATTTTTATTTGATTTTTATTATTTATATACATAGGTGAAATAAATAGTTATGTACAACTATATACATGGCATATGTACAATATATTTTTGTAATTTTAATTTTGTTATTTTTATTTGATTTTTGTTTTGTTTCTTTTTATTTATTTTATTTACAATATATAGCATGGAATATTTACAAAAAGTTTTGAAAATAAATAAATTTATTTACAAGGTTAAATATATAAGGATGATGGTCTATGCACATGGTGAAAGGTCATTTTTGAGTTTTTGATTTTTAAATTTTTATTTTGTTTTTAATATTTTCTAAATATATACAAAATATGTACAAGCATATTTTTGGGTGAGGAAAATATAATTTATTTATTTATATGGATATTTACACTAGAGCCCCTATCTCCCTTTACTTTGACTTTTATGCGGTCAGGCCCATGCTGAGCCCTCCCTTGGGTTAGGTTGCTCAATATTTATTCTAAATATTTCCCTCTTTTTCTTTTTCATCTTTATTATTTTATTTTTGCACAAAAACATGCTAATTATATATTTTTACAAGATGCATGCTTTTGCTAATTATTCCTATTTACAAGTATCTACATGCATTTGCATAGGTTTTTGTAGCTAAAATAAAAGAATAAAGAGTGATGAATGGGTATTCATCACCCCCCTATACTATACTTTGCTAGTCCCTTAGCAAACACTTATTTGAAAAAGAAGTGAAAGAGAAAGAAAGAAAAAGAAAAAGAGGATGTACATGGATCAAGGTTGATTATTAAACTTGCCTTCATTAAATTGAGGTATGGAGCTTAATCAGATCTTTGGATTATTGATGTGTCGGAACCTTATTTAGACTTAAGCTCAAAACCTAACAGCCTCTAAGTTCCACTAATCTATGACCAAGACTCCTCAATGCTCCAGATCAGAACACGTCATCAATCACAAACCCTGAAGACCATGAATCTTTCCTTGTCCTGTGGATGTGAAGTCTAAGCTCTCCACCTCAGAAATGGCAACTTGACAACCCTCCCCGACAAGGTAACTCTATGACCTCAATCTGGCCACTCTTTCCTCGAGGAGCGGGGTATTCCCTTCTAAGTTCAAGTACAACCGGCTCAAGAAGAGGGGGAAGAAGAGAATGGGTCAAGGCCAGTGTAGCCACGTACCCTTGGGAGCTTGACCAGTGTAGCCAAGTCTCCCTGCTGCAAGCTACAACAGGTGGATCATGAAACCAAGCTTTGCTTATTGCACTTATATACATACTCCGGTGGGATTATCATTTTTCTCTTCAGACCCACCACATTGGAGTTCTTTTCTTTTTGCACATTTTTTTTCAAGTGCATCTGTACAACATATACATGTGCAGCATATAACAAGGATTTTCCTCTTGAGCCAGTAGACTATCCCTCTTTTGAAGCTTTATTGCAACCCACAACTCCCGTCGTTAGACCTCATGGCAACCAGACCAAGTTGAGACGCACTTCCTTCACTATAAGAAGAAGAGAGGTTCCGCCTAGAAGTACTACTCTCATATGCTACCCCAAGTCAAGGAAGACTGCCTCCTCACCACCTCATCCGTAGAGAGCTCGGTGCATAGTGCGGTTGTCCAAGTAAAGCCATAATCTATATGAGTCATGTGTTGTTGTTAAGTGCTCTACTTAGGCTCATTGAGATGACATGTGATCATAGCCTAGTGGACTCAAAGAATTAAGTCACCATGGACCTGAAAAGCCTTAAACCTAAGTCCTATAAGGTTCCTCTTAGAAATTAGGTGGATTAAGATCTTAATCAAGCTCCATTTCTCAATTTGATTCCAGGCTAGTTGAAATGTCAACTATCATCCAGAAAAACTATATACATATGTATGAAAAGATGCTTATTTACACAATATTTTACAATCATGCAAAATTTTTGAAAAATGTTTTGAAATCATGAATGATGATGCATGAAGTGCAAGTTTTGCAAAAGATATTTACACACATTTAACAAGATTTTTGCAAACTTTTGATTTTCAAAACATTTTGGAAAAATTTTGTACTATATACATAATTTTGATACAAAAATATTTACACAAGCTTTACACAAAAGATTTTGAAATCAATTTTACAAAAATAATTTGTACACTAGCTATGTATGTGCAAATAAAAGAAGATTATGTACATGAAAATTTTTAATTTTTGTGGTTTTCAGCCATTTTTATTTATTAACACACTCACACAAAGTACGAGTTATGGCTAAAGTATATATGAAATATATACACACCCCCTATACTTAGCTCGAACGATGTCCTCAGAGTCAAGAGCGATGAAGAAGACATAACTCGTGCTATGTATAGGGAAGTGAAAAGGAAGGCTATACAAAAGGAGAATAAAAAGTCAAGAGGGACTCAAGTCTCCCCCCTATACCTAGGATCAAGTAATCCTAAGTAGGGGTAGGACCCCCCCAGGCCT